>OY747136.1:8488738-8846238 GCA_963556465.1 Berberis vulgaris | reverse complement strand
TTGCCTAACATGAGTTGCTTGGGTGGACATTTGAAGTTATTCTTTTTTAGAAGATTTGTTAGGGGTTGGGCTCTATTTGTCCATAATGTTGGATGAATTTCATATAGTAGCCTGTTAAACCCAAGAATCCCCTTAGTTGCTTAAGAGTGGATGGGGTAGGCTAATTGGCCATGGCCTTAATCTTCTGTGGGTCACTTCTACTCCCTGGATACTAATGATGTGTCCAAGATATTCTAGCCTTAGTTGAATGAAATAGCACTTGGACAACTTCACATATAGTTGGTGTTGCCTGGGGTAAAGTAGTGTATAAATGGGCTAGATGGTTGGAAATGGATGTGTTGCATATGAGTATATCATCAAAAAATACAAGTACGAACATCCTTAAGTAGGGTTGAAAATGTGGTTCATCAAGGCTTGAAAAGAGGCAGGTGCATTGGTTAGCCCAAATGGCATCACCTTGGACTCAAAGTGGCCATGTTGAATTTTAAATGCAGTCTTATGGATGTCAGAGGGTGTACAAGTATCTAGTGATAACCAGACCCGAGGTCTACTTTTGAAAACACTGTGGCCCCTTGAAGTTCATCTATCAAGGGCATTGAAAACTTGTCTTTGATAGTTATTTCATTCAACCTTCTGTAGTCTACACAAAACCTCCAAGTATCATTTTTTTTCTTGATCAGAAGTATTGAGTACAACAAAGGAACTATGTGTGTCGTATGAGGCATGTTTGGATCATCTCCTGGATTAATTGTTCAACCATTGTTTTTTACATATAGGGTATCTTGTAAGGGCTTTGAGAGGGAGGAGAAATACCTGATTTGAGAGGAATCTTATAATCCAGTGATCTAGTAGGGGGTAGTGTAGTAGGTACTTGAAAATTTCATCAAAGTCAGCAAATAGTTTGGTGAGCATTGGTGAGTTTCCTGACTCTGAGTAGTAGTGTTTATAATAGAAAACAACTGACCAATGAAACGAGAAGCATGCCTTTTGAGGAACTTAGTTAATCCCTTTGATTCCATCATGTATAAAGAGCTTTCATTTGTAGTACCCTATAATGTCACTAGTTTTCCTTGAATGGTTAATGTATTTTGGAGCTTCTAGAGGTTAATAATGATATCCCCAAAGGGTATCAACCAGTCCCCGCCCAAAACCATGTCATACCCCCTAGAGGCAAGACTCTCTCTTCCTTCAAATGGAATTCCTTGTATAGACCACTAAAGACACTAACATTGTCTAATTGAGTAGTTGTTGACCATTTGCAACCTTGACCAATATCATCTGAGGGGTAAATGTTGTTGGCCAGTTGGTGTCTTTATTGATTCTAGGGTCCACAAAAGAGCGAGTACTCCCTGTGTAACCTAAGATAAAGATGACCTTCTTCTTGATTAATCCCTTGAGGAGTATGGTGTTTACTGAAAAACTTCCATGGATGGCTTGTAGGGATACTTCCATATCTGATTGTATCTCCTGAATCAAATCTTCAGTTTCCATTCAATCACTGTTATCTTCCATACTTAATTCCTCATATGGGACTAACATATACAATTGTTGTTGTTTGCATAGTGGCTTGGTTATACTGTTCCTCACAATTGTAGCATAAACCTTTCTCACTCCTAATTTTCATCTGAGCAAGTGTTAATCTCTTAATAGGTGGTGTAGGCGTGTAGCTGTAGTGAATCTGACATATGGTGTGGTGGATGAGGAGTAAGTGGGCTTAACATGAGTGGTAGATGAATTGTCACGCCCCGATTTTTGAATAACATAAATTAATAGATTGTCAAAAAACCAAAGCACATCGGGAACAAATTAAATGGTACAGTCATAAGACAGTAAATGAAATAATAACCTTCCTCAAAATTCTCTCTCAAAATGAGGTCCACAATTATAAATAAAAGAAAATTACATTAATCCATTCCCAAATGAATCTATGACAAAAACTAAGTATTTATAACTAAACCCTACATCTGATTACCTAGGAATATAATAATAAAGATCTAACAAAAAGATGTGTCGACTCCTCAGCTATCGCCACGTAGCTAATACCATTCTTGCGCTCCAATTAACCCTGATAAGTCTATGGGGCTACGCTTATTAAGAACGCACCCAAATTTGTAAAACAATACAAAATTTGGGTTAGTATATTAATACTGGTGTGAGCAAATTTACAAATCAAGACAATAAAATATAAAAGAAAAATGCAAATTCACCTTAAGGAAGACAAATAGTTCTCATTCGAGATTTAAATGAGCTGTTAGTTTCTTCCCTCAAGGCTAACCTAGTACACTCTAAAACAATCCATACACAATTTCATGTTATGATCAATTCAATGGCTTTATTTTTATTTTCCAAATTCTTAGCTCATTTTTTACAATCACACACTCCACCTATGCCGAACACACCTCACCCAAGTGTGCCTCCCTTGCCATCGAAGTCACTCGAAGCCTACATGACCCAAGTGGGGTGCCACATCGAGTGTCATGTCATCTCACCCGAAGTTCGATACCTGACAAGTATTTCCTAAAAACTACACGTACTACCAAACACACATGGAACGGCGTACCGATATGCAAACAAGTCTGCATACCTAGAATAATATCACATGTATACAAGCAAGTCTGTATACAAAATAATAATAATAATTTTTTTTTCGGAGTTGTGGAAAAGAGCATTTCCAAGGATTTGTATTTGTGACTAACAATGAGGATGACATGCATGGGTGAATAATAATACATAAGAAATACATTGTAGATAGTTATAATTATTTGTTTTATACAACAACTGTTTTCAAAAGAAAAATTTTCACTTATAGTAACACAGATTATTGCAGTCTTGAAAATCTCACACCTTACTAAACCTTCAGGTACCCATACTACGTAATAACATTAAACTAGGAATAGATAAAAGGAGATAGATCAAAAAAAGACACAAAAAAAAATAATTTTTAAGCATGCACAAAATTTTGGGTTTCCAAAAAAAACACTTCCCAAGGTTCAACACATCACACATTCCAAGTCATGTGAACATGAGATTCCCACAAATGTCTACATCATACTAACACATGAAATTCAACAATTTTACAAATGTCCCAAATCGTATAAATTGTGAGATTTCATCAAAACTGATTTCAATATAATAGTAAAACAATTTTCACCAAAAGTCCCCATTAACAACAAATCCATCAACAGATCAACAGTAAAAAGTAAAACCGATATATATATATATATATATATATATATATATATATATATATATATATATATATATTTTAGCAAAACACTACCATCAACAACAACCATCAACACATCTAGCAACAGTAATGAAAGATTCCACAGCAACAGTAAAACCGATTTCACAACACAGTGAAGCCGATTTCATAAATGTCCCTTTAAATAAAAAAAGTAAAACCGATTTCACAAATTACAAGCCACGCCATTGAGAGAAACAATGAAGGAGATAAAGTTTTACTCACCAATGTTTTTCTTTGCAAGATCCCAAAGTCCTTCTTTCAGTGGCTCCTTCTTTTCAACGTAAGTTTTTTTTGTTGTGTATGCAAAGAGAAAAACAAAAAAGGGCTAGAGTTTCTTTTTAAATGATTTTTTTTTTAGGATTTCATTAGCTAAACACGACCATCCCTTATCTCTTACCCACCACCAGCCTAAACCTAGGTCCTAAATTAAAATCATAACATATAATTATTTATGACTATTACCAATTAATAATTACTACCAATAAATAAATATTATTAACTTCTAAAATAATAAAAGTATATTGATAAGTGAATTGGGTGGGTATTACATAAATAGACTGTATTAGGTGTACTATTATTGGAAGTTGGTAGGAACTGTGATTTGAAGCTAAAAAAAGGGGTAGTGGAAGTGGTACTTTGTTTAGGTTGGACAGTAGTGTAGTGGTGGTTTCTAGATGTATTGTGATTTTGATTAAGGGAAGATTCATGCATTCTTGCAAGTATGAAGGCTTGAGTGACACTAGTAGGTTTAAACATCTATACCAAGGCCTTCATTTCTGGCTTTAGGCCACTAAAAAAACTTAATGCAGAATAAGTGGCATCAAGATGTTTGTTGTGAGTGATCATCAGTGATTTGAGTTTCTCGAATTTGTCATAGTAGTTCTCTCCAATGGTGTCCTGTCTCAATTTGTTGAATGACCCCAACATCGTTGTCTAATAATGAATCTTCAAAATGCTCACAAAGATCATGTACAAAAACTATCCAATTAAGATTTTCATTGCTAACTTGGTAGTCAAGAAACCATAGGTCTGCTCTACCAACTAGGTGAATGGATGCTATAGCGATCTTGTTTCCTTCATAACTTGGTACAATGTAAAATATCGTTCATATTTTTGTATCCATGAATGTGGATTTGAACCATCAATTGAGGATGTTCTAGTTTAGGCATGTAAGAAAACGTACCCTGCGAGTACTCTGCAACACTTGGAACAATTGATCCAAACGTGCATCCATGCATTTCTCTTTTGCCTCGCTCCCCATGGCTAGCCCCTTCAACCCAACTTTCATTAGTTCCATCTGGCCTGCCGCCTCTATTTGATTTTTCTTAGTCTCCTTCAAGATTGCATCCATTTCCTTTGCCCTAGTTTCCATAATTCTTTTCTATTCCAAGGATTGAAACTTGCTCTAATACCAAAATGTCACAGTCGTGACTATTGATTGATCATTCAAAGAAGAAAACGAAGGAATTTGTATTAGATCTAACTCTCGAATGAGAGTATTACAAAATTCTCAAGTTCTCTTGAACAGGAGACCTAAAAATTTCTCTGAAATTGCTTACTATTCTTCCCCTTCTTAATTTCTTCTATTTAACAGTCAGCTATAACAAAATTTTGAACTAACAAATGAGAGATTGACACATGGTCGATTTTCCTCCCTTCAACTAACTAAAAAGAAAATTACAAGTTTGCCATTAAAAACTTCAAATTCAAAAACCCCGTCATTTTTCGTGCCCTATCTATGAGTTTCCCTCTTCTTCATTATTTTCTTCTTCATGCATGACATAGTTAAAATCAAACCACACTAAACATACAGATTTACAAGAAAATATATTAACTCACCTTGCTACCCCAACGACAATCATACGCAAGAGAGATGAATGTGCACACACCGGTAATGGGTCCCCTGCGGTGATGGGGTGGATGGGTTGATGGAGTGCAACAATTCCAGTTTTCAGTTGCGACAAGGGCATCACAAGAAACGGATGGGAGAGAATGTGATGATGACTTTAGTCCCACACAGGATAGGTGGTGGGGTGATTCTTGGGTTATATCTATGAACTTTAAAAAGCTCCACTCAACAAGCTAGTGTTTTGGGTTGAAAACTACGCCCATGACACTCCACTTTAAGAAGAATTTTTATTTACCTTCAGACATTATTTCAATTTTTCTTTGTTTGGTAAATATAAATTTTATTTAAATAGCAAAAAATGCATAACTATTACCCAAAAACAAATGAAGCAATCACTATCCAAACACGAAGAGTCAACAGACTCAAATGGCTTGAGTGCCAAATCCATTGCATTGAGCCAAGATGTGAATCACCGAACATCCTCAATGAGTTCAATAAACTGAAAGAAGTAGAAAACTGAAAATTGGCCGACTTCCACACAGGTTGCATGGGATTCACATTGATTCTATATTATATAATATCGTCACATTCCATATGTTTGTGTCTCTAGACCTTCTTCAAGAAAGATTCTCTTCAACTCTGCATCAACTGGAAAACTTTTGGGCCAGATATTTATCTGACTGGTTCAGCTTAGTTAAAATTTTGACATAGAACTACAACAGTGCTCTTGCACCATGTATTTACTGGATGCCGAATGTATTCTTCAACTCCACAACTAGCTTCCACTCCTCATTAGACAAATCATCCTAGTATTCAGAAATAGAAGCCAAGCAAATGATATTAGATCAACAACTATCCTTCTAAATCAACAAAAGAGAAAAACAAAAGATGTGTGAGAGTAGAATAATGACTTACTCGATAGTTAGCTTTTAGTACATCTATTGAATTCCTAGAGATGTGGCTAAAAAGCTTGTCATTAATATTAAAGTGTCGTCCATACATCTTTTGCTGTTCCTCAGGGTTTGTGCTAGCTATCTGCAAAGTATAAAGAGTTGTTGAGTTACCAATATTGAAGACGAATCCACAACTTCTTGAGAAATACTTGGTTCTCTAATCCACCGATTCTTACCTTTATGGATGCCTCCTCACCTTTCTTGGCTATATGAACCTGTTTGCCCTTTATTTCAATGGATGCTATCCGTCCAATGTCAATAAACTCCCGAGAAGGGATACAAATTGGAGTGCCTACCTGAACTCATTGCAAGCAGAATCTGATCAGAAAAGAATGAGTGCAGGTGGGGTGGGGATACTCAGAAGGGTTATTGAGATATTAGAATGCTGATATATGTGGTCAAACTCGTACGTGCAATCAAGGAAATATTGTAATGAATAAATGTGCCTTAGCATATACAACATTACACAATTTTCATAGTTGAGGTTACAGATGAGAAACACAAAGTTCTAAATTCATAAAACTAAATAAAACGAAAGAAAGAGCGTAAAAAACTAGTTCTTTACAAAAGATGACTTCTAAATCATTTATTAGGATATATTATATTTATTTGTTGTAGACAAGGTACTGCAATAATCAAGTATAATAAATGGAGCCTAAAGCGTCCAGCAACTTGAAAAATATTGGACCAACTAACCAATAACAAGAACAATTACTTTACCAGAACCTCTCTCTCAATATATGGAACTGGCAAAACTAATCATACTACACATTCAATTCTATTTAAAACCATTCCACCCTATTCTCATCCATTTCATGTTTAATAGAAAGAGATGATTGAAAAAGGTGGTTGGATAACTTGCTAAGTTGACATGTCTCTATCAGTAAAAACGGAGAAACGGTAAAAAAAACTAAGCCTGCCTGGAGTAGTTTTCACTCCGAGGGTATTTGGCACTCGGTGCTTTTAATATCCGGAGAGCCAGTGGCTAACGCAATGTTTTATCACCACACACCAGTCCTGAACAATATCTTAAGCAAAACCTACAGAATGTAACTCTTAGAAAAGAGTTAAATTTTATTTGGATATCTGGAACTCTTACTGCAAAGCTTACAATACCAGTGCTTTCTTTATGTTGGAAGGTAAAACCAAAATTAACCTTTTTACTGTCAAGAAGTTGGAAAGCCTATTCTATTGAGTTAACTTCTAACAGAAAAACAGGTATTTCTGAGTGAAATGTCGGAGAATTGCGAGGGTGGATGAGGCCTATCATTGTGATGGCTTAGACAAAATAGGAAGCCTTTCTCCAAATTTGAAAGGAGAGTTAACATTGATGAAACTCATCAAGGATGACTGTATTTGGGAATTGGTTTTGAGACCATGTTCAGGTTAGCATTGGTCATCAATCATTAGGGTCTAGAGACTATAATCTGTCGAGAGTAAAACTGATGACAACACTTGAAGTTAGAGAAAGGGCAGAATAAAAAGGAAGATGTTCTGTTACCCACTGGCCAACCACGGAAAATGGTTAAGTGTTGCTATTTCACACACTAATTTAGTAATCTAAAACAAGATTTGAAAATGGGATACCTTTGCAATGCCTTGAAGAACAACAACACCCAACACTATAGGATCCCTCTTGTTGAAAACATAGTTTGGCATTATTTCTAGAGTGCATGGAAAGACGGCTTCTCCTGCAGCTTCCTTTTTCTTTTCTTCCATCAGCTTGTCGAAATAAGCCTTGAACTGATCAAATAAATGATATATGATATCAGCAGTAAATATCTTTACACCAGTCTCATCTGCAAGCTTACGGGCCGTAGGCGTCACTTGGACATCAAATGCCAATATTGTCGCAAATTCCTTTTTCCTCTCTAGCATACCGCTAGCCTTCATCACATCCTTCTTGTGTACGGGGCCTATGCTAATACCACTGACAGGTATGTTTACTGAAGGGCTCTTCAAGAAATCTAACAATGCTTCCAAAGATCCCAGTGTCGATGCTTTCACGCAGACACCTTCACTACTCCTATCAATCATGTTCATAACTGATTTCATATCTTGCATAGTTGTTTCTTTGATGTCTTCTAGATCATCCTCAGGCCCCGCTACGTAGAGACTCGTGCCTGCAATAGCATGTTCAAGGCCCTGAAAGCAATAGAAAATAACATTTTAATTACATTCTACTCCGAATGTATGAACATACAAAAATACGACAAACTCCAATAGAAGAAAAACCACCTGAGCAGTGATCTTAATACCCTGTGCAGCCTTGATCTCTTTATGGTGCTCATAAGTTCCCTGAGAAAATAAAAAGATATTCATGCAATTCAAGAGATAAACTAGTCCTCCAGATATGAATGAGGGGTGTGGAATAACAAAATGCATTGGCCTCCCATAAGAAAAGAAAAGGTAATGCACTAGAACTAGAAGCTTGTAAAAACCTACAAGGCAAAATCATGCACCAGAACAATATATACCAGTACGGTTGTTAAAAAAACCCGATGAAACCGATCATTGGTTTGATACGGTTCCCAAAACTTTGAAACCGATAAAATCACAGATTTTAAGACTGTGAAAACCAAACCGCAAACTTTTTTTTGTTACTGAAGGAGGTTGAGAGATGTACTGTTTGCTAAAGATGTCTTACATCATGGCCAATGAGTTATGATTGTATAATTGTTTATATGTTCACGTAGGGAGCAATGAGTCATTCCCTTATTATAGTAATGTTTACACGATATACCATATTTTCATCATTTTTTCATAGAGTAAAAGAAAAAAAAACTTGAAAAAATTGACTGATTAGATCCAGTTAATCTCTGATTCGGGACATAGATTAATCTTAAATAAAGTCTGACCAAAAAAAGGCAATGGTTTTTCAGTTTATTTTGCACAATGCCAATTTAAATTTTACTAGTCTCATAAGTGACCTTGTAACCACTAAATCTCGAACACCGATATTGTCGCCACTTAACCACCCCCATAGAGGTGTGGGAATTTTAGCTTAAAAGGCCTCAGTGTTAAAAGAGTGCATGTTAACACTCAATAACCTCTCCCATTAGACGATTGTCTAAGTGTGAGAGACTCCAACTGGTTTTCGGGCTAGGGCGCCTTTGAGAACCGCCTGATGCAACCATCACCACCTCTTGACTAAGTGCCTTTCCAGTGAGGTGTGACCTAAACAATTAATGAAAGTTTGGCAATGATAAAAGATGGGAAAAAGCTATGGATGTTTTAATTTGCTGAAAGGCCTAGTCGGCATACCAATACAATGACGAGAAACCCCACTATACAAACAACAAACAACAAAAAAACAAAAACATTAGCGGAATCTGATTTAGAAGACCCGACTTCTCATGGAAAGATTAAATTTATCAACGCGAGAGTGAGGGTTCTTTCCGGAGGGGTTGAGAAAAGAAGAAAGTGATAGGGCCAACAATATCTCCGAGTAGTCTGGATTGGAGCAAGTTGGAGAGGTAAAGGGAGACTCGTTGTAGAAGGGCAGGGCTGCACTCAGTTTCTCTTTGGGTGCTGCCCCATGTAGGTATTCTATATTTTGTTGTTGTTTTATCTTATATGTTTGTTATTGTGTCTTGCATTTACAGTGATATTTAACCTTAAAAAGTATTAATCAACCAAAAAATTCGATGAATAGTTATAATAATGCTAATGCTAGAACGACAAGAAAAGCTTTTAGCATATGTATATCCCACCACCAGCAGACGTTTCTCTGAAGCACCAAATAAAAAACCTTAACGAAAGAGATCAATACACACGTATGTATCAATTACAATCTAACCTTCACACGTAGCTCCTTCATCGGGTGAGGGGTGAGTAAAGCACGTATTGTGGTAACAATGGGCCCCTAACAAAAAAAAAAGGTATGATAAAAGTTAGCTCAGAAATACGAAAATATTGACTTCAAAATACAAATGCCTATCACAAAGCTTACCTGCATGCCGCAAACAACTATTTGATCTCCTTCATGAAGTGCACCATTAACCAATACAACATCAATAGTTGTCCCCAGGCCTTCAATAACCTTAACCTCTAGTACTGTACACTGGAAAGTTTCAATCCAAGTAATTAATTTTCACGCAACCTATCTGCATACAAGCAATGGTACTATAGAAAGTGCACCTGTATTTCAGTGCTAAACATAAGCTTTTCGACCATATTTCTTTGAGTCCACTGCACCAATAACAACAGAAGATCTGGAAGGCCTTCACCACTGTTTTGTTGTGACAAGTAAAAGACCAACATCAAAATTAAGATAACATCTATTCCATTTAAACGTAATTTCTGCCCAATCAATTTTTCGGTCAAATGATTAAATCATATGCTTTACATTATGCTGCATCTTATGTGTAAACACAAAGTAAAAGACCAACATCACCAGTGATTTTTCAGATTATATCAGCAAGTATAGATTATAGCTAATAATTTGGAAGTTGGAAATATTTTAAAAACAAAAAAAAAAAATCATAAAGCATACCTGATTGCACTTGTAGGGACAATATTGAAATAATTATCCTTGTCTTTATTTTTGTAGTACAATTCTGTATTCAGACACTGCTCTTTGAACTGTGTAACAATCTGCGAGTATAATTAAGAGAACCTAACCAAATGAGACCAAATATCGACTTCCACCACACAAAACAAGCTAGGAAGTACTAAGACCTGGGTAAGCTTCATCTTGAACTCATTTTGGACGTCCCTGGATTGTTGTTTCATAGCTTTCACAATAGGTGAATTGGGACAAGTCTTCCAACCATATAGTCTGTCAACCTTGACATCCAAATATTTACAGAAAAAAAAAATTATAAACTAAGAATCACACAACAAATTAAGAAAATTCTAAGGTTCATGAGAGGCTAACAACAATAGGCAGAGTTACCTTATTCAATGCAACTATGAACTTAGTCTTTCTCATTTTCAAAAGATTCAGTGACTCAATTGTCTGCGGTTCCAATCCATGCATTATGTCAACGACCAAGATTGCAATATCACATAAACCTGAACCTCTTGACCGCAAATTCCTGAAAGATTCATGCCCTGGGGTATCAATGACCAGAAGTCCTGGGACCTGCAACTTTGCATCTGCCTTTAGCTCCTTGGTTCTCTCACGTATGTTCTCAGCAGGAAAATAGGTTGCCCCAATCTGCTGCGTAATACCTCCAGCCTCACCTTCTTGAACATTAGTACCTCTGATGCAATCTAACAGCTTAGTTTTACCAGTATCAACATGACCCATAATGCAACAAATAGGAGAGCGAAGATTATCAGCAGTCCGTTTTGAGTGAGCTTCCAAAGCTTGTGCTTCCCGTTTCAATGCAGCATCCTTTCTGTTACTCTTGTTGTCAGTAACTACCACATCATGTTGGTCTTCTTTACTCTCAAGCTCGATATCTTGAGTGTGAACAGCGGGTTCAGTTGCTGCAGGAGTAAGTGTTGTGACAAGCTTGGTCTCTTTCTTCACAACAGGCATAGGCACAGCTTCAGGTTCAGATTCTACCTCTTCCTCAGCAAAAGGGCTCTCAACACTAAATTTTACAACAGCATCATCCCATTCTTCATCATCATAGTCCTCTTCTTCGTTTCCATTTTCTTCAACCCCTTGCTCAACTCCCGACTTTGTTGCATCAACAGTACCCACAGGTTCGACTTCTTGATCTTTCCTAACTTCTGTAGAATTCTCCTCAGTAACAGCATCCGGCTGATTTGCCTTTTCTTCCAAGTCATCTACAACCTTTAGTGGGGGCTTGCCGTTTTGTTGGGCAGAAGTTGGCTTAGATTTCTTGGTATGATACTTGGGTCGTTTTGTATCATTACAACTATCTGGAGGAGGAAGCACGACACCACTAGCAAGAAACTGGTTTTTCATTGCCTCCAGCCGCCGTGCTTCTTCCTTCTGCTTGGCAGTTAATAACTTGCCTTCCTGTTTTTTCTTAAGAAGCTTCTCCTTTTCTCTTTCCTTCTTCATGCGCCTTTTCTCTTCTTCTTGCCTCTCAAGCTCCTCTTGCTCTTCTTCCTTCCTCAATCTCTCCTCTTCCTCTTTCTTTTCTCTCTCTTGAGCTTCTCGAATCCTAGCCAATGCTTCTTGAATTTTTGAAACCTTCTTATCAGAAACTTTACTTGTGGATTCTGCTGCTGCTGCCACCACCTTCTTTTCTTTTTCCTTTTCCTTCTTCTTTCTCTTCTTCTTTGCAGCAGCAGTTTCGGCTTCGGCTTCCTTCTCCTTACCTGTACCATCAACCTGGCCAACTGGATCAGGTTGAAGTTGAAGTTTCTCCTCTCGGAGCGGAGCACTAGCACTAGCAGCAGGGCCTTCACCAAGAATTTTATCCACATCATCCTCTTCGTCTTGTACCACATTGTGTGAAACAGGAAACAACATGTTTTGTGAAGCAGGAAACTGTTTCACAAACAGGAATAGGACACAAAACAGTTATGTGTCCTATTCCTGTTTGTGAAACAGTTTCCTGCTTCACAAAACATGTTGTTTCCTGTTTCACAATTCTCCACCTCGGCAAATTTTTTTATAAGGAAAAAATGAGCCGAAACAAGGCATAAGAATAAACTGATCAACACTCCATCATAGCTTTGTCACCTCACGAAACCGCCCCAAAGGGCCCTCAATCAACATGAGTCAATGTGGAGTAAGTTCAAACAATGTTGGAACTTAACTCCAGGAACAACCTTTGTCAATATATCAGCAAGGTTGTCTTTTGTGTGTACTTTCACCAAAGACACCTCACAAACAGGAAACAACATGAAGCAGGAAACTGTTTTGTGAAGCAGGAAACTGTTTCACAAACAGGAATAGGACACATAACTGTTTTGTGAAATAGGAAATGTGTTTGAAACAGGAAACTGTTTGGACTCCTGTTTGAAATAGGAAAAACTGTTTGGACTTCTGGAAACTGTTTTTTGAACAGGAAATAAATTCTAGGAAACAGGAAACTGCTGTGAAACAGGAAACTGCTGCGAAACAGGAAACTGTTGTTCCTATATATACTAGGAACTGTAGGTGTTTTGTTCAGATGATTCCATGTAGAAAAACTGTGAAGCACAGGGAATAGAGAAAGACAATTGCTGAAATTGTTTCATCTCTTGTTGAGAGATTGTGTGAAGATAATTCCTTGAATTGTTTCATCTCTTGTTGAGAGATTGTGTGAGAATTGTCATCTTCTTGTACCTTGTTCTTGAATATAGTGGAATCATCTCATCGTGGACGTAGGCAATTTGCTGAACCACGTAAACCTTGTGTCTCTTGTGGTATGTTCTTAATTTTCTCTAATTTCTTTCATTGCTAGTTGCTCTATTTAATTGATTGGATCGTTGTGCTACTTGTGTGCAATTGTTGGTGTCTACCCGCTTCCGCAATAAGGCGCAACACATTGGCATTGCTTCCCTGAGTACTACTATTGGCTCCAACAACGTTAAAATGACCAATGCATCCTCTCACATCAGACCCTGTTGTTGTAAGATTTGGCTGTGATATTTGGTCAGCCTCTTCAGTATCAAAGACTGGCTGTGATAATATCTACTGAAAATGCTGCCTTTAACTTACTGGGTATCAGAGGAGAGAGAGCTCTGAGGCGAATCCAGGGGCAGCACTGGCATTTATTAATTTCGGCCTGGATCTTTTAATCTCAGCCGTTCCAAGATTGTGGGGCTCCATCTCATCTGTTCAACTTTAGGGGCGGCTAGGGTTCATGGCTGCAACACAGCCGGCCAAAGGGTACTCCCCTGCGGCTGGCAAGGAAGAAGATGGCTACACCAAGCGTTCTTTTGCGCAGGTTCTAGGGAAGACAATGAAGGACGATCTTGAGGATAAGCCAACGGATTCAACGACGTTTCGAAAAGAAGGAAGTCCAGCCTTGAGGTTATCCGATTCGGATGTGTCAAGAGGTGAGTCTCATGTCTCTAATCATGTTGTGGTTTTAAAGTTTTCAAGCTTTAGGCCGTCTCTAGATTCGATACCGGATTCCATTCATAGATTTTGGGGAATATCCGGGGAATTTATTATGGGTCTAATTGATCCAAGACATGTAGTGATTTATTTACAATCGAACAATGAAGTGAAGAAAGTGTTATCAAAGGATTCATATACGATTCGGGGAGTTAGATATAAAATCTTTCGTTGGCATCCTGGTTTTAGCCTACGGGCGGATCCGGAGTTGGCACCTTTATGGATTGAACTTCCTAATCTTCCTTTCGCTTTCTTTCTTCCCGCCATTATGAAGGCGATTGGGGATTCCTTTGGTAGCTTCCTGCGGATAGATGATGGAACTAGATTCTTTGCCCGCCCAAAGGTTGCACGTATGTGCGTAGAGATGGATGTCACCAAACCTCTTCCACATAGGATTTGGCTTGAAAGTCCAAAATATGGAGGATACTGGCAGAAACTTGAATATCCTGGATTCAAATATTGCGACCATTGTTCGCTTATTGGGCATGAGAAGGACTATTGTAGAAAACTGGTTGGTAAGAAGAATGATCATCTTAATGATGTTGGCTAAATCATAAGGAAAATAAGTCTCACGGCAAGAAGGAACAATCCAATGATGATGGAGAAGATCTTAAGGAAGCCAAAAATGCCGAAAAACCTAAGCAATCTCAAAAACAATACAAGGAGACTCGTGGACAAAATGTGAAGAAGCAAATGTATGTCCCGGTTATTAAAAAATTAATGGATACCAAGGAGAACGTAGGGACTAGTGGGGCGAAAGATTCTCAAGGAGCGGAAATCACTAGTGAGCAAGAAGTAGGTGATAAAGTGAAATCACAGGGCGGGGATATCGATACAATTAGCTTGGCTAACAAGTTTGGAGTTTTAGTTGATGAAAACTTGGAAGAGGATGTTGGAGGAGGCGACAAGGAAACAATTAAAAATCAGGAAACGGAGGAAGATTCCCTACAAGTTGAAAATACCCAAGACATTCTATTGGGGCCGGTTATACCATTAGTGAAGCTGACAAGGTGTTGAACATTGAGAATTGTGATCAATCAGAGCGACATCAACCTGATGAAGGGTGTCATGACAGTGAATCAGCGCGTACGCGCTCTGATTCACCTGAAACAGAGCAGGTGAAGGTAAGGGTTGCTTCTCCCAATGAAGTCAACTCCCAATCTGTTTCAGCCAAGGCGACACGGGTCATTTTGCATTCAGGGACACATGATTTAGGTGCTGAAACAGGGATGTCTATCCCTTATAAAAATGAGATCAAGGAGGCCTCTAGGGACACTACAGTGAAGATGAAAACAACAGCCAGGGAGTATGCAATGGGGATGATGCAATGGGGGCTAGCTAGGGAGGACACAATGGGGATTAGCAAGTCTAGGAGTGAGCTCGTATCAAGGTCCAGTCCAACAGTGCATAACAAAAAAGCAAACACAGGGGTCAAGCAGCCCCTCATCACAAAGGTAATAAATGATTAAAATGGGATGCTGAAATATTCGGGGCCTTAACGACCCTCTCAAGCAGCGGGAAGTAAAGGATCTTGTCAGGAAATATAAAGTAGGATTAATGGGATTAGTAGAGACCAAAGTTACTAATGAAAAGAAGTCAGATGTTCAAAAGAAATTAATGCAAAACTGGAATTGGCTTGATAACAGTGATATTGCAATAGGAGGACGAATATGGATTGGATGGGATCCTCTCGCTGTTAGTGCTAGTATTCTGTCAAAGTCAGCGCAAGCTATCTTTATTACAACTAAATGGAGCAATGGATTTGAATGTGTTGTTACTATCATCTATGGTAGCAACTACTATCTATCTCGACAACGTACACTTGTGGGAGGAGCTAGTAATGTTCTCAAATAACAATACTAAACCTTGGACACTGTTGGGCGACTTCAACGCTATTTTACATCCACAAGAACACATTGGGAAAGCTGACACAACACACACAGGTGCAGGCGACTTCCTAAACTGTGTGATGAATGCGGGACTTTATGATTGCAAGTATCATGGTAACTACTTGACCTTGAGCAACAACCAAGCTGGAGCTGCCCGAGTTACATCTAAGATCGATAGAGTCCTTATTGATGGGAACTGGCTTCAGCATGCTCCTGTTGCAGAAGCAGAATTCCTAAATTCAGGTATCTCGGATCACTCCCCAATAGTTTTATCACTTTATGACAATGTTAATAGAGGACCAATCCCTTTTAAGTTATTTAATTACTGGATCCATGAGAAGGATTTCTATAAAACAGTGGAAGAAGCATGGCATTTACAAGTAACAGGGAGTCCAATGTACAAACTAGTTCAGAAGCTTAAAAGAGTTAAACTACGTCTCACAGCATGGAGGAAAACAGGTTTTAATAAGGCTAGCACTCAGGTTGAGATTGCTAGACAAAATATGCATCGCAACCAGCAAAACATTCACATCAGAGTTACCCAAGCGCAGAGTGTTCCACCCGCAATGTTGCAACAGGAGCGCAGCTCAGTCAGGGACTATGCTCGAGTAGTAAGGAACGAAGAGTGTGAAATTCACCAGAGATCTAGCTAGGTCACAACTATTTACTCAAGGGGGCCAGAATGCAACATACTTCCACAGCTTTGTCAAAGAACGTAAAGCTCATAACAGAATTCTGAGTATATATGACAGCCTAGGCACCAAGTTGGAAGACCCTGCAGGGATTGAAACCGAATGCATTGATTATTTTGGCAATATATTTGCGGGCATGCATGAACAAGAGTACAACAGGGACATCATTGAAGGGCTGGAACTGGAAAGTGTTATTACAAACAACATGGGTGCAGAGCTTATTAAGGAGATTACTAGAGCAGAAATCATTGAAACCCTTGCAGCTATAGACTCAAATAAAGCTCCGGGGCCCGATGGGTTCTCTTCCTTCTTCTTCGAGGCTACTTGGAGAATCATGGGAGATGACTTCACCAATGTAGTCCTTAACTTCTTCAGGAAATCAAAGCTCCTAGGAGAGGTAAATGCTACTTCCGTTGCTTTAGTGCCCAAAATTATTAATGCTTCCATGTTTAGTGATTACAGGCCAATTGCTTGCTGCAATGTTGTATACAAGTGCATTACCAAGATCCTTACTAATCGCATGAAACAAGCTGTACATGAACTAATGAGCAAGTCTCAGTCTGCTTTTATTCAAGGAAGGCACATTCAAGATAACATTATGCTAGCTCATGAGTTGGTCCGCAACTATCATAGAGACCGAGGGCCCCCGAGATGTGCTGCCAAGATTGATCTCCGCAAGGCGTACGACATGGTGAGGTGGGAAGCTATTTTACACTTACTAGCAAAGTTACAGTTCCCTGAAATCTTTATCAGTTGGGTCCGCGAATGTATTACCACGCCTAAATTCTCAATAAGCATCAATGGCTCACTGAAAGGATACATCAAAGCACGGAGAGGGATACTTCAGGGTTGTCCTATGTCTCCGTACCTATTCGTGCTGGTCATGGAAATCCTTCATCTTCTTATCAAGGAAAAGGTGCAACAAGGGACATATAGGCTTCACTTCAGATGCAAAGACCCTCAAATAACTCATCTCAGCTTTGCAGATGACTTAGTTGCATTCTTCAATGGGGACAGACAATCAGCAGCAGCACTTGCTGATTCTCTTCAAATTTTCAAAGTCTGTACGGGGCTAGAAGTGAACTGCTCAAAGAGTGCCTTGTTTGTTGCAGAAGTCAATGAGCAGGAAACATTAGCTATCCAAGAGAAATTATTGTTCCCAGTGGGGAGTCTACCAGTTACATATCTGGGTCTCCCTATGGTCTCATCCTATTTGTCTCACCATCAATGTACCCCTATAGTTGATCACATAAAGAAAAGGGTAAGCTCTTGGAAAAATAGGTTTCTTTCATATGCGGGAAGAGTTGTCCTCATTAAGGCTGTGTTATCAAGTATGCATGTATATTGGACATCTTGTTATGGTCTCCCTAAGCAAACCATCAGGGCCATCAATGCAGTGCTTCGAAACTTCCTATGGTCAGGTGGGGATTGTGAATCTAAGAAGGCTATGGTGAGTTGGAACAAAGTCTGTCACCTGTATCAAGAAGGGGGCCTAGGCATTCGAGACATAAGGACGGACAATGTTGCAGCAAATATGAAGCACATTTGGAACATAGTATCAAACAGGAACACGGTATGGGTTTAGTGGATCAGGAAAAATCTGATTAAGCATAAGGATTTCTGGTTGATGAGTGCGCCACAGGAGGCCTCTTGGTGCTGGAGACGTATACTAGAATGCAGGGAGCAAGCATCCAAGCTTACCCTACACCTAATAGGTAACGGGAACCAAACACTTTTTTGGAAGGAGCCCTGGCATCCTCTTGGACTGCTCATGGATAGGTTTCCTCAAGAGTTGTTGTATGACTCTACTCTAAATGAGAATGCCAAGGTTAGTGCACTTATACGAAATGGTACTTGGCACATTTTGCAAGGTATTGGTCCTTCAATTGCGGAGATTACTAGCCACTTGCCTAAGGTTGATACTGATAGCAGCAAGGAGGATGAAGTGGTGTGGTGCGCGGGTACTAATGGAGACTTCCAAATGAAGGTGACATATGATGCGTTGCGGAGCAAGAATAGGACAGTAGACTGGGCTGCAATCATATGGTTCAAGGGAAATATCCCAAGGCACAACTTTATTACATGGACCCTTGCTCATGGTGCATTGAAAACTCTTGTCAAATTGAAGCGGTGGGGGAAGTTCAATCTGAGTTATGCCCACTGTGTTCATGTGAAACAGAGACGGAGGATCACCTGTTCTTCAAATGTACATACACTCAGTTCGTTTGGAAACATATGCTCCACTCTCTTTGCTACACTAGGTCAGTCCGTGGATGGGAAGACGAGCTTCGATGGTGCATACTAAATTTCAGGGGACATGACACGAGCTCGCTTGTGAAAAAAGTAACCCTTAATGCCACAATATACCATATTTGGGCTGAACGCAACAGAAGGGTGTAACACCCCTAAATTTCATAAAAATAGTTTATTTTATTTTGAATGAAATAAAATAGAGTTACATTTAATTAAATTCAGGTTTCAAAATTTTAGGGTTTTTTTTGTGAGTTAAAGGGTGGGTGCTCTCAGAAATTTTGTGGGGGCGAATAGCCATCCATAATATAAAACAAAAACCCTCATTTTCGTTCTTCTCTTGTGCAACAGGAAGAACACTCTTATCCTCTTCGGCGGCGACAAAGGCTAGGGAGGCGTGAGGATGTTGGGTTGCTGGCGATGTGGTGGTGGTCTGGCGAGATGAATGTTGCGATGAGAGAGAGGTCTGGTGTGTCGAGGCTGTGTGCTACTGACCTGTGAGTTTTTCTTATTCCCTGTATCTTGCAATCCTTGTTTCTTGACTGAATTAGTGATTTTTAGGATTTGATGATGGAGTTTGTGAGTTTTCTTGTTTCCCAATCTAAATCTCTGTTGGTGATTTACACTTGTTTGGGTTTGATTTCTTGATGGAGAGTTTTGTTGGTTTCAAACTACCACATTTGATTAATGTGGTGTTTTCATAATATGGACTTAGATATAAGTTTTCTGCTCTGTTCGGGTTCTTCACATCCTATGAAAAAATGTATGTTTTTGCTACATTTGTGTTGTTTTGCGCTTCTTATAGGGTTAATTTACGGTTATCTGTGCTGATTTGATCCGAGGGGTTGTTTAATTTTGGTCTGATTTCGGTTTACCATAATGGGTTCTCGATGTTGGGCTCTGGGCGATGTTCAAAATCTTCCATTTTAGTGCTTTCATGCTTAGTATGCACAAAATTAAAGTTCCTGCTCTGCGTTTCAGTTGCTTGGTTTGACTGGGTTGATGATTGGGTTCTGTTGTGTTAGCACCTTTTTGAGGAAAAGGTGTTTAATTTACTCACTTTAGTATGCAATTTAGGCTTTTGAAGTTCTGCATCTGCTTTTCTTTTCCAATTGAGTTGGATTGTCAAATGTGCATGTGAACAGTGGATATTTGGGGGTGTAGATGTTGTATCAGGTTCTTTGAATTTGTGAGTGAAGAATCTCACTGTTTACTGCGTGTTATTGGGTTAGCTAGTCGGGTGGTATCATTTGTATTGGAGAAATTATCAGTCGCATCTATGGAGTCATAGAGTGGACTTGAAGAAGGAGAAGGCAGTTATAGGAGTTATGGCGTTTGAGGTTACGAGTTTGATGTCAAAGGTGGTGCACTTGTGGCAATGTTTGAGTGATAAACAGGTTGTACGGATCAGAAGGGAGATTCTGGATTCGGAGGGGTTGAGGAAGCTTGTATTGGGGGATGATGAGTTTCTTGTTGGGTTGGTGTGTGGGGAAATAATTGATAACCTTGGGTATGTGGCAAAAGTTGTGGGTAGGTGGGGAAAGAAGTGCACGGAGGAGTCATCATTGTAGCAATTTGAGCAGGTGTTTGATGATTTGGTGCAGAATGATGAGGATGTGTATGGTCGGGAATATGCGAGGAAAAAGATGGAGAGGAAAGCTAAGAAAATTGGTCGATTGATTGGGGTCATTTTGAGTTTTTATCATGAGTTAGAAGTGCTTGCGGAACTTGAACATATTTTGAGGAGAATGAGAGTTAGTCGTGACCCGAATCTAGGGATCATTCAGCAGAAAGTTGGGTTGCGTCGCCAGGAGGTAAAGAATTTGCAAGAGGTTTCCTTGTGGACAGGTTGCCCCACAGCAGAGATGTATAGTTTCCTAATTATTTGTGTTTGTTTTGGTCTGTGTACATTCAAATAAGACTTAGAAGTGTTTTATAAGGGATAGTTGCCAAGGCCATTGCAAATAGAAACTCACAAGAATGAAATAAACACATCTTAAAGTTATTTGCAGCTTATCAGAGGTGATAAGTGGACTGCCACTTATTAATTGCGAAACTAATTTCCCTTTTCCTGTAAAGAGAACAACACATGGTTGCAATACACTAAAAATTGCATGGACGGTGTAAACAATCATTGGGAGGAATGTTTCAACTAACACGTATTTAAATAAGTGTGCCATTGAGTAACATAAAATGGATCTCTTCTTACTGTTTGTTCTGTTTTGTTATAGTATTCCATGGATACCCTCTTTAGATGATCATTAGGTTGTGTTATAGATAGAATTTCATGAGTTTCTTCATCTCACTCTCACTGCTCATCTTTGGGTATACAAATTTTTGCATCCTAAGCCAGTCAGGGAGCTGCTGCTCCATATTTACAATATTCGACATTCTGGTCATATTCTCTTCTAAAGTATAGAAGCTGCTGTTAGATATCTTTAGCTTTTGATTTCTGCCTTTGTGTTCTTAGGAGTAGGGAACATGCATTTACGAACTGTTTCTATGCTCACATAAGTATATATAATTACAATATTGTAATTATAGGGACATGCGAGATTAGTTATTGGTAATTTGTTTGATAACTTCCTTGTAAGGAATTTACGGTATATGAATGAATCTTGAGGTATTCATGAACATCCTTGTGTTCCCTAAATAATGGGTTGACATTGTGAAGATTTATTTATAAATGACAAAATGTCACATGATCGCCATGTTGTTACAGAGCGTGATTTATGAATATGCTATGCTTCCCTGATAGAATGGGTTGATAAATGACAAAATGTCATTGTGAAAGAAAGGTGAGATATCACAATAAAGGATATTGATAAACTTTGACTCCTGAAATTTTAAATCACCAGGAATTGTATCACTTAGAACTACCACATCTCTTTTGTTTATTATTTCCCCTCTCCTACTAGAGAAACTAAATAACCTGCGGGTCGTCTTGCGGAGTTGGGGCGCTTATTTCCTACTAGAGAAACTAAAATAACCCTCGGGTTAGTCTTGCGAAAATGAGGTGAATTTGTATGCCTAAAATAGGCTTTGATATTTATCCGTAAAAAATGTGACGTGAGTTTATGCGCATTGATAGCCAAGAGTGGCTTTTGGTACTCATATAGTTAGGAGTATCCGCGATGCATGCCTATATGTGATGTCCCCACTTGGGCATGGATGACGGAGTAGTCATCCTTTATATGAGAGAGGCATAAGGGCATGTATGTTCGGCACGGAGGTGGTGCAAATGTGGTATTGTCTAAGTGATCAATCCATTAAAAAGATGAATCAAATTCAAATAAAAATGGATAAAGTAAGTTTATATTACTCCTAACCATTTTTATGTAGGATGGCAAGTCCACTAATGTTTCTGCAGGCCAGACTTGCCATAGTCAACTCTTATAGTGTAAGTACAACTAAATACATTTTTACTTAATTGAGATGATGATATAATGTCCTCGATGAGGAACTAAATTCTTTGAATTGCGTTTCTTGCATGACATCTTTGCCTCGTTGAGGAGCTACTTATTGGTATGATGGTTTGTTGTGTGTGTATTTAGCTTGATGTTTATCACGTGCGAATTTATTGTTTTTGGGATGAAGACTACTCACACCAGCTATATTGCTGACCCAAGTGAGCTTTTGCTGAATGTAGTCGATTAGCCTTTCAGGTTTAGAGACTTTTGAGCAGCGTTACGGGAGTTCCGCTAGTGGGGCTAGCGACCGTCGGAATTTCCTGGTTAGAGTTTTTCTTTGTTCAGTATTTAAATCATGGTTAAGTTATTGTTGCTGCTAAATGTTTCTATTGTTATTGAATTTCACGTCCCGAGTTTTGGGGAAACGAATAATCCTACGTGGATAATAGGATTTCGTTTCTTCAAAAACCGGGGCGTGACAAAGGGTATATCAACAGTCCAATGTAGATGGTATTGAGATGGTTAGGCGCACACGTGAAGATGTAAGAATGCAATTCAGCACTACTAATCTTTCAGCAGAGGACAACCAGGCCAACTGACAGCTCTTGGAGCGATGGGGAATCGATGTAAATTTTCGGTTACCAAGCCCTATTACATGTGCTTGGGAGAGGCCTGAGGCAGGGTGGCTTAAACTAAACTCTGATGGTTCTAAAAAAGGGTTGAGAGGAGGCTTTGGAGCTATTATTTGCAATGAGATAGGCGAGCCTATTTCCGCATGCGCAGGAGATGATCTAGCCCAGTCAGTAGTAAAGCATGAACTGCAGGGGCTTGAAGCTGGGCTTAAACTGGCGAAAAAACACAGAGTGACTAAACTAGAGAAGTATTTGCAGCTCACAAACCAAAACATGTTACCTTGGGACGTTCGACACATCCATGCCAGAATCAAAAGGGACCTAGATCAGTTGGAACGATACAGGATACGACACCACTATAGAGAGACAAACAAGGCAGCTGATTTCCTAGCCAAGTTATATCCAAATCATAGCTTTTTTGAATTTACTCCCAGTTCCTTTGCAGATGACTTAAAAAATTTTGTGTATGAGGACAGTGTAGGAAAATAGTATCTACGCATGTAACAATCTCTTTTCTTTAGGTTCGGGGATCCTTTAATAACCCCTGCTCAATTTCCAAAAAAAAAAAAATATCTACTGAGAATGCAAACATATGCTAGAGGTAGTAGGAAAATCCCGTTGCCTAAATACACAATATAACGAGAAATGCAACCATTTTTTATTTGCGGCAAATTCAAAGACCAAAAGTCAACATATTCATCATGTTGCATTTATGTAAGCTATGATAAATCCTCTGTTTCACATAGTTGTTTAATATGTGTATTTGGCTAAATAAATCTTCTATACAGACACTACATGCAAAACTTGTGAGCTTTTACCCTTCAAATGAAATACCCTGCATACTACAAATATAAGTGATCAGGACAAGCACTGATCAAGATATAGAATTGAATTCTCTCAATGGTGGCATGTTTTCCATCCACAGGAAGTTTCTGCAAAGAGGGGAGCTACGGACGATTCAGAATTGAAATCAATTTTTTCTTTTACCGTTTGATTAGTACCCAGTTTTCTTCATATTTTTTATTTGCTATTGGTCCATGGTGCAATGTCATCAATTGTCCGGAGAAGCATTTGTTAGAATGTTACTAGACCTACCCATGCTCAAATATGATCTACAACTTTGTCTTATGATAGCATATGGAACGACTCTGTCTTTGAAAGTTTTTTTTCCCATCATGTACTAATGTTTTGAATATATGTTATTTTGGACCTCTAGGGTTCATCGTGCTGGGCCACGGGAGAAGATATACTTCAAACCAGAAGATGTAAATGCAGCAATTGCAACCTATGGAATAATATGTTATCAGACAGGTTTGCATTGAATTGCGGAGGAACTTTTGTTTAATAATCTTGACGAACACGAAACAGATTCAGTTGCAACATCATTTTCAATCCTTGAGAACACAGGGAATAATATGTTTAGTATTACCCCTAATTATAGCCAACATCTTTAGAGAGTTTGGAATTTTTATTTCTCGTACATGTCTTTAGCAGATAGTTATCACTCTTGAAATATATGGTGTAACGAAAATCGTTGGGATTCCATTTGGTTATCGTGGATTTTCAGATGAGGAAATCCCTGATGTTCCTGTAAGTAAATTCACCATTTTCTACATTATTCAATTGATTTTGAAAATTTCCCAGTGTTTTTTGAATCCTAATATCTAATAAAACATTGGTTTCGGCTATCCCGGAAGGTGGTTCAAAATATTCACCTATCTGGTGGAAGCATATTAGGAGTTTCACGTGGCGGTCCTAGTGTCAATGATATCGTAGACAATATGCAGGTATTGATAGATCTGGTGGAAGCATTGCTAGTCAATTAATTCCTGCCTCCCTTCCTGAAGCTAATTTCATGCTTTTAATTCCTGGGTTGTTTTTCTTTTATTTTCCTTAATGGTATATGGTTGGAGCAGGTTCATGGAGCGTTTGCCGGATATAGTGGCATTACAGTTGGTATATGTAATACCAGGAATTCTAAATGTCGAGGAAGCCAGCGAGGTTTGGAGAGAGGGAAGGTGGGGACCGTCCATCCCTCTCGGGATGTGCACATGAAAAATACCGACATGCATCCCAAGGGGGATGGGCGGCCCACACTCTCCCTCTCTCCTTTCCTCGCCCATTTCCTCGCTGGTTTCCTCGCTGGCCAGAATCACTCATGTAATACCCACTATGTTTATCTTCCAATTCCTGAAGTCATTTCATACCCCAGACATGTAGACCCAAACAGTCGAATGTGGCATCGTTGCCTAACTTCAACGGGTCAGCCGGACTTCATCTGATCACCTATACCATGTTCCCTACACGTAAGTTTTGAGATTACCAAACATCATGTGCACCATGACAGACAGAGTAAGTCAGCTTTTAAAGGTATGGAATACCAAGCAATTGTATTTATTTAGGAAAAATAAAACATATAGATATAGGTAAACTCACTAATTGAAGAAGTGACCGAAAAAAGACACCCCCTTTTACGTTTTTGGAGTTTGACATCGGTTCTCACACATCGTTTTGATAATAAGATTCAATAGGAATCATTCAGTTATGGTGTATCACTTACATTTTGTATACATATTCTCTTGGGAATTCTTTAACTACAATGTAAATCTCTTGTCATAAATTGATATGTTACAAGTTGAGTTTGATGAATGAATACATTTTTGTTCGGTTGTATATATATGTGAGATGGAAAAAATATGAACATATCCTGAACACATTCTCCATAGGCACTAGAGCTGCTAATCGATTCCAAGATTTAAGTCTGAACTGCTATTCCATGTTCTCGTAATATTTCATCTTCATTTCTCTAGAGACTCTTAACTAGGTTTTCTAAATTGTTCAACTTTTTAACGTTATTGATTCTGTTCGATGTTGTATCATATGTGGCAGAGTAAACATTAATCTAATTTGACAGTAGTATTGTGAAAGTTAAGTGATTCTTTTGGCCAGTTTTTTTACAGCAAGTGATACCCAGTGAGTCTCTTATTTAACTTGGTCAATAATACCACCCCCAACACTAATGTGAATTGTTATCCATTGTGCTCAAATATAATACTTCTCCCGAAGTATCACTTTCGAAGCCCAAAACCATGCCACATAACTCAGTCAAATCACTCAATGTGTTTTAGGGGGAATAGCATCTGTCTTTTCACGAGTTCCGCTGTTGAATCTCAGATCCCGCATGCTCTTCAAAGAGCGTTGTTTCGCCTTCCCTTTACGGTCTTTTTTAATACTTCACATTTAGCTTATGTAGATGCTTACTTGACTGATGAAATTCCACATAAACTGTTAGGTAATATAGCAAACTCCCCTATTCATACTTCCACATAAACTGTTAGGTAATATAGCAAACTCCACATAAAGTCCCCTATTCATACTTGCTAGAGAACTCTTTTTGAACAATATTATTGTGATACAAAACTGTTCATTCTTTGTCAATATCACTACTTATATGAGCCCTTATTGCTTTCCCATTGTATCATAGTACCTAATCTCTTTGATTTATGTTTGAGAAACTCATTGATGGAATATTGTTTAGTATTTATGGTGAAATTCTCCTTATATACACTGCTAGATTTTAGGGTTGAACAAAAAATCGATCAAACCGACCGAACCGATTGGTTTTAAATTCGGTTTCGGTTTTAAAAAATTCAAAACCGAAGTAGTCAGTTCGGTTTTTGGTGTCTATGTGATTTTAACCGACCAAACTAAACCGACCGAATATATATAATAAATAATATATATTTTATATATAAATAATACAATATGTTTAAAATAGTCGGTCGACTCGGTTTTGATTCAATTTTAGTCGGTTCGGTTCGGTTACGATTTGCATAAATTAGAATCGATTCGGTTTCGGATCGGTTTTGTTAATGATCGGTTCGATTTCGGTTTGAAAATTTTAAAACCGACCAAGTCGGTTCGGTTTTCAGCCCTACTGGATTTTATGTATCTTTTACTACTATGGAATCCAAATAAACTAAGACAACTTTCTGACGGATTACCCGGGCGGTTATGGTTTTTAATAAAAATTATAAATGGATTAACGGGGTGGATTTGGGGATCCATTTTTCCTGACGGATCGGGGATGGATTCGCTCAAATCCGTCCCGTTGCCATCCCTACCCAGGGGTGGATCTACTAAGGGGCGAGGGGGAGGGGGAGCAGTTGCCCCCCCTCAATTTTCAAAATATTTTTAATAAATATTTAGCATTACAAAAAAGTCAATTATATAATGTTTAATGCAATATGATTATTATTTATTCAACAATTTTAAAAAAAAATTAGCGAAAGACCCGAGTTCGATACTCTTTACTCACCTAATTTTTTTTTTATTTTCAATGCAATTTTATTAATAATTGCAAACATAAAAAAATTGTTTAGTTTAATAAAAACTTATTTTTGGTCCTTTTGGAGCGTATGATTTTTTTTATTATTTTCAATGCAATTTTATTAATAATTGCAAACATAAAAAATTGTTTGGTTTAATAAAAACTTATTTTCGGTCCTCTTGGAGTGAATGATTTTTTTATGGCTATTGACAATTACTATTTCTGTCATTGTGACATACCCCTGCGTATTTGTTTTTAATGCAAATTTATACGTAATTAAACACACATTAAAAATGAAATGCTTGCTCACAAGTGGTATAAAACCTCAAAAAAAATTGAAATTAATATCTAAAATATTAACTATATAAATCAATGAAAATATATACCATTAGCCAACTCATACAAAATTTGAGGCTCACATAAGCCATTGTTTTCTATGAAATTGTATTAAGATCTTATTATTTTTGCAAATTTCATATTTTTTAAGCTTCAACTAGATACTTATCCTAATTATTTTGTGATTTTATTTATATATTCTAGTTATTAGGCTCATTTGCCCATGCTAATAATATCGATATTGTGACCTTATTTTGGCTTAAATTTGACTACACTGGATTCAATTTGGTATATGCAATGTATTTTTTATAGTTGTATTTTTTATTAGCTATTAGCTCAGGTTTGAAATTTTTTTTGGCTTCGCCCTTGATAACTGCTATTATCAATTAATAATTATGAAAAATTCTATAGAGTCAGACCCCTAGCACCAGGGGAGACTCTCCATTAATAAAGGATTCTCCAAATCAAACTCCATGGAGTGGTGTTATTCAAGGCTTGTTAATAGAGGATTCAAATGATCTAGACCACATTAGATTAATGAAAAGATTCGATAAGAGAAATATGACAACAGAAAATTCGCTGGATCGCAACTGCTTCAAAGACTTCAAGGTTTTTCCTCGAAGATCATCTAGAATGAAGAAATGTAACAGCAAATACAGACTTTGATCTAGGGGTTTGGTCAGTTTAGATTTGATATATTTGTCTAGTTTCTGTTTTTCATTCCCACTTTGTTTTTATATCCCGTTTTGGGACAAATAATTAAGGTCTGGCACCCCATAGCTGCGTCTCCATAGCGGAGATTTAAAAAAAAAAAAATTAAAAATGGTGTTCGAGGTTAGAGATAAAAGACGACTGAGATTAACCCAAATATAAGAATCTAACGGATCACATAAAACTTAAAGTACAAAGAGATAAGTTTGTAGATAAATATAGTTTATGGTTGAGATTCTTTTTATCTAATAGTTGGAATTTAAAGTTAGTTTTTATATTTTACCCTCAATCAATCCCCAATAAGAGTGTATGGGTTCGATTTTTTCCATACCCAATATTTTGATATTTATTTATCTTGATATTTAAATTAAAATAAACTTTATTTATCATGTTCAACTTTTATCGTGCCAATGACACGGAGAATATTCTAGTCTAAATAACAAAACAATATGGATTGGTAATTTAAAAGAGATACGTTTGTATAAACTTAGTTCATGGCTTAGATTAAACCGAGATGTCCAACAACTATGGATTAAGGGTCAGATTAAAGTGGTTTAATAAAACATTTACATATCTTTTGTCTTTTCAAGTCCAACTCTTCACTCTCAACCAAGAAACTAAAATCATCTTTCAGAGCGCTATGTCACTCAGTGCTGGAGTCAAGATTTTGGCCAAAGGGTGGCAAACCAAAAAAATATATATTATTTTTATTATTATTGTTTGAACAACAGTATTTTACTACTTATCATACATAGTAACATCAACACCTAATGTAGTACATGATAAGTATTACAACAATAGTAAGTCTCTAAAAGTTATTATTAGCAAAACAAAATGGTGATGTTCATTTCTTTGGTTATAAATCTTAGCTGCATCCAATATCATAGATCAAGAATCAAAGTGCACATCGTCAATAATAGTAACAATGCCAATTTGACAATGGAGAAAAATTATAAATACTTCTCTAAATTGTGGATTAGGTAATATAAGTCAAAACTTACGAAATTATATCCTCAATGTGAATGTGTTTAACTTGAAAAAAAGAGGTTTTCGAAGTTATCACATGTTCATGAAAATGAATATTACAATAAAATAGCTATCTACTATAAAAGTAACTCTTAGTAAGCTTAATAAAACATTTCCCTCTAAAAGATTTATTTTAATAGAAAGAATTTTCATTGTTCGAGCAAAAAAACATCCAACTGCCAATGGTGTTATGGCCTAATTGTTAGGGTTGTGTTGGCCCACGTCCTAGCTTCGAATTTCACTTGCGGCATAGTTACTTTCTAATGGGTATTGACCTATAGGTCGCCCAATTGATAAGTTATGAAATCCTTAAAAACCCAGCTCGCCTTCAAAAAAAAAAAAACATCCAACTGAAATTTCAATGAAAAAGATAGGAGAAATAACAATTACAAACCACTAGTTTGGCCTGAACACAGGGTATTAATAGAAGAGAAATGCAAGGGTTATAACAAATTTTAGAGAAGTGAGGGGGCAAGGGACCAATTGTATGACAAGTGAGAGGGAGGTATTCAATGGTGTGACCCTTTGCATTTTTTAAAGTTGCAAGGGGATTTCAAAAGTTCAGGGCGGGCAGCTGCCCCCTCTCTATCTATATGGCTCCGCCACTTTCTCAATCTGTTGCTCATCCAGCATGTAAGGTTGTTAATTTATCTCATCAAATTCTTTGAAATTTTCTCTCAATTAGCCAACTCAAGAAAACCACAAACGCCGTCTGTCTCCACAATTTCAAATAATTTCACACACGCAAAAAGAAAAAGTTAAAATTTAGCATACAAGTTGAATAATTATAAATAGTGTTCTAAAAATCGGCCTAGGCGCATGCCTAGATTAATAGCTGGGCAGTCTAGGCAGCTTCGGCGGGGTCTGGGTGATTTTTTTATTTTTTTTAATAAGCCTGATTGTGTTCTTATTTTATTTTTATTTCCTCTTTTTTAGAAATAAATAATTTAATTATTTTTTATTCAGTATATGTCTAAATGTAGCAAATGATGATTACTTAATGGAATTCTCAAAGGATCTGCCGGTACCAATTTTAGTAATGTAGATTTTATCAAACATGACTGAAGTTATTCATGCAATTTGAAGAAAAATAAAAGAGTATGTTTGAATATTTGTCCACAAATTCAACTTTGTATAAAGTACCCATCATGACCAACTTCAGTCATTTGAGTTTTAATAAATTTTGTTCATGATTGTTAATTTTTCATGTTTTTAAATTTTGCATATGTATCTTGACATTAAATTGGATGCAATTGATAAGGTATTATGTTTAACTTTTGTAAATTATTAAAGTTATAATACAAAACCTAAGACCGCCTAGGTGCCGCTTAGGTCCCTAGGAGCTAGGCACCTGCTCGCCGCCCGCCCACCGCCTAACACTTTTTAGAACATTGATTATAAACTATTCACTTTACTACTAATAACCAAGTTGGTTTAAGAAAATGGTTATTTAAACTACGCCACCATGATAAGTACTAGTTTTGAGAATACCCCAAATTAAACAACGCTATATTTGCCCCTAATTTGGCAGGTCCGACAGCCGGAAGAAATAAAAAGTCTATTGTTCCCCTAACCTGATTAATCCATTTAATAATAAAAACGGTACCTTTGTCTTCTCCAAAACTCTCCCCAACACCACGAGCCTCCTTTCCTCTTGACCTAACAACCAAAATACTACCCCATTGATTTCCCCTCGAAGGCGTCGTCCGCTCTGACGTATGCTTCCTCACACTGACGACAGAGTCGCCTTCGTCTTGCTAATTGGGAGCGGAAAACAACTCTCCCTGAAAATACATGGGCAAACTCCTTGTCTAAGTGATCAAGATCTTAGACGCCTCAGACACTTCACCGACACTGTTAGGAAGAGTTGCCACAATTGGTTTCGACATCCTCAGTCACCGCTGCTCCATCAATTGCGAGCATTTCAATAATGGTAACTGTGTCCCTGTTGACCTCCGCTACCACCACTTCAGGTTAATTCGAAAACGAATCTAAGGGTGTGTTTGTTGCTTGGAATCTTATTATATGAGAATCCATGAGGGAACCACTTACATCTAAGTTAATTTGATGTTTACTCACCAATTCACCATTAAATTTTGTGATTGGAAATGAAAATCTCATGAACTTTGGAGGGACCAATGAGTGTGATTCTCATATTCATGAGATTTTCATTCTCACCATTGATCATAAAATTTAATGATAGATAATGCGTGTTACCTCAATGTAGTCTTACATGTAGAAGTTCCCTCATAGATTCCCATAAAATAGGATTCCATCCAACCAAACACACCCTAACATTAGATGAATTGGGTGGGATTGTGATTTTTACTGTTTGAATGGATCAAAGAGTGCATTCAAATTGAACGGGTGAGGTTGTGGTTTGTGGCTCCATGCAACTTCTTCTTCTACTACAGTTGCAGGCCCATCATAGCACACTCACAATTTCGTTTGAGTTTCCTTTTGGTTGATCGATCTAAGTGAATCTTGATTTCATATAAAAACAAATGAAACATTGGTTGTGAACAAAAAACATATTTCGTAATAGGCCCCAATGTTGTTGAGGCCTCAATTTGAGCCGCACCCGCATCTTCCCCCTTTCCCCGCCTCTATTTTCTTTATCGCTGTGTGCTTGCTTCAGAAACTGGTTGAATGGCATTTGATTGTTAATCATCTATATTACAATTTAGAGTGGTGTTTTACTATTCATTGCTGACTAGAACAAAGTCCAATCGAAAGAATTAGAGATAAAAGATGGTTAGGATTAAAAGTTGGGAAAATGTATTGAATTTGAGGGTTGAGATTCATTTTCCATGATGACATATTTGTAAATATAAAACATGTAGAAGGGCAAAAATAATGAAAAACTTTTGAAAAAAGTTGGTGAAATGTACATGTGGCGGAGAGAGAAAATATTGTGTTTTGCTTTTAGCAAAATGAAAATTATCATAGCTATCTACATCGTTATCAAATTTTGGTAAAGATAATATTGTTGAAATGCATTTTTTAAGATCTTTCAAACAAAATCAATGATCAACATGAGCGCTAAAATTTTAAATATATATATTCTATAATTAAAAAACATATAAAGTATTTCACAATTTTAATATTTTTCAAAGTAATGAGACAGGCCGATCATATCAGAAAAAATGAGTCGGGCATCTTAATGCACATTTAAACAAAAACTCTAAACTTCATATTTTGGTGAATTCAAAGATTGGGGGAGAACTCATTCTCGGCATTAAAATTTTTCTCCCAACTAATTCAAATTTGACCGAGTCTAACTCTAAAATTTATAATATATATATATATATATATATATATATATATATACCTTAAAATAAACTTATACTTCAATACTGATTCAGAGCCAAAATGGTGATAGTGAAAGAGGTGTTCAGTACAAAATATTTAGCAAAAATAAAATTATATGGAATGCCAACGGTACGGGGCATACTCTAGTTATTACAAATATCAAAGCATTTAAATGGATTTTTTAAAATTTAATTGACTATATCATGGCTACAATTATTTTCTTACGATCCTTAGGAAGTCAAAGGGGTTCATTTTATTTGAAAGGATTGTGCCAATTTTTTTTATTTAAAATCAGGAGGGGTAGATGGTCATTTAGGAAAATTTCAATTGTTCTGATGGCCGGACCGACCTAATTGAGAGGCAAAACCAATATAAGTCTTACTTGAGGGTATTCTCAAAACTGATACTTATCATGAGGGGCAAAGTCTAAATAACCTTTAAGAAAAGTATGTCGATAATGTAAATAGTCTTATAAGAAATCGAGAATGTGATTTCTACATTTTGTCAAAAATATATATTTGACCATCATCAACCTTTTGGTACAAGTTACTTAGTGAGATTAGGTGCAAACATATATACCTTAAACACATTTACGAAGTATATAAATCAGTGAGTGTCAGTTAAAAATTCAAAATTTCTCTTGTGCCACCACCCACAAAATTATTTTAATTTTAGAGCACACGCTAATAAACGAAAGTTAAAATTAAGGGACAAAGAGAAATTGGAGATAAAATAGGGAAAAAATAATTTGAAAAGAATATTAAATAATTTTTTAAATTACTTTCCTTAAAAATTGAGATTTATAAAATAGATTAGTTTTAACTCTAATTAGATGATCAAAACAATTCAATGGTTGAGATTGCTAGACTCTGATTTATTGCATGGTCCACAAATTCGGACTGATTGAACGGAATGGTGTGTACGACCCCATCCCAAGAACTTATTAATTAGTACCTTTCAAGAGTATGTCACAACTATGTGGTTTAAATACTCTTGAGATAGTTGAATTATTATTATCATTTTACAACTCTAACATGAGTGGTCGTATTTTATGAGACTCCTTATTTCCTTATACCAGTTGCAAACTCCTAAAAATGTGACACCCTACTTCTTCTTCTTTTGTTAAAGTACTCCAAAATGCTTCGGTTGACATCCCTATATTTTATTTTCATTTGATAAACAATGATAGAGATAAAGAACGCAATAGGTTGGTGTAATTGCATAAGAACGACCCCCACTGCAAACCCAAAAGCATCGGTTTCGACAATAAACTCTCTGGAGAAATCCGGCATTGCTAATACAGGCGCCTTAGTCATGATCAGCTTGAGTTTCTGAAATGCCAACTCAGTTTCCTGATTCCAAGCAAAGCAATCTTTCTTCAATTGGGACATCAATGGCCAAGCAACCTGACTGTAATCTCTGATGAACTTTCGGTAGTAGCCTGTAAGGCCCAGAAACCCCCTCAACTCAGTAACATTTCTCGATTGAAGCCAATCCAACATAGCTTGGATTTTTTACTGATCCACTGATACTCCTTCACTTGATATCACATGACCCAGATATTGTAGTCTGGAACACCCGAACTCACATTTCTTCTTATTCGCATACAGTGTCTGTTTTCGTAGAACACCCAACACCACATCAAGATGCTCCACATGCTCTTCCAACCCCTTACTATAGACCAGAATATCATCGAAGAAAACCAATACGAACTTACACAAATACGGCCGGAAGACAGAGTTCATCAACGACTGAAAAGTGGTCGGCGCATTAGTGAGCCCAAATGGCATCACCAAAAACTCATAGTGCCCTTTATGAGTGCGAAATGCGGTTTTAGAGACATCCCCTTCCCGTACCCGAATCTGATGGTAGCCGGCCTTAAGATCCAACTTCGAAAATATTACTGACCCATGAAGATCATCCAGAAGCTCTTCTATAATTGGAATGGGGAAGCGATCAGGTACCGTTTGCTTGTTCAGAGCTCTATAGGGGGTAGCGATACGGCCTGACATTCACTGGATTGGAGCCTTCATGTAGAACTATGGAATGTTCATAACCTCGTATGGGAGGCAAACCTGATGGAGCCTGAAACACCTCTGAATATCTATCCAACACTGCCGAGATCACTGATGGAGCTTCTACAACTTCGTCCACTGCCACATCCACATTTCCTAATTCCACCAGAAATCCCTGTCCCTCTTGTTTTATAGTATGAAGCATTGTCTTCAACGATACTAAACTCCTTCCCAAGGATGGATCTCCCTTGAGGATAATTGTATCTAACCCCATCTTGAAACGTAAAATCTGATCATTCCAATTAACAGAAGTCGTACCCAAGGTTGCAAGCCACTGAATCCCCAGTATGACGTCTGAACTCCCGAGCCCTAATGGGAGAAAATCTTCCACAATCTCGACTCCTTGCACCATCAACTGTACTTTTTGACAAATCCCACTTCCTTGAACCGATTCTCCTGATCCCATTGTTACCCCGTACACCCCCGTAGACGTGATTGGCAACCTGACTCCATCAACTAATTTTTGAGAAATGAAGTTATGAGTCGCGCCGCTGTCAACCAACACCACTACGGACTGGCCTGCGATCTCTCCTTCCATCTTCATGGTCTTTGGGTTGGTGAGTCCCATGACCGAACTCAATGAAACTTCAATGACTTGGCTGATCTCGGCCATTTCTAACTCTGTCTGTTCCTCACCTTTCTGATTCTCTTCCTCTTCGGATTCATCTTCTTCTTGAGCCAGAAGGATACTCACCTCCTTCCTCTTACACTGATGGCCCGGTGCGTATTTTTCGTCACACTTGAAGCACAAACCCTTCTCACGTTTGGCTTGATATTCGGCATCCGAGATCTTCTTGAACTCTCTACCTGAAGAACTCCTCTCAAAATTTCTTGGAATGAAAGGTCTGGAATAGCGATGGAGATCGTTCGCTGGATTTCTCTCGAAATTCCTCGAAGCTGCTGGTTTGTGAAGCCCTAATGGATCGGACCCATAATGTTTTGGTCCTAGCATGGGCCGAGTTTGGTTATTCTGAAGGCCCATCTTGTAAGAAGTAAACAAAAGTTGCTTTTCCTCCACCTGATTGGCCAGATCCATCGCCCGACCCAAAGAAACCGGCTCCAGCATCCTTACCTCCGCCCGAATTGCGGGTTTCAAGCCATTGATGAACTTGCTCAGGTAGATGTCTTCAGTGAGTGTCTCTAATGGTGCCGCCAAGGTGACAAATTGCCTTCGGTACTCTGCCACTGATCCCTCTTGCTTAAGAGCAAGAAATTGTTCACATAGGGATCCTTCTTGGGTGGTTCGAAATTGTTTCAACAACAAACCCTTAAGCTCTTCCCAAAACAAGATCGGACGTCTTTTACTTTCCCATTGATACCAAAAAAGTGCATCAGATTCAAACGACATAACCGCGGCTTCGATCTTTTCATCATTCGAATATCGATGTAGGTTGAAAAATCTTTCAGCTTTGAGGATCCAACCATCAGGGTTTGAACCTTCAAAAATGGGCATATCTAATCTTCTGGGCTTCCTGTCAAACTGTCCTCCTTGTGATGAAGACTAACCTATCCCACCATTGGGACTCTGGGTTTCCACATTGATGGATGGAATTTGCTCCCTCACTGTAGTAGAAGCTGTCTTTTGAGTATCTTGTTGTGCCTTTATAATCTGATCCAATATGTTCATGACTTCTTGAAAACCCCCATTTAAAGAATCTAGTTTTTCTTGCATACTTGCCATTGTTTCTTCCATAATTTCTATTCTTGCATTAGCACCAGCACCTTTTCCAGCCATCAATCCTAGGAATCGTAGTGCTCTGATACCAATTTGATAAGAACTGACTTGTTTTGATATGTATTTGATAAGAACTGACCTGATATGATAAGAACTATTCTGTGTTGCTATGTTTTGCAGGACAGAATCAAGCCAATGCAGTTCTACTGACAGTGATGCAATACAAGCAAGGAAGAGAAATTACAGATTGAAGAACTTGTAATTGTAAACTCTGAATTGAATTGAATAAGAAGGCTAATTCGAGATAGCTAATCTCCTGTAGAGCAATTGCTCAATTGTACAAATTCTTTACAAATCAATGAATACAATGTTATTGTCATTCTCCTATTTATACTAATACCTCACAGAGGTCTTTACAAAACAACTAACAGAGCATTTGCATTCTAACAGAGCATTCTTCTAACCACTAACAGAATATACTAACAGAGTATTGAACATCCTTCACCATCTGACAAAGCACTCTACAGCCACATTAGCCTTGTATTCTTCTGCCTATTATATCTGCAGCACCTAACATCAATATCAACTGGAGCACGTATATTCTGTTTAAGCATTTCTGAAACTACTAACAACATTTCAGCATTTCTACTAACAGCATTTCAGCATTGCTACTAACAACATTAAAAACCACTAACAATAGCCTTGCATTCATATTAAACCATCCTATTCCTTCGCCTAGTGTATGTGAATCGTATAGGGGGCCTATCATTAAAAGCAACAAAAATAAATAAATATATCAAAAATATTTAGATACCATGTTTTTATTTCATTTGATAAACAATGCATTTTAGAGCTCGAAGAGAAGATTGAGTGAGAAAGATGGCTCAGGTGAGAGATCTCTCAAATAGATAAAAATAAATTTTTTTATGAATAAAACGTTTTAATGGAAAATACGCAAAATCAAGCACATCCTAATTCTACCTATTTCCCACGCCATTCGAATTGAGTTAAACGGACATTCAACATGAACTTCCTTCCTATGAATTCTTCTCTCCTCGCATCGAAGAGTCTCCAGATGTTGAAGGCTTATAGTAAAAGGACGTGGCCTCAACTCTACATCCAACCATCTAAACATCTCATAGACAACCAAACTAGAACACCCGACTGTAAGAAAATGAGAATACAAAATTCTGAACAACACAACAGTCATTATATAGGTGTTGGTAAGTAATGAGGCATTGGCAGGTAGGTGCCCTCTATCGTTTGGCAGGTAGGTGCCCTCTATGTTATATATCACAGATAAAAATAACAATTATTTATGGCAGATTTTATGATATTAGTGTTGAGATTAACCAACTAAACATGGTTTAACTTATGACCACAAGTACTGTACTATTCGGGTTTGAGCTACCAACCTGATAACAAAAAAAAAAAAAAAAAGTCCTAAAACCTAGGGTCTTTTTAAGAAGGAATCTTGGAAATCTTTCTCTTTTATAAAAGCTAATCTCTATTCACTTAACCTTTACAGATCAATGAATAATGGCCAATGGCAACTATTATGAGTTATACACTAATTAGTTGAAGCCTTCATCAACTAATTAAAGGGTTCAAGTTAAGTAGGTCTAGCAACTTTTGGATTCTAGGGTTTAGTGGGTTGTTTTGAGCAGGGGTGGGCATTTAGGACCGAAAACCCGGACCGAACCGACAATCGGACTGATCGGGTCGGTTCGGATCGGTTTTAATTAATTAAAAAATTTTCGGTTGTAAAAGCCCGACCCGGCTCGAAGTTTCTGGTCCGGACCTCGGTTTCCCTTTTTGAAACCCGTCGGGTAACCGGCCCGGCCCAGGTTAAATAGGTTAATGGTTGTTTCATTGTTAAGTTATTGCAGTGTTTCATTGAGACTCTCCCCAGGGAAGTACCAGCAACTCATGTTTTTATTACTAATTTAATTTCGTGAAGGAGTTTCCTCGCACTGACCAACTTCCAGCAAGACTGAGCAATTTTCCTCTACTTCTTGTGTCCAAGTTACATCTGTATGGGACGATTTCTTGATCAAAAGTCGATTTGTTTTGTGAGGACGATTGAACTGGAGAAATGCACACAACCCCTTTTGTTCGATCGATTTGGGGATAACGAAAAGAGGATTCTGGAGAGGATTTTCTTCTTCTTCTGGAGATTTCTATGCCCTTGGCTTTTGTTTTGCGGGGAATGAATGACATCACATGTCAAAAATTGCATCCTCCAATCGATATGGGTGATGTGTTAGCAACAGCGGAGGCGAACGAGAAGCCATGGAGGCTTCTTCTCTTCTCACAGCGACACAATGCTTCTTCTCTTCTGCGACCGACGCGATCGACGCCTCTTCTCTTCTCACAGCACCTCTTCTCGATGCGACCGACGCCTCTTCTCTTCTCTTCTCTTCTGCAATGATCAGATCCCCTCCCTTCCTCATTTTTGCAATGATCAGATCATCCACACTCTCAGATCTGAGATTCTTCAGAGATTTTTTTGCAATGATCAGATCATCCACACTCAGATCTTGATCATATTTGATCTCAGATATTGATCAGATCTGAGATTCTTCAGAGATTTTTTTGCAATGATCAGATCATCCACACTCTCAAATCTTGATCAGATCTAATCTCAGATCTTTGATCAGATCTAATCTCAAGAAATTAGGACCGAGACCGGCCCAAAATTCGGTTAACCGGGACCTCGATTAACCGGTCAACTCAGTCCGATTTCGGGCCTCATAAACACGGGTCCGAATTTCTCGGTCCGGTTTTCGGTTTTTACACTTTGGGCCGGTTACTCGTACTTGCCCAGCCCTAGTTTTGAGTGAACAGGGGTCTTCGATCTGAGGTGAATGAACAGGGGGTTTCTTTCTGAGGTGAGTGAACATGGGTCTTCGACCTGAACAGGAGTCTCTGTCTTCCTCGGATTAATTTCTTTTATTGGCCAGTATTACACGAGAGGATCTTGACTAAAGACGGGTTGAAGAAGAGAGGAATCCTCACAGGAAAAGTCAATTGATGCTTTATTGCAGATTCTCCAAATCCATTTGGAATAGTATCTTGTCAGAATTTGGTATGAGTTTGATGTTTCAAAGTTCCCTTTTGGATTGGCTAAGTTAGTGGTCCCAAGCCAATCCATCCTGTATGAGGGTTCCTCATGTGCTCATATGGTGTGTACGGAAAGAGAGAAATATGAAAGTTTTTGAAGGGCTTAACAGATCGAAACACTCTATTTTTATCGAGATTAGGTAATTGTTGTGAAAAATGAGTTCGACTTGTAATCTCTTTAGAGACTTGTTTTTTGACACCTTCATAGTGTCTTGACATTCATTGATATAGGGATGGTTGTATTTTGTTTATCTTCTTATCTTCAATAAAAATCTTTGTATGTGGAACCAAAAAAAAATACCTTGAATTTAGTTTAGCATTTGATCCGAGTTATGAATTGGGTATGCATATTTTGGTTAATTGCCTGGTATCAAATTCTCATCATCATCTTCTAAAGAAGGATCAGTGAATATTGTGTAACACATGGATGTCTCACTCCTTGTTCTTTGCCTGCAGGTCATCCTTCCCTACTTTATTAGAATATATACACTACAGAGAATCCGTGTATCTGTAGCTGACCTGCAAATTTCTTTCATATTTGCAATGTACAATTAATGAAGTGCAAGTTAAACCACAAATGCTACTTGTTCATCCATAATATACCGAAAATACGCGAACTATTGATTCAAGAATCAAAACATTGCGGGAGTTGGAAGGTTAATATAGATTTAGACACCTACAAATAAACTTAAAAAGTGTTCTTTCAGCCTGTTGCTCAAGCAATCGTTCAGGTGCCTGTTAAACAAGGTGTTGCCCAAGATAGCACTTATATGGAACTAGCCACAAAGGTAACTTGACCACTAGAGCAGCCTACAAATTCTACCTTAGCAGAGCCATCACCTTCCTCCTCTTTCAATCCTAATAAATATACCAGTGGACAACAAAAACTCCTCATAGGATTCATTTTCTTCGCGGAAATGTTGTTATAATCAACCTGCATGCCAAGGAAAATCTCTTTAAGCACCATATGAATATACCAGTGGAGTTAGTGGCGGACCCAGGAATTTAGTCAAGGGGGCGAAATGACAAATAATTATTAGTTGATAATAGTAATTATTAAAGGTGGAGCAAAAAAAAATTTCCGAACTAGTAACTTATAAAAAATATATTGCATATTCCAAATTGAATTTAGTGTAGTCCAATTTTAAGCCAAAATAGAGTTGCAATATTGATAAACTTAGCAAAGGGCAAGCGAGGGTAATAACTAGAATAATTAGGATAAGTATATAGGTGAAGCTAAAAGAATATGAAATTTGTGAACATAATATGATCCTAATACAATTTTATAGAAAAAATGGTTTATATAAGGTTCAAATTTTGTACGAGTTTGCTAATAATGTATATTTTTATTGAATTTTATAGTTATTATTTTATATATTAATTTCAAATATTTTTTGTTGTTGGAGGTTTTATACCACTTGTGAACAAGCCATTCATTTCTTTACTATTTACAATTGCATAGAATTGCGTTGAAAACAAAAGTTGGGGATAAGTCACAATGACAAAAGTAGTCATTGTGAATAGTCATAAAGAAATCATACGCATCAAAAAGATCGAAAATAAGTTTGTATTAAACTAAACAATTTTTAATGTTTGCAATTACTAATAAAATTGCATTGAAAAGAAAAGAAAATCTTGCACTCGAAGAGTATCGAATCAGGTCATTTACTAAAACTAATAAACTTCCAACCACTACACCAACGAAAAAACATTCAAATATTTTAATGAACAATGTTAATATTGTATTATACATTATAAAATTATTATTATTTTATACGACTAATATATAGTAAAGATATTTTGAAAGTTGAGCTGCCCCTCGGCCCTTAGTAGGTTCCCCACTGAGTGGAGTGTCCTTTATGTGAGACAGGAGTTGAAATTATTGAGCATGTTCTATTTTGTTGTCCAATTTTCATCCAAGTTTGGTTACATTCTCCACTTCCTATAAATTGGTTGCATGTGCCATTGTATAGTATTGCTCTCATTTTTATTACATTTGGAAGATGGATATTGATAGTGCTATAAAGAAGGATCATTATCAGTAAGTTGGGTGTTACCTTAGATTCAATTTGGGAAGCAAGGAATGCGTTATGTATTCAACATGTACCACCGAATGCATATATCATCAGCAGGAAGACCTGCCTGGATATTACGGACAGGGTGGAAGAAAGTGTTTGAAACATCACCACAAATTCTTAGTAGTGTCAATTCAAAGGCACGCACAAATTGGCAGAACTCACTGAGGGCGTAGAACATGTTCCAATCAAGCTATTGTGATGTTTGCCAATGCAGGGTTTTCTATCGATGATCATGCAAGGACTTTTGAACTGATGGCCATGAACATTGAAGGAGATAATATTTTTGAAGCCGGATGAGCAATCAAACCACCTGTACAAACCAATTTTGAAATTGAGTTTAGAGCAGCAGCAGCACAATGGAGTATGCAACAGGGTTGGGAAAAGTCTTCTTCCATATCATCTCAATCGATCACAATCCTTATTTATTTTAGCTTTTTAAGAATTGCTTGGTGGTAATTCCCAATTTTTATTTTATTTTATTGTTCCTCGCTGGTTGAGATGCTCATAATATGAACAAGGTTTCTCATTCTGGATTGACACGCACCATAGAAATCCTAACGTCTTTTTAACAATTGTAGGATGGAAGCAACACTAGTGAGAATAATGGCAGCAATGATGACGAGCATTTCGACCGTTCTTCTGGGGTACCTATGACATGCATCTATACCGGATGTAATATAGTCTTATAAGTAACACATAGCTTTGATATTTTCTCAACAAGAAACGAAAAAACTAGCCTTCCTTATTTCCCCAATTGAGCAATCAACATAAACATTTGGAGTTCAAATTTGATATATTAAGTGTTTTTGTAAGATGGCTTAGTTTAAAGCATGACTGAACGCCTGAAACCAAATCTGAACGATCAACCCTCTTCCTGTGACCTAAGTGCAAAAAGATGGACATAAAAAATTGAAAACGGACAATTATAATTATTGCAGTCGTGCAGGGACTGTGTAGATTGAGCTTATGCAAAGATGTCATCGACATTACACTCTCCCAGGAAAACTTTAATGCTGCGAGGCGAACCACAATTGCCTTCAGCGATGATAGCTCTGTCATTTGCTGCCATGTGTGCAATGATCTTGTAAATCATCTCAATCTGTCACCAAAGGGAGAGTTGTTAAAATTTGGCACAGTTAAGACATGTAACTGAAGCAGAGTAATCCGGTCCCATTTTCACAAGTATAATCATTTCTAAATGTAGTGCATGCAGCAGAGGAGCTACATTACCTGTTCAGGAGCATGGCAGCTATCAGCAATTTCATCAAGTGTCAATGGTTCAACAGGGTCCTTACAGCTGAAAGGAGCACATTACAAGAAGGTCAGGCTAGTAGTGCTAGCGTCTACGTATTGGTACTATCTATCAAATGTGTTTCCCTCACGATGATTAAAACTGACCCAACAATGTTATCTAGACAGATATCATCCGAGTAAATGGAATAAACATATCCTAATAAAGTCTAAATCTAGGTTTCTAAATGCCAAGGCGTTCTAGTGGACCATGACGTTAGGTGTAAGTAAAGAAAATATTACAAATACTATTTACGATAAATGATAGAAACTCATAATTCCACATCCAATAGTATAACCATGCCATTAAAATTCAGGATTTAAACATGGAGTGATATACAAACTATCATCCGAAAAAATGAAACGTCTAATTCTAATATTCATCAAAAGCATCAATATCTTTAAAAAGAAAAGGCAAAAACAAATAAATAGAAATTTTTTGCCTATGCATCGCAGTTAAATCTGAAAACGTGAAACGCCATTAAAATTCAGTTAGACACAAGTAAAAATACGTTGGGAAGTAAAATATTATGTGTTTTTTTTTCCTTTTTGATCAAGCAATTTTATGTGAATTGGTGATGTTTCGGACTGGCATGTGTTGACGTGTATGCATCAGATGTTTTTAAAACCCCGGTCTAAACTCAACATCGTGAAGCAACTTTAGAGGATTTCTCTTTCTAAAAAGCCATCTTACACTACTGGACAAACCCCTCGACCTTGATAAATAATGCACCTGTCCTAGACAGTCCTAGACAGGGAGTGAAGAGTAAAATTACCTAGCCTCATTAAGTACTGCCAAAACCCTCTTCTGAAGAGCCAGTACCTCTCCTGCGGCCTTTTTCCCAGCCTCTACACCTGAAAACAACATGGTGGGAAAAATAGAAGCATGTAATTTAGATGTATGGAGTGCTAAAAATCCCAAGGGATAACTAGAATCAAACGAAGTGGCTAGCGGATCGAAGTTCACATTTGCTTACAAATCATAACCATAAGACAACAAAATTTTACCAGGCTGGTGGTAGGCATTGATGTTAACAATCGATGCATAGATTCCAACTGCTCGCTCATAGAGTGCAATTAAAGCTCCGACGGACCTAGGAGTCACTTCCTGCACTGTGACTGTGATCGATTCTCGGTTATTAGAATAAAGTGCAGACCTTGTACCCTGTAGAAAATTAAATTACAATTTAATCAAGTTTTTGCTAGGAGGGTGAAGTGCACGACAAACACAATTGAATCCAACTTCCAACAATCATTTTCAAGAAGTAAATGCTCAGTTATCCAAAATCATGAAACCTTGTGAAAACAAAGTTAAATTTCCGAATGGTGAACAGGTAGATTTCATTACAGAGACTCACAAAAAACTTACATGTAGCATTCCAAAAAGGTAGTCACCACATGTAACACCTGGTTCAAGCTCCCAATCATGCCCAGGGGGCCTATCACGTAATACCTCAATGAATGTAACGAAGAAGTTATGAACTCCCTCTCTCAATTGTTGAATGTAACTATAAACAAAGAAAGCACAGAGCATGTCAGCTTCAATTATTCTTTCAGTACATAGGTCTGAATAGTAATTTAATCAGACACGCAAGTGAGAACCTACGCATGTTGATCGGTACTTCCTTTATTTCCATACACACTAAGCCCTTGATTCACCTGTCAACAAAGAAACATTCATCAAAATACAGATCTGCAACTAAACTAAATCATTCTAGACAAAATTGTACTCCTCTATTTAGAGCATATTAATGTAGATGACACCAATTTGTCTCATAACCCTGCAATATAGCGAGACATGACATGGATATTTCCATCTCAAGCTAGACCCTCTCCAATTTGAGACTTATTTTTCTCATCAAGCACAGCTATAGAGATTTATCTACCTGAATTATATTAATTTTTTTTCAGCTTCGTTGACTTTCTTAGATGTACTGATACCTAATTTATCTATTGTAACACTTCACTTCCTAAGAATCAACCATCTCAGGCTGTCTACTCCAAACGTTAGCCTAGACGTTTAGAATGGGAGCCAACAGAAGCATGAAACTACAATTGTCACTTGCCAGGTCATGGTCACCTAGATAGTTTTTTTTAGGTCTTCCCTTGATTATGTTATCGAAAAAGATAGCCACAACAATATCGTGCAGTTGCATTGTTAAGACTTGAGATTGTAAGCGCTATATGTACCCGATTACCGTCCAGGTCAAACTCCTTTCCAAGTGATTCCATGACCAATTGCTGCAAATACCTACTAAAAAGTAACATGCTATCCTTGTACGGAAGAACAACCATGTCCTGTGGAGAAGCACAAATAATCAATACATCTGTATTGGCTTAAAAGAAGATGAGAAAACAAGTTAACAATGCAAAGAGACACGAGAACAATTAAAACTCATACCTTGGATCCCACACCATCAGAAGCCCAATACCAACATAAAGCCAGTAAAGCAGCGGGGTTATTCTTCACCTGAAGGAGGTCACAGTAAAAGTTAACAAACAAATCTTAATACCCATATAGAGCAAGTGTAAACTGAAGGATATGACCTACTGAGCCACAAAACTTGAGAAACATGAATGCATGATATCTGAAGTAAATGATTGCTGATAAACATGACTAAACCCATATAAGAAGCTACACTAAGTAATTGATAAGCACATAGAAAGACCTAATGAGTGACCAAACCAACCCACCATCGTCACACAAGGTCTGATTTACATAGACACACGACGAAGATGAGTTCAGTAAGCTACAACAAGAACCCACACGAACAACCTTAAGCATCATTGGAATATCCTATCCATCAGCTATATAACAACAACAAAATTGTGTATTGGTATGCAACACGGATACAAGATGTCGGACACGTATTAAAAATAAAAAGTAAAAAAAAATAAAATAAGATAAAAAAAATATGCCAGGGACACCTTTGAATTTTAGCATTTTTACTTTTTCAATAGGTTTTGAATACGTCAATATTGCTACTCACGTACTACTAAGATTTGTAAAGAATTGAAAATATGTGAAAAAGTTGTTGATCTAAGCAGTGTACTTGTACATATCTGACACATGTCTGACACAGTTATTTTTTTCTTTCTTTTATTTGTATATAAACAGGTTGCATAGTCCATCAGTGTAATTTAAGAAGAAGCAGACATTAATATTGAAAATCCAAATATCCGATGCCACACCATGGGCAAGGATATCCCTCAATAAGAGTTCAAGGGGGTGGCTCTCGTTTGTTTCGCTTAATCCAAATGCCCCATCAAAAAGGCATGATGAAAGCCCTCATGATCACCCACCCCCTCTCTCTTCAAGAACTTGAAGGCAAAAGATATAATTATGATGCGTGCGGTTTTCCAAGAAAATGTGCACAGAGACACAAGCTGGCCTAAGACATTTCATAAGATTATGTTGAGATTAATATAAAAATGGATCTAAAAATTCTATAATTAATCATCTTCCTTAGTAATACACTGAATGTCCGATTATTTAGATAAAAGAAAATGAAACAAAATAAAGGAACAAATGAACTAGATATCTGCAGGTCATTACCACAGTCGTCCTGTTTGCCTCGTCCATTAGTGATGCACCAGCAAGCATTTCTCGGATGTTTATTCCCTGAAATAAGTGAGATCAAAATAAGCATGAAAACTGGAGTAAAAGTAAATAGATCACTGGTAATATCAAGTCAACATGCCTGGAGTGCCGCTGGAAGTAGACCAACAGCAGACATTTCAGATGTTCTGCCTCCCACCCAATCAAACATGGGAAATCTTGCGACCCATCCCTCAATTCTCGCTGTATTATCTAACAAAGAATTTTCTTGTGTAATAGCAACACCCTGCAACAACCCATTGAAAACAACAGATTAAAATCCTAAAAGAGAACAAGAGCTAACATAAAGGCACTGCTAAACACAGGCAGTTAACTGTTGATGCCTTTCCCTCTTACTAGCTATCCACAGGCAAACCAAAAGCTGGCTTAGGTTAACTTTCTCCCACAAGATATAGTAGCTATTCGCGATATACTTTAGGATGACTCAGCTTCATAATCTGGCCACGATGCATCACAACTTTCAAGAACTCTGATGTCTTTGCAAATAATAAACTCACAGGACCTAAAAGCCCACTCCACCCTAAACTACAGTCTCTTAAAATTCTATTTTGCCAAAGGCTAATTCAAAGGGTCTCTCTCTACTTTTCTTTTTTATTCAGTAAAACAAACATGGATTATACAAACCACACCACGTTACACACCAAAATACACCATGTTTTAAGCCTCCACACACATTCATTTCTTCAAGTCCAATGAGCAAAGCCCACCATGAAATCGAGTAGCACAACTGGTATGTGATTTTCCATGTGAAGGCGCATCCAAGAGTGCTGTGTTTTAATTCAATGACCATTTAAAAGTAACACATATAGACCTTACAATCAAATAAATATGAGTTGAAAAGAATCAAATATACCCTGAGATATCTATAATGAGTTCAAAAGTTCTTTGAGATGCACAAAATAGAACATGCAATGGTAATAATTATATCGTACCACTATCTCCTAGGCCACTATTTGAAATAAAAGGTCATGTAGGATGCAATGAAAAACGATAAGAAAATGCAGGATAAACACTTCTCTATTAAATTAATAAGAAAAAAAATATCTCGACACAGCAAACCATAAGAAAAAAGCAAAAAGAAGAACCTGAGATAAAGACCTGTTTTGAGAAATCCAGGCCAGCTTCACGAAAAGCCTTCTGTACTTCTAACAAACCATTTCGAGTTTCAGGAGTACCACCACTCTACACATATTGTGATCATAACATTAGAAGAAAAAAAGAAGAAGAGCAAAACTATATATGGAAACTTTAAACACTAGGAAAAAGAGTTCCAAGTTATACCTTTGAAATCACAATCACAAGTGTAGAAGCCAGCTTTGGTCCAAGTTGTGCAATTTGATGATCAATTCCAGCCGGATCTGTATTGTCAATGAATCTTATCTGTCAAAGAACAGAAGCATGAAATTATCAGCTACCTTTACCAAACCAGACATTTGCTTCATAAGCTGGAGGCTGGAGCTTTTCTTTAAAAGAGAAACTTGAAAACCTACAAAATCGCACTTGCATTGCAAAGAATATATTAAACAAAAAAATTTAACCTGTTTTGTAGAAAATGAGTTCATGGATTAGTCAGTGTCCCAGTTGATGAAAGAAAAAAAAAAAAAAAAAAAAAAAAAAAAAAAAGTTCAATCGGTAAGTAAAAATCAAACTAAGATGAAAAAGTAAATTCAATAAAATCATTGAAAAACGAGGAATAATTTTCCAGTAGCAAATTTTCTTATTTGATCTATTGCTCATGAAGAGTGTTGACTATCAAGAACTTAGCCAAAAGAGGTCTGATCTTATTGAGCAGATGTTAGTTTTGTCAGATACACCAAGAGTCCATTCCTCATCTCTTTCTTGAGTGCCTTTCTCTTCAGTAATGGTTCACTTCTTGGTCGAACAGGTCCATCCTTTGATGGTGTTGGTAACTTGTTGTGGAACAGAATTTCCTATTGCCAAGCTTTGGTACCTCGGCGAAGAAAGAAATGCTAGGGTTTTGAAAGGGAACTCTAGAAATTAATTAGCTTTGAAGCAGCAACTGGGGTATTATACAGTGTTCTAAAATTGCTAGCAGTAGGTGGGCTTGGACTTGTGCCCAAAGGACTAGGCAGGGGCCTAGAAGGTTATTTATTTATTTATTATAATTTATAATTTATAAAAAGTTAAGCATAATAGCATATAAATTACTTTCAATTCAATGCCAAGATACATGTGCAAAATGTATAAGAAAAACAGTCTTAACTATTTTTTCAAACTGGAAATAAAAAATTCAAAAACCCACCAGGCGGCTGGGAGCCGCCTAGACCGATTTTTAGAACACTATTTATAGAGCAATCACCTATGCATGTTTGTTAAGGGTCGCTTATTCTCTAACTACGTCTGTTTGTTGCATCCTCTTGTGGAGGTAAGTTCCCTTATACTTTGGCTTTTCTTTTGTTCTTGTTTTCCTGTGAGCTTCTCGCTCCTTTTTAGTATAATGTCGTTTTACTGATAAAATTAAAAGATTAAAAAAAAAAAAAAAAAAAAAATCAGGTCGGTGGACACCCCTCCAACCCCAATAATTCTGTGCAGAGACGTGCAGAAAGGCAGAAGAATATTTCAATGCACTTGACGTACAGGTTACAAATTATTAATTTTTTCTGTTAAAGTATTATCTCTTATTTCATAGCTCCTCTTAAAGTGTTCTTAGAAGCTCCAACATTTCAGTACTTAGTTTTGAATGACAGCAGCAGCAAAAATATGAGACAAAAATTCAGCAAGCATGACTTAAAAGCAAAAGCCAGTGAGCTGCATCATAAGCACAAATGCACACTTTATTAAATAAATCACTTTAAGTAGTTGCTAACTTTCTCTACAAATTACACTTCATATTTCATAGAAATAACCAACTGTAAAACGAGAAGATCAGATACACTATGTAATTTGTTTGTAGACTCACCTTTAGGGGAGGGTTATCAGGAGCCAATGCCTCCGCAACAAATTGAGGACCCAAAGCAGAACCTCCTATTCCCACAGAAAGTATTTGTGTGAAGCGGCCAGCTGGAGAAGACGGAGGCTTAATCTGTTACAATGTTCAAAGTCAATACACATCATTATGTGGTACTGAAAAAGAAAAACTAAAAAGGAAATTAACATAATAAATAATGAAGTGTTGAGCCCATATTCTAAATCCAAACTCAAAATAATATGTGCTTTATAGCTGCATAATATTTCACTGATATTACATACCGATAAGATACTACATATCGGATATTCAAACTTGAAACTCCATATATTCTCGGAATCAATGGTCTCTAATCCATTAAGTACATGACATCTCCTATCACTCAAGAGGGTAGTGAAACCAGATCATCACTAGACAATATTTAGGGAATTATATCGGTTCCACATCAATCTTAACATGCATTGCTTTGGTTTTTTTTTTTTTTTTTTTTTTGTGGATTGATCGATCTCTGTGTTAGTGTCGTACAGGTACAAGAGTCGTGTTTGAACGGTAGTGAAATGTAAGAAAAGCAGTTCAGGTTTCTTATAAGATCTCTAAAGGGTCGCCCCTACGAGTTCTTGGCATTCGTTGGTTATCTCTTGTGAGGTTCTCTCGTAGAGTTTGATATTATCGAATTGCTAGGGCTGATGATTGGCATCACAACTATTAGGAACCACCTAATACTCATAAAAAACACTCGCTGTCAAGGAGCGGAGAGTTAATTACTTGTTATTTTATACTTACCATGAAGTCATTCACCACAACTCATGTGTTAATGTCTTTCAGTTGGATGAAATTGCTAAACAAAATTAATAAGACTTGTTGCATAACAACTAAACCTTATTGAGCAATAAGCATCTCTCCAAAGTCCAAACCACAAAGGTTTGATACTTAATACTGCTTTCAGTATCCAGAGGTAATCTTTGTCTGAGCTTCTACCACAACTCTTAGTGTATCGCAATTGTCCATATTCTTGGGTATAGATTTTTAGTCGTGATAAATTGTCTCCTCGAGCCCTAAATCACTCTATTCTACTCACTTGCTAATCCACTGGATTTTGTGAAGAACATTACCCAAAACATCCAAATGAGTATACAACAAAAATATGGTGCACCTACAAACTGAACCCAATAATTACCATTTTTAGCCCAACTTAGGATCCCAATACCCATTACAATGTCTAATGTGTCTGGATACTGCACCTTATCTCCCCTTCACCATATCTCCCTCTCTTTGGTTCCCCTATTTACTCTTCACCTTCTCCTTGCACTATATTTGTTTGCATAGAATCTAACTCCATTGAATTGTGATCAATCTCAATCTCAATGACTTTTGCAAGAGTGATCATTTTCAACTAAATATAGGAATCACATCCTCAAATTTCTCATAAATATACGGATTTGGTTTCTTTAAGTGGTGGGAATGTTATCTTCACCCTCCCTCCACTCCTTATTACCTATCTATTCATTAACAGAAGATAATAATTACAAGAAACTTGAAAACAAATCAAAATGATGAAACAAGTTCATTCTAACCTTGCCACTGATAACATCATCAGCGAAGCTGCAAATAGACTCGAGCGTCTTCTCAATCTGCGCTCTGAGAAACGGAGTCGGCGAGAGGTGCGGACTCCTCAACCAATAATGACCAACCATCCGTCCCTCATCGGGATTCGCAATCGCTCCTTTCTCGAGCTCCTGCATCGCCTGGAAGGCGGATTGGAACCTGGGCTCCATCTCGACCACGAACTCGTCCCTAAACCCTACTCGACTCACATCGATGTACAGCCCTAAGTCCTTGTGTTGGTACAGCCAGTCCACGTATCTGTTCCACAAAGCGTCGGAGTTCTTTTCGAGTCCCTTCGACTTGGGAGTTACTTCGACTGATACCTCTGAGGGAACTTCGCGTGCGATCGAGTGGATGGATTTCAGGTTGGATGATCGGATGAGCTTCGGGAAGGAGAGGGAGGTAGTGGAGGTGGTGGTGGTGCTGTGGTGGTGGAGGAGAGTGGAGCGATTCAAGGTGGATGAAGAAATGCCTGAAACGGACGCCATGAAAGAGGAGCGTTGAAAGAGAAAGCGAAGTAAACGAGAGAGAGAGAGAGAGAGAGAGCGAGGTTTTTAAGTTAATTTTTTTGGTTTTTTTTTTTTTTTTTTTTTCCTGATTGGGTGGAAGAGCTGTTGTGGACAGGTTTGGGTTGAGGAGGAGAGGAGACACGGTGGAGAAGAGCTCGCACGTGGCGGGTGTGATGGTTTTGGTTGTGTCCGAGCGGAGTACTTCTAGCCGGCCTGGTTTGCATGCCTGGTCGGGAGATTTACATTTGTTGTCCCTCTTCTTTTAACAACAATCACAAGGAAAAATTTAGGGTGTCTGGTGTTGTGCCTGGTGGCCACCAGACAACGTTCATCTACTTCGAGATGTACATTATTACATATCTCGTAACAGATAAACGTGGCACCAGGCATACCACCAGGCACTGTAATAGTGTTCCAATCACAAACACTTTAAAGAAGAGGGACAAAAAAGTAATTCTAACCAACCAGACATGCAAATCAAGCGCGAATACCAAGTCAGCTAGAATTTTCGAATCAAGAGACACTTGGAACGTGTGTTACGGTGAACTATGGAAGAGACAAGTGACACCCCAAATTGGCATGGACCCTTGAAAGTCACTATAGATATTGGGGTCTAGTAAATATAAAAACACGAAGGGTATGTTGGTTAGCCATTTTCTTTGTTATGCAGGTTTTTGTTGTTTTGTTGCAGATTTATTAACAGAAAAATGGATTCTTCATAAAATTATTTCTCATTACTCATGAAAATCCAAGTCTACGAAGGGGCATTGGAATCGAATTCATGAAAATAGTTTCAGTTTCCATATCTATTTTTCATGCAACCAAACAAATCCAAAGAATGATTGTTACAAAAAAAAAAAAAAAAAAAAAAAAAGGCTATTTCTCTAACCTCTTGAGATCCATTAATCAAGATGCTTTTTCATGTATTTTGTCCCCAATTTTTCAAAATTTGTAAGGTTTTCTTCAAATTTAATTTTTATATGTTTGCATAATCGGATTACAATAATAATCAATCTAGAAGCACATAGAGCGAAGTTAAGTTTGTGATTCTCCCGTACATCGGTAGTGAGAACTACAATGTCATCTACCAATATTCTCTTGTTCTTTTTTATCTCCTCCTAGCTACTCTCCTTTAATACCTCAAAATATCATATAAAGTCTATCTAACTAGCGAGGAAACCAGCGAGGGAGGGGGTGGAGGGTCGCCAATTAGAATTCCCCAATTCCAGAAATCAATTCAGACACAAAATGCTATTAAATCATTGCCTCCTAAATCAACTTGGACTACTTGCCTGTCAGTCTATTAGATTATTCCCACCCACTCTAGGATTAATACAAATTTGACTTTAACAATTGAGCATTAAGAAAGAAAAGTACTTTTAAAATGAAAAGATAGATGCCCCCCTCACTGATCATGCTCTATTAGGATTAGGGTCACAAGAAGAAGAAATAAAGAAAAAGATGATAGCACATACACCAGCTTAAAAAACACAGGAGATTATTTAGTTGACTAGCCATTAACACCCTAAAGAGCCATCAAGAGATTTTTATTTATTTATTTATTTCCTTCAATTATACAACCACACTGGTCCTACCTAATAGGTGGCCTGTGGCCCAATTGAGATCAAACCAGGTGAGCTCCACAGTAACATCAACATTACATCTCAAAACGCTTCAAGCCAAATTGTCAACAGTAGTGCATCAATATATTCTTAAACCCAGACAAGGCAGTCTTCACGGAAGACCATAAGCAAGACTATTTACACTATGCCCAAGTGATTAGACTAAAAACCCAGACAAGGCAGTCTTCGCAGGAATCCATGAAAATAGATGCCAGGCATAAAAACACCAACCGCAAATACCAATCACACCTAGACTAAGGCGAAATTTGGAAGATAAACCACTATAAAATGTCAGAATATGTAAACTGTCAAATGAAAATTAAATTCATCTATTTCTCTACACTGGTGAAAAGCAAAGCTATGCAAACAAAGCAAAGCTATGCAAACGATGCAAGTATCTCCATATATATCTACATCAATCATCACTTTGACCAAGAACCTCCCGCTTCAGCTCTGCAATTTTATCAAAAAACTCTTCCCTGTTTTTCTGCAGAGTTCAGATGAACATAAATTAGTTAGGTGTATTGATTAGTATGGTACCTCAAGTTCAAAACCTCTACTTAGTATCCACCTTGAATATGAGATAGCGTGAGCTGAACCAGATTGTGTATGAAAGACCCACAAGTTCCAACACCTTCGGAACCTATTTGCACAGTAGGTAACAATCTCAATAGATGTTATACGTGAACTTTCCATAAAAATTGGTTAGTTACTTAGTCCATAAAGTGTAGAACTTACCACAGGAATGGAATCAACTGCACCAACCACAGCTGAAGCTAGCCACAGAGCAACCAAGGCCCCACTTCCATAAATGAGAATTGGATAGGCGTCTTCCGAGTCTAGCTGCAGAAGTTCCTGCTAAGATGTCATTAGTGGTTTATTAATCGAAAAATGACATCTGAGCTTCTAAAACCTTTGTGCCAATGTTCATGGCCTAAAGTAATTCCAATTGCAGCATATAAGATATTACACAATATACTCATGTTATTAGCAATCATAATTTTGGCATCACAGCACAACATGATCTAATGCAATAGTTAAAATGGAAACGGACCCTTTGCAATCTAGAACCGATTACGATTAATCGGATTTAATAGGTATATTTTTTTAAAGCATATATTTTTTTTATTTAGCGATGAATTGGCGAATTGGATGGACCGATTTATCGGTGACTCGCCGATTTCTCCCAATTTCTCAGTGACACTAATTTCTATTGGTGAATATCGGTGACCGCTAAACCAAACCACTAAATATCCAATTCGTATCGGTCACCCCTCGATAAACAATTTCTCACCGATTTAGCGGCGCATTAATAACATGGGCAATTACCAAACCAACAAAGAGAAGTGACCAAGAATAGAACTACTATTAAGGCATGAATGCAACATAATCAAACTTGCAAAAATAATTCATTTATAATACAAAAAGTGATCAACGGAGGAGGTCAAATAAGGTGGATCTTTGCAAGTTACAATGCCTCACATCGAGAAATCTTGGGAAGATTCAACAATTAACCAATATCTCAATAATAAACTCATTAAAACCATCACTTGAGGTTTCTTTTTTCTTTCTTACCTATAAAACTGAAATTATTCATTTACAACAGTATTATTACAGCCTTGGGATCTCTTTGGTATTAGACATTAGGTTTATCAAAATTTATCGAGTCAAGATTAAGTAGAAACTTATAAAGGTCATCAAGCATATCCACATTAGACTAGAGGTCCAGAAGTGTACCATTGGTTGTGTCACTCTCATCCTATGGTAAAGGATCGGAGCTAGAGAACAACAAGGCCTGAAAATACTGGCAAATTACTGAGTCATACCTCTTAGATTCGTAAAATTACCTGATTCGGTGCCACATACACAGATTGAATATCGTTCCAAAGAAAGGAGGAGGGGGGGGGGAGGAAGAACGTTGAGAAGTTGGGTTGTGCTTCAAGGATTTCTGTTTTCACTTTAATCTACCAAACAATTCATGAATTGATGGGAGTGAGAAGATTTGATCTGTTTCAAATTGTCAAACATTTAGCCTAGGGTTGTGTTTTCTTTCAAATAAAAAATCGGATTAAAACAATTCGAAATAAAAAGGAATAGGGAGGAAAAGGAGAGTGATAGATTAAAGATGTTTTCGCCTAGCTTCGGAGCACTATTTTTATTAGGGAGAAAAAAATAATTGTCACTGAAAACGAAAAATATCTAATCTTTAACCAAATTTACCCCCTATTGTTTCACCTCGAATTTCGCTTTAGAAACAACTATACCTAACATAGATTTAGCATTACCTGAAAGTTGAGCCCGTCAAGAAATTGGAAGGGCTGCAGTTGTTCACCCGTGGGAGGTGCAGATTCTTCTTCTGCTACTACTTCTATTGGTTTCACTTCATATTGCATGCTTTCTTCTTGAGTGGCACTCTTTTCTTCAGTGGCATTCTTTTTTGTAGCCATCAACCCATTTGGTCCATCTTCGACTTGTTCATCTACCAATGTCGAAGTATCTTCAGTTGCTGCTCTTCGCCATGGTGTAGAAATGCGAAGCAATCCTGGATAAAGCAAAGGAGAAAGAAAATTTTACTGTAAATGAACATCATAGGTTACTAATATCATGATATGATACATTTTCATTTTGACAGAAGGGTTCAATTTACTAAAAAAAAATGGGTTGGTCAACCCAAATATATATATATAATCAACAATGACGGATGAAATGTCTCATAGTCGAATCATAAGCACCGTGTAGCTGAAAATTATTAATTTATATATTATGTGGGAACTATATAAATTTTTTACAATGTATTACCTTATAAATTTAGCGAATTATTAATTTAGCATGTCATCCCCAAGTTGAGACCAACCAAAATATTATTTAACCGTGGTTATTAATTATCGGATATTAAATTATCATGGTTCTACTGCATAAACTTCTGATATAAATTATATAACATGGAAATGTCAGAGAAATAACACAATAATAAACATTCAACAGATAATTAAATAATATGCCAAAAGGACTTCTACTATGTCTAACCAAGGTTCTAAAAAATGCTAGGCAAGCAAGGGACTAGCGCCCAAAGGCTTAGTCAGGGCCTAGGTGGTTTTTTTTATTATAAATTATAATTTATAAAAGTTAAGCATAGTACATATAAATTATTCCAATTCAATGCCAAGTTAAATATGAAAAATGTATTAAAAAAATCAATTTTTTTATATCCAATTCAATGCCAAGTTAAATATGAAAAATGTATTAAAAAAAATCAATTTTTTTTTTATATTTTTTCGAATTGGTAATAAAAAATTAATAAAAATTCAAAAACCACCTAGGCAGCTACCGAGCTTGCCTAGGCGTTTCATAGTTGTCTAACACCTAGGCCGATTTTTAGAACAAAGTGTCTAACACATCCTCATTTGTTTACAAATGATTTCTCTCATTTACCAATCTCTACATCATGTACAAGTATAAATAAAACCTATATCAAAAACATATAATACACGATAATCTAGTTCAGGATTTTAGCATTTTCCTCAATATTCCAACTTGTTTATTTCACAATATATGACAAATTGCAAAGCCTTTAGCGACTTATCCTTGTGCCCTAGCACAATGGTCTTTCAAAATTCACCTCTCGAAAAACACGGGTATCAAATGAATTCTAAAAGATGACACACTTTAGACACCTTTATGGCAAACCTATAAACCTCATTGGAGCAACCATGCCCCTAAATTCATCCCCTGAATCCCTATTTTTAAGGTCATTTCAAGGTCGCCAAAGAGAGGAGCACAAGTGAATTAGTGACACTCGCACTGCAAACCCGCAAAATGTTTGGGGTTAGGGTTTAGCATTGGAAGGTTCTTCCCCTAAAACCACTTAAACCCTATTTATCTATTGGTTAGGGCTTCCCACCTCAAAGTACTACAGAATTCAAGTTGTAAAGTTCTTCAAAATAACCAAGTCCACTTGGTCGAATATGTTCAGGCTCAAGTGACTGACGTTTCGCAATAAACTACAACTTGAAATCGACACTCACCAAGAAAATGCAACAATACGAGTTCTTGTGGGAATTCTAACTATTATTTGAGTTTAACTAGCCAATTATAACTAGTAAAGACTACTATCAACTATATAAAACAAACATTCAAACAGTTCAAATACACTCTGACTTCAAACTGCACAGTTCATTCCAAGCAGAAACCCTAAAAAACTATCAGTAATACAGAGCTGAACAATCAATCTCATGAGCGAAACACATAAATGCACAAGTGTTTCACTTATCTGACAACAAAACCTAACATTCTAGTGTTTTGGTTGTAACTTGAAATGAAGAAGTAGAGAAAGAAGAGTGAGAGAGAGATCGAACCTGAACTTCTGTGAGAAATTGTGAGTCTCTTTAACGAAGACGACTGAATCAAGTCGAGACGAGGAGGGTTTGGATTGAAGAAGCGTTGCTGGAGAACATTTGAAACGGCTCGTGAGGCACAGAGCTCCATTGCGAAGCGAAGAAGGACTGTTTTAGCTCTTTGAGACGAGTGAAATCTGTAGCGATGTTTTCCCTGTTAAAATGTATCCGCAAAATGTTTGACGGAAATGACCCTGGGTGGGGCTTTGTGTCTGGTTTTGTTGGGTGGGTAATGATGGGAATTCGTTTGGTTGAATACGTGGAGCGATTATTAGAGGAAACTACGCAAATCAGGATTTACACGTGTTGGACGGACAGGAGAGTCTTTGTCTCACACGTGGCATATTCTGCTGTCCCCACAGCTTGTGCTTCGTTCGGCAGATGTTTGTTAAGATATCGATGATGCAAGCAGTGTAACATTTTTTTTTTCACATGGGACAGATGTCCGATGGCAAAGACCCTTCTCTGTATGAGTGGGGCCAAGCAAATAAGTTTAGTAAGAGAAGTTCTACACGTCGAGGAAGTGGGCGAGGAAAACAACGAGGGGAGGGAGGTGGAGGGGGTGGGACCGTCCATTTTTCTTGGGATGTGTGCTTAAAAATGAAGGCACGCATCCGAGGGGTAAGGACGGTTACGCCTCCCTCCCCTCGCTGTTTTCCTCGCCCACTTCCTCGACGTTTAGAATTATGTTTACTAAGCATGTTGATGTGGACATTCACGTCATTAATTACTGTGGATCTGAACAATTGTTACAGGAAAAACAGGATTTGCAATAAGAGGAGAGAAAATAGAGAGAGAAATCCAAAGAAGGATGAAGAGAGAGAACTTGGTGAAGGATCAATCTTCTCCCTTAATTATCTAAAAATAAAGAACTTTTTTTTTCTAGAAGAAGAAGATCTGGGATTTTTTTGTTGTTTGGGTGATTGTGTGACAAATGTTGAACAAATTTATCAAACGACAGCATCGAAAGGTACCCAAGTCGGATGCAAATGATGCAGCTTTTTGGTATGGGACGTCTGGGTATTGAAATTCTAGATCGGTTTCGACGTCGAATGTGACTGTAAATCATGCTTCTATGACCTCTATAGCTCCCTCTGTTGGAAATTCTCAACAACAGGGATCAAATCAGATCTCGGGGTCGACAGGGGTGGTGGAAACCCTACCTTTGTCAATGATTGGGTTTAACGTAGTATGGTTAAATAGACCTGAAATTTTAAAAGTTTTTCCCATTTTTGTTTTTGTTAAAATGCTGAGGTGGATATACACCTCAACATGGTTTCCTAGCATTATTGTCTTTGTATATATCTTAATGATATATAAAAACGGTTACACTCCTGAGTCGAATCATGATGATCTCGAGGAACTACAGGCTCAAGCATCGGCCCAACATAGATCTAGCCCAAGCGAATCTAAGCCCACTCAACTTCAGTCCGCCAAGCGGACCCAGACTCTCACAGCATGCTAGGTCTACACGTCTCATAGTCATCTTCAATACCCATAAGCCCTATTTAGGCAAGTATCTCAAGAATTAGCTTTGGACGGACAACTACCGTTGTTTGATGCTTCCAACTAAGGGTGTGTTTGGTTGCATGGAATCCTATGTCATGAGAATCCATGAGGGGGGCCCTATATTTTAGGCTAAATTGATGTATCACTCCACATCCACCATTTGATTTTGTGATCAATGGTGTGAATGAAAATCTCATGAACATGGAAATCATATGCCTTAGGGGACCAAGGAGTGGGATTTTCATGTTCATGGGACTTTCATTCCCACCATTGATCATAAAATGAAAATATATTATCTAAGTGGAATTGGGTTCCCTTGAAAACGTGGTGTGTTTTGGACCTATAGCACAAACACCTAAACATGCATATTGTAAATGAGTGTTTGTAAGAAAACAAATGAGAAAATGAGACAGTCTGATATAAGGCAAGATTTGTGGCACAGGGGTTCCTGCAAAAACCTGACTTGATTTTAATATTCCCTGGTTAGGAATATAATTACATTTCCAATATGTCTTGTAATTGATATACGAATTTTGAATAATTGATATACGAATTTTGAATGTCGTAACTACTTATTTATATGGGAATTTAGACATAAATATTTATAAGTCCCTGAATGATTTACTTTGCCTAAAGCAAAGTCATGAAATAATCACTCAATACATCTATGACATGCTTTATACGATTTGAACAATTCCAGAAGAGTGTGGTATATTTGTCTTAGTAAATATATGTGCAAGGACGGTCATGCAAATTTGACCATGTGTCTTTATTTAACTATTTTTGTCATACTAACAATTTGTGACAATAATATCTCTTATTAGATTTTGAAAATACTGTTAATTATATAGCGACAATATTTGCAATTAAAGACCTTGAAATAACAACTTTTGTCTCGCCCTGCAGATTGAGTAAGGTACTAGTAGAATATTGATTCATCAATCGAGTTATATTTGTAACATTTTAACATGGTCGTCCGATTTTTAAATCTCAAAAAAGCTTGTATCAACCAATTAAATGATACTCAATCCTGAAGTACCATATGTAAGTATTATTGGTGCATTGTTATATTTGACACCAAGTACATAACCTGATATAATTAAATAAGTTTTTCCTCGCGAAACAACTTTTTGGGATGAACATGAGACCCGAAGTCACGTTGTCTAAGCACTTGGATGAGTTCAATAGACTTATTGCCGACCTATTGAATTTAGAAGAAGATGTTCCAAAGAATTATAAGGTCGTGTGCTTTTTGAATTCCATTCCAGAAGAATACGAACATCTCATTACAACTTTGTTAATGGGAAAAATATAATTGAATTATGATGAGGTGGCTACAACATTGCTCAATTATGAGTTCATGAGGAAGGATTTTAAGGTCCATAGGGATGCAACGTCGGAAGTATTGGTAGCGAAGGGAAGATTTAAAAAGAAGAATGATGGTGATAGAGGAAGATCACAGTCAAGAGGAAAATTTGTGGATAAAAGATTTTTGCCGAGTGATGAATGTGTCTTCTGTCATGAGAAGGGCCATTGAAAGATTGTCCATGAGAAATTGAAAGCTGCAATAAAAAAAGGAAAGAAATAATCAAATGCAAATGTGGTGCATAAGTTGGATGAAGATGAAAATTAGGAAGATGCTTATTCGTTGTCTGCAACTTCAGCCTTGGTGAGTCATTCTAATGAATGACTGCTTGATTCGTGTTCTACCTATCACATGTGTCCCCGTAGGGACTGGTTCTCTAACTTTAGAGAGATGGATGACGATGTTGTCAGTATGGGCAACGATGATAAATGCAAAATTACAAGGATACGTAAAATCAAGTTGAAGCTGCATAGTAGACTTGTTCGGGTTTTGAATGATGTTCGGTATGTGTTTGATTTGAAGAAAAATCCCATCTCCGTCAGTGTTTTAGACTCCAAAGGTTACAAGGTTATGGTAAATGGTAGAGCTCTAAAGGTTGTTTCTGGTGCACTGGTGGTTTTGAAAATTGTTCGAAAGGGTAACTTGTACTTCTTGCAAGGGAGTCCATTTACAAGTAATCGTAAAGTTGAATTTGGTGGAGCAACTTGTGTTGTTGGAGGCCATATAGATGTTGCTTCTAGTGGAGTTATTGATAGCTCCAAGGATGTTTGTATGGATATCTTGAGGGTTTGGCATTTGCGTGCATGTAGTAAATGTGAGAAAATTTTGTACGAGTTGTTGAAACGTTTAGCAGAAGATAAGAAGATGTGCAACATGGATGTTTGTAAACACTGTATTTCTGAAAAGTTTGGTTTGAAACTCCATCAAGGTGGAGTTGGGTTGTTAGTTTGAGCATGTTTTGGTAGATGACACCTTCAGTTATATAGCGCATATGAGCGCGGTTGAAGAGTTGAAGCATGTGTCTGTGTTTTGTGGAGCTGACATATGTTTGTTCATGTTTGTTGTGGTCGGCTCAGATTTCCAGATTTGTAAAATATTCACCGAGGTGGAAAATTGTTGAAAAATAGAGTTGGAGAAGAAGAACTTGATGGAAGCTTGAAGGTTCATAGTGGCAGCAAAGATGACGGCAACACCCGAAATTGATGACTGTGGCCGCTGGAACTTGCTGGATTGTGAGGTCGTGGCTGGAAATTAGCTGGAACATGAAGAGGATATGTTGGAACAACTGGTAGAAGAGAAAATAAGGTGGTGGAACCGTGGAAGGGTCTTCACCGCCTTCTAGCACTGCCTCTTCATGTTATAAAAAGAGAAGAAGTGTTTCCCCTTCTTAATCCTCAATCGATTGATTTGTGTGAGAGTTAGGGTTTGTTCTTCACCTTTGTAACTTGAATGAGGATTTGCGAGAGAGATGAGAGAGATGTGTTTGTGAGGAGAGAAATTGTTTGTGTGATATACGCACCCGTGTATATTTGTGTTCAGTTGTATTCTTTCATCTCACTAGTAAAGTTGTTATCTTTGCTCGTGGATGTAGGCAAATTGTCGAACCATGTACATTGGTTGTCTCCGGTATTAGTTGTATTCATTTTGTAACTTCGCATTTATGTATTTGTAACGCTTCCGTGCATAACATTTGTATTGTTATTCGAATTGATGTTTATATTTCTTTTCATGTGATGCAAAGAGATCAGATTTATGAATAGTATTTGCATTATTATATTATGAGTTGAAATTAGTAGATGGTATGTGACTTTCCTTTAAATTTGAACTGGATGGTTATGCAAATTAAATTACTAAGGAGTATGTTTTCCTATATTGAATGAGTTTGATTGCCACTTTGTGTAGAGAATTTGTTCATGAAAGTAGTTATGTTTCCCCAAAAGAATTGTGGATTTGATTGTGATTGATAAAGTGTCATTATATAAGAATTGTGAATACATAATAGGCACGGTTAATTTTGAGTTGATAAAATTTAATCACATTAAATTATATTTCTTAGAACTACTACACCTCTTATTATTTTATGATGTCCTCTCTTATATAAAACTAATTAACATTTGAGTTGAGTCTTACGGAGTAGGACACCCTTGACAAGATTTTCTTGTATAATTGTTCCACTCAAAAGCCGTAGGTGACACCTAAATGTTAAAAACATTGTTTTGAATTTCTAATTGGATTAGTTATAGCAAATGGGTGATAATGTGATTGTACTTTAGGGATGTAAGTGAGGACTTATAATGGAATCGGATTGTGTATTTATTGATTTATTATAATTATATAAATACTATGTATAGTTATTTTCTTTATCTTTAGTTGAAATATTTGTATGCTTAAGGATTACGCCTCAAGAGTAACACCTCACATCACATGTTATTTAATATAATTGAGTTATTTAGCAATCAGTATTTCAACAGTATAAGTTATAATATTATTTTAATTATGTAATAGTTGGGATATTGATTTCTAATTAGGTTGAGGGTTTGTTTCTTCTGATATAAGTTAGATATGTTATAAATAAGACGTAGGTTGTTCATTGGTAAGAGGTTGATTGAATAAAATATTTATTTTGCTTAATTTTTTTATTTGTTTATCATCGATTTATTTTATCAGAAAATGACTTTTAAGGCATACTTCTTCACAAATAGACTATTTAAATATCGTAGTTGATGTAATGGCTAATTTTATACTTTTATAACCATAAAAGACTATTTCATCAACCATGATTAACTCATAAAGTTATATGACATTTATTCTTCCTAAAAAAATTAGAAAACTTAATTTTATACTTTTATGACCAACAACGACTCTTTTATTAATTGATGATTTTTTTTAGATACTCTTTGTGTCAAGTTTCTTTTCTTCTTATACTAGGACCATTGATGCTAAAAAAAAAATCAACAGTGAAGTTATAAGTGTGGCAATGGTGATGTCAAAGTTGAAGAAGTTTGAAATCCCACATCTTCCCAACTTTCTCCAAGTTCAATCATTGGTTTTTTTAAGAAGGTATGCTTCCATCAATTTATTAGTCTCCCTAAACATTTAGATTTTGTAATGGAACTATTACAAATCAAGTCTTTTTTGGTGCAGAAAAGAAATCAACAAATGATCTGTATCTGGAAAACATGGATTTGAGGTCATTGATTGTTGGTGATGAGAAATGTGGCTCCCAAACCTCTAGTTACACATATGAACTCATTAGTCAAATTTAGATGCCCAATGGGCCTTCACAATTATCATCTGTGTGTATAAATAATGATCAAAAAGACATTGTAAACTATTGAAGAAGAAGTTGGCATGGAGAAACATGATCCAAGTGAAGTTTTTGGGTTTATGGGTGAGTCAATTTGTATACAGGATTAGATGGGCACTTGAAATCAAGGGAGTGAAGTACGAATAGAAGGAAACTCTAAGCAACAAGATTCTTCTACTTTTGCAGAGTAATCCTATTTATAAGAAGGTTTATGTTATCATTCATGGAGAAAAAATGATTAGTGAATTACTTGTTATTATTACACATATAATAACTATGTTATAATTCCATTGGAATGTAAAAATTTATGACAAGTTAATCAAATTGATTTTATTAATTAATTAAAACCAAATTTCTAATCATCATTAACTACATTATGAAAATTTTACAAAACCTTACCATAATAATTTGATTAACTTGTCAGTCAATAAAAACTTATAATTTGTTGTTCATAATTAGAATAATTAATATCGACACCTACTAGCGGCATGAGGTGAAAAGGGTTAAGGGTTAAGGGTTAAAAAAATAAAAAATAAAAAATAAAAAATAAAAAATAAAAAATAAAAAATAAAAAATAAAACAAAAAACAAAAAAATAGATTCATTAATAAAATAGTCATTGTTGATCATAAAAGTATAAAATTAAGTTTCTTATTTGTTTAGAAAGGGTAAATATGTCATATACCTTTATGAGTTAACCTGAATTTAAAATAGTCATAAAAGTATAAAAGTAGGCACAAATTAGCCATTACATCAACTACGATATCTAAATGGTCTATTTTGTGAAGAAGTAGGTCCTAAAAGTAATTTTCTAAGAATCATTAATTAATAAAAAAATTCATTGTTTGGTCATAAAAGTATAAAATTAGGTTTTCTATTATTTTTTAGAAATGATAAATATGTCATATAACTTTATGAGTTAACCTGGGTTGATGAAATGGTATTTGTTGGCCATAAAAGTATAATTATTTTATTTCAACTATTACAATGTCTTTCAATTACCGTTTAATTTACAGTTTTCACGGACAATTTTTTAGATCAAAGAAGTAATTGTGGTTCGTGTTCTAAAATCTGATTTAGTTGGCTCTAATTATTGAAGAAGATTTGTTGTCTTGAAAATTCGTCTTCCATAATGAACGTGAAAAGGCATTTAATGGAAAAGCTTATACTTTTAAATTCGTCTTCCATAAGAAACCATGTTGAGTACTAAAGAGCAAATGAACTAATAAATTGTGTGCAAGTATTGTTGTTCACTTTTGTATTATGTCATGATCATGGGCGGATCTACCCTTTGGCTAAGGGGGTCAGTTGCCCCCCTTATCTTTTTGAAAAATTTCATTAAATTATTCATATTTTTTTATATTGCCCCCCTTTAAAAGTTTAGGTTGCCCCTTTTTGTATATAATCTTGGCTCTTGACTCCACTAAAAATTAAATTATGGATTATTTTAAAAGTTTAGGTTCTCCACCCCCATTTCTATACAAATCTCTGTTATCGATATGTTCACGTTTTAGGGTTCGATATAGCCAACTGCTACGAAGTTGAGCGAATTGGGAGTGAAAATATAAGAGTGAGATGAGAGGCGGAGTTGAGAGATTACAGAGTGAGAGAGGGTTTGTGAGAGAGAGAAAATATAAGAGAAGGAGAAGAGGAGAGAGTGAGAGGGTTGGTGAGGGTGGGTTTGTTGGGAGTTAAAAAAGAAAAAAAAATCTTCGTTTAGTTCAGAAAACCATGTTCAGGGGTAAGTTGGTCTTTTCAAACTTTTTTTTGCCCCCCCTTTGTCAGCGATCCTGGATCCGCCCCTGGTCATGATTTCTGTTTTTGTTGCAGATTCTTCAGAATACGTTACATGAGAACTGAACAAGAGAATGTATATGGACCTCAGAGACATTGTAAGAGAGGACACCCTGCCTTTTCTCCCTGCCAAGTCCCTTGCTAGATGCAGAGCAGTTTGTTGAGATTGGAACCGATGGATTTTAATTCCATTTTTGGCCCACAGCCGGTCTTATTTTTGCCAAGATGTGTCGGACATGTTTTTCCAATCCAAGGTCCCATTCAGAATCAGGGCCTCCTCCAGTGGCCTTCTCTGCTGCCAGCCAGGCTGACACTGGTGAAAAGGCCTATTACGTATGCTTTCCTTTCTGTGATTTTGATGACGGACATGAATTCAAGATATACTCATTAGAGATAGAATCATGGAAGCTTTCTGGAGATATCTGCTTTGGCACGAAGAAATTAGTACCAGAGTCAGGGGTCCATGTGAAGGGCATTGTTTACTGGATGTCCAATAACTACATTGTCGCTTTTGATCTACTACCCAAGGATCAATCTCGGCTCATTGATTCCTTCGGTTTAGATATGAGGTGCCTGGCTGAAATGCATGGAGAGCTTTGTCGTGTCAATATGAGCAATTGAACTATCTTGGTGAGGACACTGTCAAATGTATATTGAAACACAATGGAGATAGGCAGTGGTTCTTTTGGGATGTGGAGTTTGAAGCAGCGCATTTCATCGCATGATGTTTGGCAAGAGAAAAAGTTATCCATCGAGAGACAGCTTGGTCTTATATTTTTGTGGTTCTGACAAACTTGATCATCCAATGTCATGTTTGTCTTGTGGCAGCATATTACAATCCTTTTGCTGTGATTAGCAGAATTTGCTACCATTGTGTGCATTTTCTCAATGAACAGACATTAGGGGTCACACATTGTAACTTCAAATCTCAACGTTCGAATTGCAGCTATGTAGTATAAGAAGTGCATGGTGTACAACAAGGTAGGAACATCAGTGTGACAATCCAAATCACAGTAGCAAACTCCTTGGATTGCAACATTGGCTGAACCAATGCTGAATATCCCTTATACGGTTAATGGTTTTATAAATTATAACTCTTAAAACATGATTGAATTAAGTGGATGGCATTCTGTGAAAGAAAAAAACAAGTGATTGATGGCAGATGCCATGCTGCTGTTGACCGAGCAGTGATTGTGAAGTATATGATCATCAACTTGTTCATTCAGTGTCAGTGTGACAAATATATTTTTTCCATCAAAATTTTTACTCATTTCACCAGATATGTAGCACTCCATAGGAAGTAATTAGTAAGTAATCACATACAAAATTTTGAACTACAAACCAGTACATTACTTGATAGAATATATCTGGACTTATGGCTCATTAATATGCACAGTAATATACAGTGGTTAAACCATACCTCATTCCCACATCTTTTTTGAAGCGCATACAATTACAGAAACAGGGCACACTCCGCAATACCCATGAGTGAGTAGAAAACAAGAAGTAAAATCTTTGCCACATCTGGTGATGCAAATTAATGACATAGCTTAGAATGTATTCTGCAATAGGACTCGTTACCTGGTGGACTGCACCAGATAATTCTGATTATTATAGCGTGAAATTACTGGAATTTCACATGGAAATTTTCTCTGGCGTTTAATCACTAACTAATGCCACTCTATCTTCTCAGCGCCTCTGTGTGCATCAACTCCATGAGAACACTGAAAATTAGCAGTAACAAAAGTAGATACAATTAACAACTGACAAATCATAAAGGAAACATCTCTGTTTTATTATATGCCCAGATTGTGGGCATCCTTATGTCTGATGTTCACTCTGATAGTGGTAAAAATTAATGGCACACAACGAAAAGATTGTTACGGAGATGCATAATTGTGATTTGATATAGCAAGTCGTCGACTTGGGGCCACTGACTAAGCTTGCCTAATATTTTATTCATGCATTATTAAATGTTGTTTTACAAATCATGCAGGTTACGGGTAAATCTAATGTGGTAGTTAGCATATCATTATCAGATACTCAATCAGGATACAATCTGTTCATTATTTTAAGTAAAAAATAAAAAGAATCAGCCCAATGATCTTTAAGACAAGAAGAACCCTCTTATGCTTATCTTGGCCTATACAATTGAAGAGTTCTCTGATTGTCAGTAGAGAAGATCACAGAATCCTATTATGAACACAAGGAAGATGGGCAGACAAGTTACTACTTTGAAACTCCTGGTTCACATTCTACTCGTGATGGTAAAGTTGCTAAACTTTAATTATTTCATATTCGCATATAGTATAGAATGGATATTCCTCTATCTTTAACTATATGTGCTTACAATCTCATTTATATAAACCTGGCTATTTAGAGCTTCAATCAATGTGTAGACTCCCCCGAATGGTATTGAAAATCATACAGTTCGTTTCCACTATGTTTTTGAAAAGGTTACAAATGGCAAAACATATTAATGACTAATCATACTGCGGAGTGTGATCTGAGTCTCATCTTTTTTGTGATCTAGTTCACTGATTCCACTGTTGATTTGATTGTAGTGCACCTATGGAAGTGGAGCTAGAGTGCTGCTTGGTAATCATATGGAGGAGGAAACCAGGCATGATCATACTCTGAGTGATGGAAATGAATTGATGAAGAATTTAGAGTTACATACTCTTAATGAAGATGGTATGCATGTCAGACATGATGATATCAATGGAGAATTCAATCATTTAAGGCTACATAGCATGGATGATGATGGAAGGAATGATCATCAACAGGTAGACGCCAAACAAGATGACGGTGCACATATTGGCGTACATGAACATGCTAGTGTACACAAATCACACATGAATCACATGGATTCTTTGTCGAATGTATTCCTGATTAAAAATAACCTTAAGGTGGGGTATAGGATGCCTATCCACTTCCCTAAGAGGGACCCCTCTTCTTCTCCCCATTTCTTGCCTGGACAAGAAGCTGATTCAATCCCTTTCTCATTAGCCCAACTACCTCACCTTCTTCAAAGGTTCTCATTCGCTAATGGCTCTCCCCAAGCCAAAGCCATGGGTGACACTCTTCGAGAATGTGAACTTGAACCCATTACAAGAGAGACAAAGTTTTGTGCTACATCCTTGGAATCCATGCTTGATTTCACACGTACCATCTTTGGGATAGGTACCCAATTCAAAGTTGTAACAAGTATTCATCATCCCAGAGAATCAACACCTCCACCTGCAGTTCAATCTCCAAGTCTACAAAACTATACCATAGTAGACATTCCAATGGAGATTCCGGCCCCTAAGATGGTAGCATGCCATACTATGCCTTATCCTTACGCCATTTTCTACTGCCATTACCAAGAGACTGAGAGCAAGGTGTTCAGGGTTTCAGTTATTGGCGAATTTGGGGATAGAGTAGAAGCCATTGTAGTATGTCACATGGACACATCTGCATGGGACCCAAATCATGTCTCCTTTCGAGTGCTACACATCAAGCCAGGGACTCTTCCAGTGTGCCATTTCTTCCCAAGGGATCATCTAGTCTGGGTTCCTCTTCCAACCTCTTCTCCAATCTAGGACTGTTGTTTATGTTTTTATTGAATAATTTGATTGAGATATATCAATCACCTTATGTAACTACTGTACTGTAATAGGTATTTTCAACTGGGGGAATTAGTTCCAAGTACCAGCCTCTTCTTCCAACCTCTTCTCCAATCTAGGACTGTTGTTTATGTTTTTATTGAATAATTTGATTGAGATATATCAATCACCTTATGTAACTACTGTACTGTAATATGTATTTTCAACTGGGGGAATTAGTTCCAAGTACCAGCTTGCTACAATTTACAAACTTTTGATTATTCTTGTTGAGGTAAACTAAGGATTGCCGATCCCTACAAAAAGTTGAATCAGCCTCGAATTTTAACAAGGTGGGCATGCACAACTACACTACAATCTGGCAATTTCCTTCCAACTTGGATAAGTTGGGAGGGAAACCATCAAAATGGGTTTGGGTGGTTCTGATCAGCGGATGGTCAGATATAGGACCACCACAACGATGAGATGCGGTTGAGTTGTGGTAATCAGTGTATTGAGTGGTCACAATATCAGGACCACCGCGATCTATTTCCAAATCCATCCTAAATCCAAAATTTAGGATTTGGGATCTAGGGTTCAAATGACTTGGGATTAGTGATTATAATTAACACCAACCTAACCCATATTAAATTTTGGGAATTCAGGGTTTTTAGCTTAACCAAATCCATAGTATGAGCCAATGGTAGCCCAGTTGGATGGTTAAGGTTGTGGTGGTTTAATCTCCACGTCTTGGGTTCTATAAAAAAAAAAATCCATAATATTTCACATTTGTGCAATGCAAGGTATCCCAGAAACCTCGCAGTTCACTATGTGAACAAATTTTTTTATCGGTCTCGATCGAGCACATAAGTTAGCCGAAAGTCAGGAACACTATCCCGTTTTCATTTTTCGGACAAATTTGCTTGACTTTAGTAAAATGACCATAACTTGCTCATTTCAAAACATTTTCAAGTGATTCAAGTTGTGTTTATTAGATAACTCGGAGTACTACAACTTTCGTGTTTTGATGAGCTTGAGAATCAGTCTTAGTTGAGGGTTTAAATTGGTTCAAAAGTTATCCTATTTTTCATTTTGAGTTTGGGTTTGTCGGTTATGTTAAGTTCTGCATATTTATTGAGTTTGGATTTAAGGGTTCAGAAAATCTAGAGAGCCAAGCCTGCACAGCCAGGCCCATGCCAGGCCAGCCCAATACCATCCATCATCCTAGAGATTGGGCCATTTTTAGCATCTCTAGCATGATGGATGGTATTGGGTTGACCTAGCTCTCTAGAAAGGTTTTTAAGGGTTTCAACTTTATGGGGATTTTGAGAGTTTTCGAGGGAGAGTGAGGAGATTTGCAAGAGATTTGAGTGTGAGAAGAGATTTGGAATATATTTGCAAGAGATTTCGAATGGGGAAAGGGACCATTGTCGATTTGAATGGTGAGGGAAAAAAATGGATGGTTTTTGTTTATATAGGTGGTGTGAGAAAGTAAAAAAAAAACTCAATGGTGGTGTGAGAAAGATGATATGGTGGTGCAAGGTAGCCGTTGCCATTAAATATACCACCAAAAAGAGTAAAGTAAATAAACCATCACCACCACCCACTACCACTACATGCATGAACTCTAGAACTTGAACTACTTCTACATATTACTCTTGATCACCTCAAAGGCTTAAACACGTTCTTCGCGAATCTTGGTCTCTTCTTCCTCACTAAGATCTTTTTCACTGTCGAAGATTTTGTGAATTTTTTCCTCAAGCTTATCTCTGATTCGATTAGCAATAGCTTGGAAACTCAAGTCCATCAGTCTCTGCACGTTTAGATAGTTCGCAGAATGGATGATCTCAAAGAGCACCAAATATCACACATTCACCAAGTTCGCATCAAACTTCTTCAACTTCTCTTTCTTCTTCTTAGCTCTAGAAAAGTCCTCCTTACTTTTGAGCTTCTCAAGCTGAAAAGTTGTGTTCGCATGAGTCTGGATGTAGTCGATGACCTTGGAGGGGATGTTGAAAGACACGTTGGGCAGCAACACGACCGTTGTAGTGTCATCATCTTTGAGGAAGTTTTTGATGGTCTGGACTCCATGGTCAACCTTTACATAGTAAGTATAGGTAAGATAAATATTCACTTTAAGTATGATAGGAACTTATTAGCATGAGACATTTGCCTCGTTGAGGAACTACATGTCTTTGAGGTGTTAAATTTTTTTTTGTATGTAACTTTATGTCGTCGTATGTCAACTTTTTTTTTATTAGAAAAGAATATTACTCATACCAATTACATTGCTGACCCGAATGAGCCTTTGCTTATCGGGTATTGTTCAGTCAATTAGCCTTTCTCAGGTTAGAGAATTTTTTATAATGCTATTGGATTTTTCTTTGGTGGGCAAACCTCGTAAAAAAGTTTCCTGATTAAGTGACTTTTTGTTTACTTTAAGGGTTATTTCCCATTTGGCCCCCATTAATTTATTGTTATTCCTTGTTGACGCCATTAGTTTTTGTATTCCAATATAACACCCATGACCGTGTATTCAATCACTTTGGCTAACAAATTTAATCCAATGTTTTTAAAAGACAAACTTACCCCTTTCTTAATTTTCTAAACTGAATGAATTTTTTCCCCTCCCCTTCCCTTCCCTACTCTTCTTTCTCATCCACCCTCCTCCCTTTCTTCCTCGCAGTCCTCTGTTTCGCAGCGCCGTCGCAACCCTCCCCTTTCCTTGTCCCCCTTCTTTCTCCTCCTTCCTTGCAACCCCATCGCCACCCTCCCCAGCTCCGCCCACCCATGTGTCACCTCCGCCACCACCACCCACCAATTCACCCATCTTCATTACTCAAAAAATTCTAGCCATGAGGACTTTGTCTCAGTTAGCATTCTTAAGCCTTGTGTAAACAACAAACGACCACTAAATGACGTGAAAATACAGAGAAGTGAAGAGAAACCTCCATCAAGCAACTTGGGCCCCTAATTGATAACAACAACGGCGTAGTAAGAAAGAACTATTATGGCCACAACAAGCACAACCATTAAGTAACCAAGAACTCTTAAGCTCAGAACATAACTTCAATACTTCAATTCAGTTTCCAGAGAAAGGAAAAATTAAACCACACAACACGAGCCAGCTAGAACAATATTTTCTCATCAAATCTAAGTTCTTAGATATAAGAGGAATGAAGAATACATTTTTAACCCAAAACAACCATAGATTCAAGAGCAGATGTTTCCATGAAAAAATTTGTTCTATAATTGCACGGTATCTTCTTCAAAGAAATTCAAAGTAACTAAGAAAATATCCTAAGCATAATCTAGCTAGTAGCACTCAATAGAAACAGATCATGGAAAAAAACTACAACCAATTTGGAGCTAGAAATTTGAAACATCAAACCGAAAGGGCTAAAACCAAGTAAACATTGAAAATCAACGTGATCAACACCTCCTTCCAGTGTTTTACTTTTTTCCAAAGATCAAGCCCAAAGGGCTTAAACCGCATTCTTCTATGTTATAAGCCAAAGAGTCTCAATCTTCTCCATTGAATCACTATTGAAGCAAAGTTATAATAACTGTTCTATTGCTTCCTGGTATACAAAATGGTGTGTTTCTTTATAACTACCTAGCCCACGTTCTATGTAACTGGTGCCCATGTTTCTGTGGTATATTTGTTGTAACTGCTTTGGGTGTTTATGATATATAAACCCCATGCAATGTGTTCAATGATATACAATAATTAAGCAATTACTTCTCTCAAAACTGTCATGGTATCAGAGCAGTAACGACTCCAGCGAGTTCTTTTTTTTTTTTCTCTCTTCTCTTGATCCATAACCCCTCTTGAAAATATTCTGCATCATGGCCGAAAACACAACCAACAAAACCAATGTTTCACTCATTTCTTCTACTCCTTGCTTTGATGGAATTATCGCCATTAATGCCACTGCCCAACTACCTATCAAATTGAACAGCAACAACTTTCCCTCCTGGAAAGCACAATTTGACGCCCTACTATATGGTTATAACCTCATGGGATTTCTTGATGGGAATAAGACATGCCCATCCAAGGAAATTATTGCCGAAGATGGAACATCTATTTCAAATCCAGATTTTGCTATTTGGACTAGGCAAGATAAATTGCTCCTTCATGCAGTCCTTGCATCTCTTTCAGAAGGAGTTGTGCCTTTGATTGCTGCTGCTACTTCTTCCCGTGATGCTTGGGTAAAGCTCCACAAGCTTTATGCTAACAAATCCAGATCACGGGTAATGAATCTCAAGGAGAAACTTACCAACATCACTTGCAATACCAGTTCTGTTGCAGAGTATCTTCAAACCATCAAAGGAATTGCTGATGAGCTAGCTCTCATTGATACTCATTTAAGTGATGATGATCTGACTATTTTTGCTCTCAATGGCCTTGGCAGCAGCTTTAAGGAGATTTCTGCTGCAATAAGAGCCCGAGACACTCCTGTTTCGTTTGAAGAACTTCATGACAAACTGGTAGAACATGAAGCCTTCTTGAAAAGAGAAGAGTCACGTGGTGGATTAAATGTAACTGTGAACAGTACTCGTACAAGTTTTGGCAACCATCAATCTCGATATGGCAATGGGCAGAATGGAAATGGACAAAGTAATAATGGGAAGAGGTTCTTTAACAACCGAAATCACCAAGGAAGGAAGTTCAACAATAATGGTAACAATCAGTCTCAATCCAATGTTGTCTGTCAATTTTGTCAGAAAAAAGGGCACACTGCTAGATAATGCTATACAGCCAAGAGGCTCATGCAACAACAGCCAGAGGTTCATCAAACCTCTCTTGGGAACTCGTCTTCTTCAAACTGGATTGTGGACTCTGGCGCCTCTCATCATGTTACTGGGGATCTAACTAATCTTCCTCACCACCAGCCTTATGAAGGTCCTGACGACATTCTCTTGGGTGATGGTTCAGGCCTCAACATTACTCACACTGGTTCTTCTAAACTCCCTACTACTTCTAAGTCTTTTTGTTTGTCTAATGTGTTATGTGTTCCTTCAATTAAGCAAAACTTAATTTCTGTTTCTAAGTTTTGTAAAACCAACAATGCTTCTATTGAGTTTTTCCCTTCTTCTTTTGTTGTCAAGGATCTCAAAACGGGGGCGCATCTCACTCAAGGACGGAGCAAGAATGATGTGTATGAGTGGCCTTGGCCTAACAAGAGAAATACAGCGGATACCTCTCCAAAACAAGCATGTGTTAGTGTCAAGACATCACTTGCCAATTGGCATCATCGTTTAGGACATCCATCATCTCGTACTTTTCAGTTTTTAATTCGCAAACATAATCTTCCAATTTATCCTACTGAGTCATTCCACAGTTTCTTTTGTGAGTCATGTTTATGTAATAAAAGCCATAGATTGCCTTTTGGAGTTTCTTCACTTCAAAGTCGTGGTCCTCTTGATTTAGTTTATTCTGATGTATGGGGGCCTTCCCCGATTGTATCAATTGATGGTTTTCGGTACTATCTTATTTTCATTGATTATTTTACGAAATATGTCTGGTTATTTCCTATGGCTTACAAGTCTGATGTTTACACAATTTTTCCCAAGTACAAGTCTATGGTTGAAAAATATTTTAAAACATCATTGATCACTCTTTACACCGATGGGGGCACCGAATATAAAAGTCTTAAATCCTACTTTGTCTCACAAGGTATTCAACATCAAGTATCTCCCCCTTACACACCTGAACATGTAGGCTCTGCTGAAAGGAAACATCGTCATGTTGTTGAGACAGGGTTGGCCATGCTCCACAAAGCTTCTCTTCCTTTAAAATATTGGTCTCATGCTTTCCTTGCTGCTGCCTACCTAATAAATCGTTTGCCCACTCCAATTCTTCACCATCAAACACCTTTTGAGTCTCTCTTTCAACAAATGCCAAACTACGATAAGTTACGAGCCTTTGGATGCTTATGTTTTCCTTGGTTGCGTCCTTATTCTGACCATAAACTTGATAAACGCTCCAAACCTTGTGTCTTTATAGGATATTCAAACACTCACAATGCTTATAAGTGTTTAGACTTGACTTCCAACCGTGTTTACATCTCTCGTCATGTCAAATTCATTGAACAGCAGTTTCCTCTTGCCTCAAACAATTTGCCTAAAGATCTGGTCAAAACTGTCTCCACTTGGTCTTCGTGTTCGCCTGCTCTTGCTGCTATCCAACCTTCTTATTTTGTGGTTCCTACTTCCTCTAATTTTTTGCCGCACCAAACAGCTTCTTGCACTAACACACGGCCTGATCAGAATCTGCCATCATCACCTTCTCTTGCTGGCTCAAGTCCATCTCCTACTACTTCAGCTCCTCTCTCGGTGTGTGATGCTACTCCAAGGTATGATTTCTCCCCTCCCTCTCCCCCTTTATCTTCTGACTCCTCTCATACTTCCTCTCCATCTTTGTCCTTGTCACCACCTACCCAAACACAAGAGTCTAATCCTCTACCCGAGCCTTCTCCTCGAATTGTAACTCGTTCTCAAAATAATATCCATCGTCCTAAACAATTTCCTGACTTTAAAACAAACTTTCATGTAACAAAACATCCACTTCCATCATCCCTTGAACCTTCTACTGCCTCTCAAGCTCTTACAGATCCCAAATGGTGTGCTGCCATGGATGCTGAGCTTGCTGCTCTTGCTCAGAATCGTACATGGGTTCTTGTACCTCCTCCTTCCAACCATAACATTGTGGGGGTGTAAATGGGTGTTTCGTATCAAAAGAAATCCAGATGGTTCCATTTCCAGGTACAAAGCTCGTTTAGTTGCTAAAGGCTTCCATCAACGACCAGGGGTTGATTATCATGACACCTTTAGCCCCGTTATCAAGCCAGCCACCATTCGAGTTGTTCTATCCATTGCCTTGAGTAACGGTTGGCCTATTTCGCAGCTTGATGTAAATAATGCTTTTCTGCATGGCAATTTAACTGAGGTTGTTTACATGGCTCAACCACTTGGGTATGTTGATCAGGATAATCCATCTCATGTTTGCCGCTTGCAAAAGGCTCTTTACGGTTTGAAACAAGCCCCTCGAGCTTGGTACATGGAGTTAAAGACATTTCTTCTCAACTTTGGGTTTATCAATTCTAAATCCGATTCTTCATTATTCATCTATCAATGTTGATCAGTCACCATTTATTTCCTAGTGTATGTGGATGATTTACTTGTTACAGGAAATTGTTCTCAGTCCATTCGGCAGTTTGTTGATGCCCTTGCTGATCGATTTTCTCTAAAGGATCTTGGTTCCTTGAGCTACTTCTTGGGTATTGAAGCCATTTCTACTTCTGATGGCATATTTTTATCTCAACATAAGTATGTTCGTGACTTGTTGGCAAAGTTTCATTTGGACGGCATAAAGGCATCTTCCACCCCAATGTCTTCATCTGGCCATTTAACTCTCAATGATGGTTCTCCTCCAACTAATGCCACTCATTTTCAAAGCTTGATTGGTGCACTTCAATATCTCCAGCTCACTCGTCCAGACATTGCATTCGCCGTCAACAAGCTTGCTCAATTCATGCATGCCCCGACTCAAACTCACTGGACTGCAGCTAAGAGGTTGCTTCGTTACCTCAAACATACCATACATCTTGGTCTCACTTTCCGACGTCAACAACCTCTCCATCTTCAAGCTTATTCCGATGCTGATTGGGCTGGTGACCAGGACTCTTACAAGTCTACCACTGCCTTTGTTCTTTTTCTTGGTGGCAATCCAATTTCTTGGTGTTCAAAGAAACAGAGGACGGTGGCTCGTTCTTCAACAGAGGCAGAGTATCGTGCTGTCGCTTCTACCGCTGCTGAAGTCACTTGGGTTTCTCATCTTCTTGCTGAGCTTGGTGTCACTCTTCGACAATGTCCTACCATATTTTGTGATAATTTGAGTGCCACATATTTGTGTGTTAATCCGCTCTTCCACAGTCGAATGAAGCATGTTGCGTTGGATTATCACTTTGTTAGGGAAAAAGTTGCTGATGGGTCTCTTAAAGTTTCTCACGTTAATACTCACTCCCAGCTGGCAGATGTCCTTACTAAACCCCTCTCCAAAAGTCGGTTCATTTTTCTTCGATCCAAGATTGGCATTTCAGATGGAATTGCCATCTTGCGGGGGCATATTGAAGCAAAGTTATAATAACTGTTCTATTGCTTTCTGGTATACAAACTGGTGTGTTTCTTTATAACTACCTAGCCCACATTCTATGTAACTGGTGCCCATGTTTCTGTGGTATATTTGTTGTAACTGCTTTGGGTGTTTATGATATATAAACCCCATGCAATGTGTTCAATGATATACAATAATTAAGCAATTACTTCTCTCAAAACTGTCAATCACTCAACAGGGAGAGATTAAAAAAAAGGGGGGAATTCTAAATGTCGAGGAAACCAGCGAGGGGAGTGAGGTGGAGGGAGGGGAACCATTCACTCCCCTCGGGATGCGTGCAAGAAAATTCAACGTGCGCATCCCGAGGGGAGTGAATGGTTCCCCTCCCTCCACCTCACTCCCCTCGCTGGTTTCCTCGCTCATTTCCTCGCCATGTAGCCTTACTCAAAAAAAGGTGAGAGATTTAAAAAAAAAAAAAGTGAAAGAGAGATGGTGGGTTGGTGGGGAGAGAGAGATTAAAAAAAAAAAAAAAGTCATAGAGAGTTCGTTGGTGGGAAGAGAGAGAATAAAAAAAATGAGAGAGGGTAAATTTGTCTTTTCAAACTTTAGATGAAATTTGTTAGTCAAATTGGTTGAATACACGGTTATGGATGTTAGATTGGAATAGAAAGCTAATGGGGGTTAAAAAGGAATAACTATAAACTAATGTGGGCCAAATGGAAAAATAACCCTTAAAGTAGACAAAAAGTCTCTTAATCAGGAAACTTTTTATCAATGTTCGCCCACCAAAGAAAACTTCAATAGCGCAATAAAAAATTCTCTAACCTGAGAAAAGGTTAATTGACTAAACATGCCCAATAAGCAAAGGCTCATTCGGGTCAGCAATTTATTTGGTATGAGTAATATTTATTTCTAATAAAAAAAATAAGCTGACATACAATGACATAAAGTTACACACAAAAAAAATAACAAAGAAGAAAATCTCTTATTGACAAAAGTTAAAACAAGAAGAAAATCCAAGACAAGCTTGCCATTCTGTTTCACATAGCCATGACAACAATTTGATGATTATGTCTCGACTTCCATCCAACCAATGAACGACATGTAGGAGCTATTTAGAAAAATGTGAATCCCTCTGAAATGGAACGAGATGACTCGTCCCCCAACTTCACTGGTTCGGCTTTGGGGCCTCTAAACCTCTCTTAAATAGAGAGTCGATATTTCTCTCCAAAAGAGAGTCAAAGGGTAGGGTAGCGGATGTCAAACCTGATGCATTAGGCCATGCATGGGACTAGGGGTTGGCACGAGATGGGATGAGATGGACCTCATCCTTGTCCCATCCCATTCGTTTGGGATCGGAACGGGATAGACCTCATCTTGACCTCGTCCCATCCAATCGGGTTTGGGACTGGACGGGATAAACATGTACTAAATAGTCTTCAAATGAAAATAACAAAAAAAAGTCATTTCACATTGCTGACACACCAATAATGTAAAATTTATGTACATATAACTTTCATCGTAACAATATTAAATGTCATATAAAATTTGTGGAATGTTGCCTTACAATGAATTAAGTTTGTCAAGTGAATGATGAGAGATGGAAGGAGTCCCTTCATATATCCGTCTTGCATATTTCCACAAGAGTTAAAATATCATTCATACAAGATACAATTAGGAGCAATGTTCTCAAACTATATAACTCATAGTGCAAAACTAACCCAAACCATCATTTGTCTTTATTTTCTACAAGAATAATTGTTCTATGACCAATCTAAATTGTGAAAAAACATAAATTTTCATGGATTCTATTAAATCTAAAATCCAAATTAAAGTTTCTACCTAAACAAAGAGTACCAAATCAAACAAGCAAATTCTCAAATAATAGATGTTTAGATTTAATTCAACACATCCTAAACTTTCATTCAGAAGAGTGGCTAGATTAAAATTAATAATAATAAATATTATATGAATAAATTCGGGATGGGCGGGATAGAAAATCTTCATCCTGATCCCATCCTACTTTAGATCGGGATGGGATGAGATTGGGATGAGTTTGATTAATTCCAAAAGGCCACGAAAAAATTTGGGATGGGATGGAACTAGACTGGGGCGGAATCGAAATCACGAGATGGGATGCCCACCATAAAAGAGTTTTGAGTTTTAGTTGATATATTTTTTTTTTTATGCTCTTTTCCACAACTCCGAAAAAAAAATGTGAAAAGAAAAGAAATTTTTTGTATACAGACTTGCTTGTATACTTGTGATATTATTGGGTATGCAGACTTGCTTGCATATCAGTGTACTTGCCAGTGATAGACCTTCGGGTGAGATGACATGTTCCTCGAGGTGGCACCCCACTTGGAACATGTACGCTCCGAATGGTTTCGATGGCAAGGGCGGCACACTTGGGTGAGGTGTGTTCGGTGCACCGTTCCATGTGTGTTCGATTGTACGTGTAGATTTAGGAAGAATGCTTGCCATGGATCGAACTTCGGGTGAGATGACATGTTCCTCGAGGTGGCACCCCACTTGGAACATGTACGCTCCGAGTGGTTTCGAAGGCAAGGGAGGCACACTTGGGTGAGGTGTGTTCGGCACAGGAGGAGAGTGCGATTGTGGAAAAGTAGCGAGATTTCTTTCGTGTATGTGCATGATTACCTTAAAGGAAGAAACTAAATGCTCATTCAACCATTGAATGAGAACTACACGTCTTCCTAAAGGTAGAAAAATGTGTGTGGTTAATATTTCAATAATAGTCTAATATGATTATGAATTGTATTGTTGTTGCATTTATGAGGATTGATAACTCATAAACTTTATTTATTAGTAATAAATAATGCATATTTATTTATTAGGATGATAACACCATTGCCTCATTGAGGAACTACCTGATGGTGTGGTTATTTATTGTTTGGTTTATTTTAATGTTGTCATGTGCGGATTTGTTGATTTTGGGATGAAGATTTCTCACACCAGCTTTATTGCTGACCCGAGTGAGCTTTTGCTTCTTGGGTACATTCCTTTTGGAATGTAGCCGAGTAGTCTTTCAGGTTTAGAGATTTTGAGCTGCATTACTGGAGTTCCGCTAGTGAGCTAGCCATGCCAGTCTTCTCCGGGTTAGATTTTTATTTGTTTCAGATGTTTAGTTCATGCTGCTATTTGTTTCTGTTATTATTGAATTCTCACGTCCCGAGTTTTGGGGGAAACGGATAATCCTACGTGGTTTTTGGGATTTTCGTTTCCTTCGAAAATCGGGGCGTGACAGGACCTCTCGCCATGCCAATAAGCTTTACCATAAGGAAAATCTGCCACAAATCTTGTTCATGTCTCTTGCGTAGAAACCAGATAATACATAAATTACAACCACTACATACATGCATATTACAAACGAAAAACAAAAACGAATTTCTACTATTATATACACATTTATTACAAAAAATCTTTGGATGATTAACAAGTACTATTGAGATGAAATAGGACGATCCACTTTTTTCATCCCACTAACAAACAATTAAATTAAATGAAAAAACAACAACCTGGAAAATCAAAGTGAACCTCAAAACACATTTTTTGGAAAAGATAAATAAGAGCTAGAGAGTGAGGTTAATCGAGATTTTGAAGAAACTTAGGGGTAAAGTGATTTGAGAGGATAGATTGGCCTAGAAAAATCTTGAAGAGTTTTTGTGGATATAAATTTTCACCGGATTACGTGTTGATCATGCGGAGCAATCTGCATAATATAGAAATTAATTGTTGACACAGGTATGGTGTTTGCCACGAGGACCCCGATACCAAAGTTAGAGGAATGCCTTTAGAAAAACATTTATTTATCTGTATTTAAAGAGATAATTGTGAATCAAGAAAGAGTTACCTTCAGATGGCTTTGTATTTGGATATTTATAGAGGCGGAATGAGTAAACTGCTAGCAGATGAGTGAGACACGTGGCAAATGAGTGAGGCACGTGGCAGATTAGTGAGACACGTGGCAGATGAGTGAGTAATCTGCTTGCATGCAGCTCTAACTTATCTTAGATAGTTGTAACTTTCGTAGATAATTGTAACATCCCGTTGGTGGTTGTAACTTCCTGTTTGGAAACACCTCTCCTGCAAGCTTGTGTGCTCAGCTGAGCATGGTGGTCAGCGCCTAACACTACTCCTCTATTGAGAAAAAAGTGTTTTGTTGAGTTGTATTGGGCCTAGACTTGGGATGCATTAGGCTCAAACTTGGGCTTTCTTTATTTGTAACTTTCGTGCGTAATTTTCAGGTTTCTTGGGAACAACCCAAATATTTGGGCTTCCTTATCCTGTTGGGCTAAGGATTATTTTTGGCTTCCACAAATGCCTTTCATCTCCTTTGCGTTTGAGCTGACCGTTTGTCTTTTCCTTCTTGCTTAAAAGCAGAGGAGATGTATTTTCACCGAGGAACCCTACCAAAAATAGAAGTAGCATGCATTTGATCTTGCTGACTTATCTATCTCTATTGATACAAGTAAATGATCTGCATGTAGAGGTTTCTACTGTTGTTGAAATATAGACTGCTAAAGAAAAAATGATCATTATGTAGAGGCTTTTGCTGCAGATGAGGTGGTCTACCAAATGAGTCATACATAGTCATTTCATGGGCTCTTGGACTTTGTCCAAATAGAGGATCGTCCTTAGGTGAATAAAACAAGCCCTGTTCCAGCATCCTGGTGATTTGATAATTCATCCACATATAAATGCCACATATTTTTGGGCTGACCTGCCCATGTTTCAGCATGAGTTGAGGAGTCTTCATTTATTGAAGGACACGACAGTGATCTACTGGCTGACTTTGTCTCCCCGATTGAGGTGAGAGCGAATTCTACTATAAAATTTGCTAAGGCTTGAGCCTTTATAGTTGTCATCGGTTGGTAGATTTTGCTGAAGGTCGCCACACTGATCTGCTGGTTGACTTTGTTTCCCAGTTGGGGAAGACTCGAGTCTTTATTGTTGTCATCGGCCGATAGATTTTGTTGAAGGATGCGACACTGATCTGCTGGCTGACTTTGTTTCCCCGATTGATGATGAAATGAATTCTGCTAAAGCTTGAGCCTTTAAAGTTGTCATCGGCTGGTAGATCAAGTCATATTGACTCAACTCTATCACTCATTTTATGAGTTTTTGAAAAGCATCTGAGAGGAAGTTGTGCCCCCAACTCTTCGCTGATGAGAACTGAGCCAACTGCTACATTTGAAACTGCCAAGTAGATGTATAAGTCATCTCCTAGATTTGTCTGCTGATCTACTCAAGAATCAATCTAAAGTTGCTGGTCTACTAGCGAGACTTTGAATTTCTTTAGGAGTTGATGATGACTTCATGTCAAGTAGTGATCTTCTTTACTTTTATGATCCCCAAACTTTATGTATGTTGGTTGGTCTGCTGACTTAGAAATATTTTCATTAAAAGCGCAAAAGCTTGATTGGTCTCCTTTATGAGTTTCCAACATGCCAAGTCGAACTGAAGCATAACTTGAGGGTTTAGAAATTAATCATAGATTAAAATCTGTTTATCTTGAAAATTGCATGAAAACATTGTGTGATCGGCTGACCACTTGACAAAACTTAAACGGATTTAAGTAGTCCTGAGTAAGATGTTTCTATGCCCAATGATTGATTAAATGAATTACCCATTCACAGAGAGTATCATCCTCTACTGAGGTGTGATCATCTACTAAGGCATTTTGTTTGTGTGGTCTATTGACCATTTGACTAAACTTAAATAGATATAAGTAGTTTTGATAAGATGCTTCTATGCATTGAATTACTATTCACGGAGAGTTTCATTTTCTATTGAGGTATTTTGCTTGTGTGGTCTGCTAACCATTTGACTAAACTAAAACAGATTTAAGTAGTTCCGATAAGATGCTTTCATGCATTGAATTACCCACTCACGGAGTGTGTCACCCTCTACTGAAGTGTGATTCTCTACTGAGGCATTTTGCTTGCGTGGTCTACTGACCACTTGACTAAACTTAAACGGATTTAAGTAGTCCTGATAAAATGCTTTTATGCATTGAATTACCCACTCACGGAGAGTGTCAACCTCTCCTGAGGTGTGATCCTCTACTAAGGCATTTTGCTTGTGTGGTCTGCTTACCACTTGACTAAACTTAAACAGATTTAAGTAATCTGGAGTAAGATGTTTTTATGCATTGAATTACCCACTCACGGAGAGTCATCCTCTACTGAGGTGTATTTCTGAATGTCTTCCGCTGAAGGACATATAGAATGAATCATTGTATTTCCTTATTTCAACTAAAGAAGGTGTGTTCTCTGCTGATAAGCAAAATAACGTATCCTCTTTTGAGGTATATGTAAATCTTTGTTCGGATCTTTTCTTTGCAGGATTTCCTTTCATTGGTGGCGGTCTCCTCAGCCAAGGTTAGTTCTTCTCGTGGAGAATTTGTTTGACCGGAACGAGGAACTTTGTGCATGTTCTACCAGATGAGGAGTCTCTTGTTGAAGAGATAAAATACAATAAACATATAAAATACAATCTAGTTTTTCTTACATATACATAGCATTTTTTTCAAGTTAAAAATGACAAAAACTAGGATGCCTCAACTTCAATCCACTTTGTGAAATGGTCAGTTGCCACAATCATCAGATTCTTCTGCGCTGGAGAGTTTGATTAATCAGAACGGTGAACTCTGTGTATGTTCTACTGACTGAGGAGTCTCTTGTTGGGGAGTATGTTCTATGTTTGTTACCCTTGTTATTTTTATCCTCATTCTGATATGCATTCATCAGTGCAGGTTGACTATCTTTCTCAGGTACATCTGGTGCCTTAGCACTATTTTTTTGTCATCCCACAATGCATAGCGTTTTGACATGACGAAGATTTTAGCAAGAGTTTTGCCCATTTTCATGGACAATTCGCCATACAATCGGTGATCTGCGGGCAAACCCTTCTTGAAATCTAAGGATGCAATTGGTCATCACACCCATTTATGCCGTCATTAATGCAAATTGGCGACCTGACTTGCAATATTTTTTTGTTATTTCATTTCCATTGGGCTCGATTGTTGGGCAGAAAATTGTAATTGATGATCAGCCGGCGGTGGTAGACGACTACTAGTGGTTGTCCGGCCGGAAGCGGCTGAGCCCATGATGATGATGGTGGTCTAGTCCGGACAGAGGACTGTTCAATATTATTTTTGCTAGTTTGGTTTCAAGTTCCCACCATTGTGTTGAAAAAGAACTCTAAAAAAGTGTATGTGAAGGAATATTCAAATTGAATGAACAATTTTATTTATTTATTTATTATTATTATTATTACTATTTTTTTTTATGAATGGAAGAGAGCTTGCAATGAGTTTGATTCAAGCTCTCATTGGACGCACCAATTTGTGGATGCAAATTTCCATCCGATCACGTGGAGCAATCTGCAAAAAATAGAAATTAATTATTGGCACCAGTGTGGTGCCTACCACGAGGACTCCGATGCCAAGGTTAGAGCAATCCCTTTAGAAAATATTTATTTTTCTGTATTTGAAGAGATAATTGTGAATCAAAAAATAGTTACCTCCAGATGGCTTTGTGTTGGATATTTATAGAGGCAGAACGAATAAACTGCTGGCAGATGAGTGAGTCATCTGCTTGCATGTGGTTGTAACTTCTCTTAAATAGTTGTAACTTCTCTTTGGTAGTTGTAACTTCTGTAGATAGTTGTAACCTTCTGTTGGTGGTTGTAACTTCCTGTTTGTAGACACCTCTCCTGCAAGCTTGTGTGCTCAACTGAGCATGGTGGTCAGCGCTGAACACTACTCATCTATTGAGAAAAAAATGTTCTGCTGAGTTGTATTGGGCCCAAACTTGAGCTTTCTCTATTTGTAATTTTCAGGTTTCTCAGGAACAACCTAAATATTTGAGCTTCCTTATCCCGTTGGGCTAAAAATTATTTTTTTGCTCCCACAATTTTCTTCACTGAATATACTAACAAATGTCATTTAGTAAAATCCATAAAATGTTTGATTATGGCATGCAAATTGTAATAGTCTGATTATGCGAGTTATGTTTAACATTTGGTTTTCACTTATTTGATTTGAAGATAGTAAAACATGATTTTATTTGTTCAACTTATACTGTGTGGCATAATAAAAACACCCTCTTTGTTCATGGTTATGTTCTCATATATTTATTCATTGCATTTTTTCAATTTGTATTTACAATGTAGTTATACCATTGATATTAGTGTTCTAAAAATCGCTAGGCAGTGAGCAGGTGCCTAGCGCTCAGGGGCTTAGGCGGGCGCCTAGGTGGTTTTAGGTTTTGTATTATAAATTTCATAATTTTTAAAAATTAAGCATAATACATTAATACCTTATCAATTACTTCCAATTTAATGCCAAAATACATATGCCAAATTTATAAACATGAAAAATTAAGCTTAAATTTATAATAGCATAAGTTGAAGAAACCCATTTCATGATTGCAGGAAAGGTTGAAGGTGATGGCGAAGAAGAAACCCTTTTGATGGATTCATCAAAACCTGAAGTTGTGGGGGAAGAAGCCCTTGGCATGGTCGAAGTGACTGAAGAAGTTGTAAAAGAGTTTGTAACTGTTGGTGAAGAAGTTCCTTTGATGGATGCAGAAAATTTTGAAGTTGTTAGTAGTGAAGATGCTAAAAAGCTTGAAGTTGTTGGTGACGAAGCTCCATTGATAGGGTCAGTGAAACATGAAGTTATGGTTGAAGAACCCCATACTGTGGTCGTAGAAATGCATCACGTTGTTGTTGTTCCCCATGAGACTTCTACCATCGAAAACGAGCCTGAAGATTTTGGTGAAGAAGCCCTTTTGATGGACTCTAAAAAACCTGAAGTTGCTGATAATGAAGCCTCTTTGATGGTTGCGGAAATGCCTGAAGAGCCTTCAATGGGCACAGCAGAGCCTGAAGTTGTAGGCGAAGAAGTCCCTTCAATGGCTGCAGAAGAGCCTGAAGTTGTAGGTGAAGAAGTCCCTTCAATGGTTGCAAAAAAGCCTGAAGATGTTAATCAATTCCAGATCGCAGAGGAGGCTGAAGTTTCTGGTGAAGAAACCCCTTTGATGGATGTTGAAAAGCCTGAAATTGTAGCCTCTCTCTTCTTCTTTCCTTTTCCTTTTCGTTTCTTCTGTTTTGCAATTGCAAAACCTGAATTTCGATGGGAATTGGGAAGTGATCGATTGGATTTGGTTATTTGCAACCAGAGAAAAAAAAATGCCCAGACCGCCTAGACCCGCCCAGAGCCTGCCTAGGCGCCCTACCCGATTTTTCCCTCCGCCCAACAACTAATCTAGGCGTCTCTCTACCGCCTAGCGCTTAGGCGGCCGTCCAGACCGCTTTTTAGAACACTGATTGATATTTACCAGCATATATTGTGCTCTCAAGCCTTCACTTATTTGGTACAATGCATTCAGCCTTTCTATAAAGTGAAGCTCTTAGAGAGAATGACATGACAATTTATCAAATTTGATTTCCATTTTTACATCCATCTATAAGAAGAGACACGGACAAAAACAGAAACATATCTCAAAGGGTAAAATTTGTGACATAAAAAAAAATTTTCAATATAGAGAATGACATGGCAATTTAGGATATCTATTTGCAATTTGTCTCAATTGCTCGGAATGGAAAAAACTATAAATCAAATGAACTCAACAATATATAGTAACAAGTACAAGAAAATGTGAAGGCACATAGAAGCCCTTAAAAACCCAACTTCTTTTTATAGGGTTTTCGCCTTTTTAGTCCATTCCATCATGTGCACCTAACTTGATTTTATTGCTTACTTCTCGAAAGATTTGGGTATGTTCTTTATAGATAAGGCTTGACTTATTGCATGTTCTCTAATGACAACAAAGAACAAAGTTAGGTAAAAACAGTAAGACAACGATAATGAAAGGGATACACAAGAAGTTTAGAAAAACAAAGGATTGAAAAAAACAATGAGAAAACAAAGGAAGTCCGGATAAGCTTAAACCGAATCATTTCAAAATTAGAACACCATGTTGCTTTCTTGATTCTCTCCTATCAAAAAATCACCATGAAATCAGATCAATTGCCATTCCTAAATTGTTCCATTTGTTTGAGTAAACTTTTTAGATCAAAAAAGAGAAATTTTTTATTTGAGTCATTATACCTGTCGAAGGAGTGGTCGAGGAAAACAGCGAGGGAGGGAGGGGACCGTCCATTCCCTTCGAGATACGTACTGTCATTTTTCATACACGTATCCCAAGGGGATGGGCTGTCCCCTCTCTCCCTCTCTCACTGTTTTCCTCCCCCACTTCCTCGACATTTAGAATTTTCGTTTTTATTTTTATCTTTTGCATTGGATAAGATCTAAATGCCAAATTTAACACTAGACACTCAACCTGACATGGCATCAACCTCATCACACTACTTTCGGAGCAATCCAACGGTCCTCACCCACTTTCGACTCTTTATCTGCAAATCCCTCTCACTACCCTTTATAAAATTCATAAAATCCATAGCCAGTCCCTCATCCTTTTCAGACCAAAAATTACACAAACAAATTCAATTCAAAAACCCATTTCAAGTTTTCAACTCTCTCTCTATCTATCTATCTATCTATCTATCTATCTATTTGCAACTCTGCAAGAACACAGTCTCTTCTTCTCTTCGTCATCAATGGAGACCGAAACCCTAAACAGAGAGAAGTACGTCTACTTGGCGAAGCTCGCAGAGCAAGCGGAGAGGTACGAAGAGATGGTTTCCTTCATGGAGAAGCTCGTAGTAGGCTCCTCCTCCGTGAACGAGCTCACAGTCGAAGAACGCAACCTCCTCTCTGTAGCCTACAAGAACGTAATCGGATCTCTCCGCGCCGCCTGGCGAATCGTGTCATCGATCGAGCAGAAAGAGGAGTCTCGCAAAAATGAAGAGCACGTAACGATCGTCAAAGACTACAGATCTAAGGTCGAATCGGAGCTCTCTGATGTTTGCGCAGGAATCTTGAAACTCTTGGACGCTCATTTGATTCCTTCGTCTTCCGCTAGCGAATCGAAGGTCTTCTACTTGAAGATGAAGGGAGATTACCACAGGTACCTTGCGGAGTTCAAAGTTGGTGATGAGAGGAAGGAAGCCGCTGAAGATACTATGCTTGCTTACAAGGCCGCTCAGGTTTGTTTGGAGTTTGTAGAGTTTTCTAGGGTTTGAAATTAATGTTTTAGGGCAAAACTGTTTGTGATTTGGTTGATTAGAAGTTTTTAATTATGTTTTGATTTGTTTGATTTTGAAGGATATTGCGGTTGCTGATCTTCCTCCAACGCACCCTATTCGATTAGGTCTGGCGCTGAACTACTCTGTGTTTTATTATGAGATTCTGAATTCGTCCGAGAAGGCTTGCAGTATGGCGAAACAGGTTCGATTTTTTATTCTTTATGATTTTTTGGTTATGAATTCGTCGTATAGTTTGCTTGATGTTCAAAATTATTAAAGTATAATTTGATGTGAATGTGTTTATATGTGATCTACTGTGGTTCAATGATTGAATTCTCGTCTCAATGCGCTTTATTTACTGTTAGATGTCGCATTGATTTAGTTTGTGCTTCTTTTCTATATATTCATTCTAGCTTAGGTGAATCATGCTTGAGTAATCGATGTAAAGATTTTACTAATTTGAGTAATTGATGTAATGATTTTAGAAACCTAAGATGCTCCATGTCAATATTGTTTGTTTATCAAGATTCATTTATGCTATTGAGAATCAAAGTTGTCCATGTCCTTTGAATATGCGGAAGCCGTTTCTAGTTATTGTATTCAGTGCATTATGCTGATTATGGAAATTCAGTTGGACTTTTGAACTACCCACCCCACTTTTTCTTGGTTCCATTTTAAACTTTAATCTCATTTTTCTGTGGTCAACCTGGATATTCATAATAACGTGTTACTTCTGGTTGCCTGTGTGAACCAAGGAAAATTTCTACAAAGAAAAGCAGCTATGTGATAAATCAATGTTTTGTTATGTTTGTTTTTGTAATAACATAACATATTTTAAGTTTTATGTTTGACATAACGATTTGGATTTGCAGCGAAGTGGGCCAACACTGACATCATCCAGACATGGTCATTGTATGTTTATATTATTTCATGAAGAAACCATCATATAATATTTAAACGCTAAAATAATCTAATTATAGAAAGTAACGAACAGTTACAACTTGATAATCTAATCTATTTATGGTGTTGTGTTGCTACTAAGAAATTTAATTTCATTATTCTTTTTATGTATACAGTATAAGCTTTATAGAATTATATTGGAAATCAATTGTTTTATTTTACTTTAGTTATCCTTTCTACTATTTTCTTGGTTACTTATTTGTCTATGATGCCCTTTTTGCCCTCCTGAACTGGTAAAACCATAAAAGAATTTTAATTTGAAGAATTCCCTACAATGAGCAAATCTTGCCAATAAACAAAATAGATGTGTGAAACATAATTTTGTAAAACAATAGAATATTCAATATCTTACTCTATAGGTGTCTGTGATTCTATTTTGTGATTCTATTTTTGTTAACCATGGGGGTGAACTGATGATAATCGAAGTGTAGTATAAATTAACCCATTAGATTTTGTTATAAAAATTTTTGATGAAACAAAGGGGATCTCTGGTAGTACCTTGTTACCCTCTTATCTTAAGGGACCTCTTCCTCCCAAGTGTTCTAATAATTGAGATTATATGAGGATGGTGAACACAGTTTGGTACACCTAATACATGTCAACATGACCAAGGGAAATATCATACTTATGAAGTTGGAAAATGGTTGAAACTTAGGGTGTGGGTGTGTTTGGTTGCATGGAATCTTATTTCATGGGAATCCATGAGGAGACCACCTGCATCTAAGCTAATTTGTGGTTCCCTCACCAATCCCCCATTAGCTTTTGTGATCAATGGTGGGAATGATCAAATCTAATGATGGATGATCAAACATGTATTATTATTTTTTCTGTCATCGTCAACTGCCTGGCCCATCACAAGATTTGCTTTATCCATTTCAAAGTGTTTGTTGTTTTGACTTCCTCATGTGCTCCTCTGCTGTCAATATACTGTCTCAGGGAGCTTTGGGATGCATATCTTACACAATTTTTATTTTTAAAATTAAGGAACTCATTTATGATCTCATTGGGTTTAAAATCTGCAAAACAGGCCTGAGATTCATGTCCATTTTTTTTTCATTTGTATGAGAAAGCATTTTACTTACTGCAACACAGGTTTAAGCGAATGAAACAGGCTTGAGTAAGATTTTTTTCATTGTATGAGATTCATGTCCATTTTTCATTATATTGGAGAAAGTTCTTTTGTGAATTACTTTTGTTGTTTGGGTGAAGAACGGAAGATATTTACATACCTTTTATTATTGCTTTGAGCTCTAGATAATGGTTTCACTGATGATCTGGAGCTGTACGTGGGTTATTTCCTCTAATTAATTGTAGTATGTGCCAAAATTTAACCTAAGCCAATAAGGCCATAAGACACTATACATATCAAATTGATAGAAAGTTGAAAGGATTCCCGAAGTACACTTACAGAATTTAGCCATCTTAATTTGTTTAAGCGAATGAAACCCATTGTGAGCGCCACAGCATGGAAAATGCTCAACTGAAGATCTTCGCATGTTCAGTATTCCCTTCAAGCCACATTTCCATAAGCTGTTAAGAGAGACAAGATTCTTTTTGAGAAGCAATCATATCATTTACAATTATGGCATTTCCCAAGCAATCCCAAACCAAGGCATGAAATCCATTCTCAACATTCCTTGGTTCAGGATGAATTAGTCGTACATATGATCATTATATTAATATCTATCTAGCCTGTAGCTAAGCGCAGTTAAGGCATTAGGCTAGAAGAGGTGCATCTCAGGTGCTTTGGCAGGCTATAACAGGGCATCTTAATTGATAAAACCATTGTGAATTGATAAAAGTGTACCAAATAGTTGGTGGAGAAGAATGACAGAAATATTCGATACTTGTTTTGACATTAATTTTGAAATCGCCATCGCGACAAATGGTGCATTTCCTGAAAAGTCAATTTGCTCTATTGTCAAATTAGAATTTATGGTTGTGCATTTCAAATATTCCAGTTTAAGTGGAAATTAGACATTTGGATTTCTCCTTATATACCCAATTCAAAAAAATCATATATCTCTTGCAGGCTTTCGAAGAAGCCATTGCAGAGTTGGACACATTGGGTGAAGAGTCATACAAAGACAGCACTCTCATTATGCAACTTTTGAGGGACAATCTCACTCTTTGGACTTCTGATATGCAGGTGCATGTTTCTTCCACATATACACCTGTACTTGATAATCACATTGAGTCTGAAATATAATGAACTACCAAGTCAACTGAAGCAGTTCCAACATGATGTCCTAATTTTTCTCTGTTTCCATTTGTACAGTCCCAAGATGTAATGGCTTCTCTTTATATTTTTGCAGGATCAGTTGGATGAGGCTTAAGATGTTCCTTCTTCTCGAGGGAGGTGGGCTTGAATGTCATTTGTCTTTTAAGATGCATATACAAACATTGAAGTGTGCCCCATAGGGTAGCATTGAACAGATGCATTTGAGAATTATATTTGGATGGTATTTAGTTTCAAATGTTAAAGAACATTCCAATGTTTATCATCGGTTTTTTTTTTTTTTTTTTTGAGAGAATGATTTTATAGTCTTGCTAAAAAGGGACAGGATTTGGGATATATTTTATGTGTGGGCTATGAGTATTTGTGCTGAGTTAGGGGACTGTTCAGTAAACTGTACTACGGTCTCCATGTTTGAGTCTTGGATTGAAATTATGAGGGAGCATCATACAAAATGTGTATAATGGAAATTGATGCCCGAATCAGATTTCACAGCTATTTGAAAAACTATCTCATTTCTTGTGCAAGTATTATAGCTATTTGAAAAACTATCCACAATTTTTTTATCTCATTTCTTGTGCAAGTATTATAGCGTTGTCAATTCAATCAACAATCCAGACTTCTTTAAACCATGTCTCCAGACCTCTCCTTTAAACCTTGTCTCCATGTGTTCAAATTTTAACCACCAATGTTTTAGGTCCTTAAGGGATGGTGATCATGTTTTGAGATCCAAGTGTGACATTATCAACCCAAAATCTTAGTAAAAAACTGGAGAACATCATACGCGTGTTGCTGTGATTCAAACTGTATGTTGTAATTTAGAGCTACTCGAGGCAATGAGCAAACATGTCACATGTTGTGTGGCTATCAATAGTGTCAAATTTGAAGTAAATCATTTAATCATGTCAATTGCACACAATATACTTTGACGTCTACATATCTAAATGAAGATCTCTGGCTTTCATCCTATTTTATCAGAAATTTTTGGTTAAGGAAACCATCCAGAATTTATCACCAATTTCGTCACGACTTATGAACCATTCAACCACAAACTTGTTCGAGTATTTTATAAACATTGGCTGTCATAGTTCAGGTGTGTCGAAGACATCATAAGGTAATGAAGCTAAGCTTTCTATAATACATTCTGCATGTCAAGTTGCACGGCTGGTTTATAATGTTTAAAAAGATAACTGTTAACAGAGACCTAATCAACCTTATTTTAGAGTCCACTAAGCCAATTGGCAACAGTCCTAAACTCTCTTTTTTGCACCTCTCTGTTCTCGACCCACCAATCAGTTTCAGAATTCCATATAATGAAATCAGTCCCTGGTGCTGTTCTTGATCCATTCGAGATATTCCAGACTGCCACCGATGATGGGCAAGGCAATGACTTCAGGAGTACTGCGACAAAGCAAGGACCAGTGCAAAACAGGAGAAAGGAATCAATGCACACCCAAAAGAACCAGACAGACATATCAAGCACGTGCAGTTTTGTTTTGAACTCCAATAAGATAATTTTGCGGAGAAATCAATTTCTTACAAGTGATCCAATTTTTTATTGACTGCGATAAAAATTTTCCTATAAGACTGGCAAGCATTTAAGGCATGCCTATTCTCCAACTAAGGGTGGTTTGCAGATTGTTTTAATTTATTTTTCCATTGCAAAACATTTGCTACCTCACTCACACGCACCCACCCACCCCACACGAGGTTGAAGATGATCTTCAACCGCAAATTCTCCTTTCTCTCACCCTCTTCCTCTTCTTTCTCTTCTATTTTTTATTGTCCTCTCTAGTATTTTTATTCCTACAAACCAAACGCCGGTGATTTTGGACCATCAAAATTAATAACCTTGCTAAAATAAACAGACGCCAACAAAATGGAATAATCTAATACACACAAATTCCATGCTGCAAGTGGTTAGGAGAGAGTAGCGTTGGTCTTAACTGATGTACACAAGAAAACAATGGAGGTTGAGCTTACTCATATTCATGGTTGGCTTTGACATGTGCTGTCAGCGCATCCAAAAGGGACTTCCTGGTCTTGATTATGAGTAATTCTTCTGCATCAGTTTGGATCTAGAAATACAAAACAAATAAACTTAGAGACAAATAGCCTGGTTTAAGCTTATCTTAATTCTCAAGTATATGGCCATGGTCTTGTGCTCAAATTCACCTATGGAAAATTAAACATGAGAAAGATTATATCAAACCCAGGCATTTGTAAGTTCACTTATTTTTCAAAATATAAAACTAGCAGGAACAGAATTAAATACCTCTCCTTTCCATTCATAAACCGACTCAACACCTGCATTCACAGAACCACTGTTAGAATGGAATAAATGAATATAGGCATGGAACCGTAGGTACTTATAAAAAAGACAGAAAACTAGTTGGTTTTATTAATAATAATCATTCCACAAAGTCCTTAGAAGAGAAATGAACATAATAACAAAGATAAGAAATCAAAGAAACTAACAGTAGCAAACGATCAAAATGGTAATTACGTCAAGGACGGTAAATGAACAAATCATGCACTTTGTGAGTGTGCATTCGACCTGTCCCCATTCAAGTACGATGACTCTAAATAGTCCACTTCTAACACCAGTGGGAATACTCAAAGAGACCCCCATCCCCAACTGTTAAGATGAGCAGCCTCAATACAATAAAAAGACTAAGATCAACAATACCTTCCATCAAGCACACTTCTTCAAGATATTTGTTTGCTCTTTTCACTCACTTAACCCCTACCTATATATGGAATCATCAACATAATATCCTGCCTGCTGCCTCTAAAAAGCTGTAGTTTTCCACCCATGCATTGATCTGCCAGTCCACCAGAGACTCTGAAGAGAAGAGAGACTCAACTAGCCTCAAACATGATCTTGAACAGACTTTGCAAGAGAGTAATGTAACAATGTCATGTGATGGAGTGACTGCTCTCTGCTCTTACATCCATCAACTTCCATACCCTTGCTTCCCCAAATATTCTAATAAAGAGCTGATCCATACCATTGTCCACGTGAAAATTGGCAGCTTGTGGCATATTCTAGCACCATACCATTTTCTAAGTGAAATTCATTTATTGATAGAATTAAGCTTTATACCATCTTATTATAAAAGGAGCTGAGAGCTTCCAATCTTTCTCCCACTTAATCATCTATCCTCATTAAGTATTATGGGGTAACAACGTTTCTGCCAAATAGTTTACCTCCTCCATCTCAAAATCATGTAACGCTCTCCTTGGTGTAGATTTGATTTCATCCCTGCCTCAGCTCTCATGCCAAACTCTTTCCGCATACCTTACTTCTTTCTACTCAGTGTATACATACTTTATAGGGCTTCTTCAAGTGTTCACATCCCAAAGCATCTCTTCTCCTAGAATCTTTTAAATAAAAAGGGTCATTGACCTTTTTTTTTTTTTTAATTTATTTATTAATCCATGCTACATATTGCCCCTAAAGGATTTCAATACCCGAAGGCTTATCAATCCATGCTACATATTGCCCCAAAAGGGTTTCAATACCCGAAGGCTTATCAACGGCGAAGCACGCATGCTCCTAATAATCGGGCGAAAAAATCACCAAATCCTAACTAATAAGTCTTGAACCTGCAACCTCTCACGAGAAAAATGAATGTCTGACCAGCTAAGCTACAACTGGTGGACTCTCCTAGAACTTAACAATGTCCCTACTCTAATGATTATACATTTTGAGATGGTGTTCTTAGGTTGGAGACACGCCTTAATCAACATGATCCACTGGTAAACATCTGATGTATAGGATTATGTTTATGTCCCTATTCCTTCCCTCATATTTAGCTATTATTACAATTCTCCAAAAATTCTTTTCTTCACCCTGAAATTTCACTTCATTTTCCCATTGACGTTTCATTTGCAATGGTCTAATTTCCAAGACTGGGTTCATTCTTTACCATGGACTACACTGTCCATCTTCACCAAGAAAAATGGATGGCGAGAAAAGAAACATTATATCGGATCTTGGTCATTGCACTTAGCATAAGAGTCAACAACCCTCCCTAGAGAGAAAAAATTAGAAGTTCCACAGGGATTGTGTTTCAAGTGTCTTGAGTTCTACATCTCTTTGCAATGCTTATGGGTTCGTGCAGTGGAGATGGTATGGTTGGATGACAATTTGTTGCGCCTGACGGAAGCGTAACCAATGCAGAACCCAATTCATAAGTGCAATTGAAAGTAAGTTAAGTAACAAATATAAAATTTAATCAAGCAAGTGTAAAGTAAATGAAATAAAGCAATAACACAAACTACACAAAAGATATAACGTGGTTTGGCAAAGTAGCCTATTCCAAGGGGCAAATAGGATAACTTTACTATTGAGATCGAAAAATACAAATAGAGAAATTCTCCTACACATGTCAAGGATGCTACAAATACACACGCAGAATGCACATGCATAACTTTTAACTCATTTCCTTCCCTCTATTCAAATACACAAAGAACTCACAAACTTGGAATGATTTACTAAAGGACCGATATAACGTGGTTTGGCAAAGAAGCCTATTCCAAAGGGCAAATAGAATAACTTTACTATTGAGATCGAAGAATAAAAAATAGAGAAATTCTCCTACACACATCAAGGATGCTACAAATACACACGCTGAATGCACATGCGAAACTCTTTGACTCATTTCCTTCCCTCTATTCAAATACACAAAGAACTCACAAACTTGGAATGATTTACTAAAGGACCAATGAGTGGAATGAGTCGATAATTCAGTTGGACCCAAGAATTTATATTTGGGGGGAGTTGGCTGGATGACTATTATAAAGTGTAAGCCCATTAATAATGTGTTTTTGTTAAAAAAAATCTAAACCAAACTTTATTCAACTAAAATTCGTTATTTTTAATAAATATCGACTAGTTACACAATTCAAACAAACATTTACACACATTTTCTCCTTTCCTTACGTGTATACTTATTTTTCCTTTTGTGATATAAGTGCTAACAATCATCACATACATGTTTGGAATATAACTTAAGACCATATAAAAATTAAACAATAAATTAATCAATGGAACTAATAAACTAAAATATAGCTCATGATTTTGAACCCTAAATTTTTAGAACCTAAAGTTATAAGAAAAATAAATCTAATCGTTTGCTTATATCTCTCATACAAAGATGATGATCATTTAAAAAGGATAAACCATTTCAATTTCTTAATCATTTTAACAAAATATTAGGAATTGAATGGTGCTAAAGTCTGATTTGAACGAATTGAGATTGTACTAAAGAAATAAGAAGCATGTTTTAAATTTTTTGTGGGCATAACAATTTTAAGCTAAATCATAATACCACAATTTAGAAATCAAATCCCAAACCTACAAATGAGCAAGGAATGTGATTCTCGAAAAAATACCCAATTTTCATGAAATATATATATTTTTTTTAGTTACCGAAATTTCTTTCGAAAATCGAAATATTGATTTCTTTTAATAGGTCAATATCAATTTTCGCACATTTTAACCCATTATTACCTTAGTTTAGTATTAAAATTTTGTTATGTAAGTGATTCTTAAGTAATTTGTAGTTTTTATGACATTATGAGTCTTGTGGGAATCTTTATGTAGTATGTAAGAGTTTAAAATACTTAAATTATATTAATAGCTTCGAAATTACAACCTGATGATACATAAAAACGGTCACACTCCTAAGCCGAACACGTGTCATGATGAGATCGAGGAACTACAGGCTCAAGCATCGGCCCAACACAGATCCAGCCCAAGCGGATCTAAGCCCGCTCAACTTCAGTTTGCCAAACGAACCCGAACTCTCACAGCATGCTAGGCCCACACGTCTCACAGCTATCCATGATACCCATAAGTCATCTTCAGGCAAGTATCACAAGGATCAGCTTCGGACGGGCAACTACAGCTGTTATTTTTGCTTCCAACTAGGAAACAAACACCAAAGTATCTTTCACACAGGAAAATTTCCTTCTACGGATTGCTCTTGGATTGAGAACCATCTCCCACGTATCTAGGAGTGCAAAGCTAACAGGAAACTTCCTTCCTACAACACGACTCTTAATTAGATAGGGATTTTCATGAAGATCTCCTCCCTAAACTATGCTTACGATGGCCTGGTTGAACCAGAACTCCTTGCACTATAAATAAGACATGGGGTTGGTAAGCTAAGGTACGCTACAAAATCATTATTACAACATTACACCTTCCTCAAATCCCTGTCTGACTTTAACATCGGAGTGTCATCGGCCACCCCACGGTAGTCTGTGGCTCACATGCGTTACTTGTGCAGGTCAGCAGGAACAAGGTCAAAGCAGGGAGCAAAATCGACTGCATCAGTTTGGCGTTGTCCGTGGGGACGACATAGTTCTTAACTTTACACTAAGCGTTGTCTCCTACCAAATTCCAGAGAGATGGTGACCACCAGGTCACGCAACATCGAACCAGAGGACACGTTCAACGCTCCAAATGTCCCTATACCAGTTCCTGTCATGCACGGGCAGCCTACTCACGCCCCTGCACCAACGACATACCCGAAATCAAGGTGCTGGCATCCCAAATGCAGCAGGTTATCAAGGCGATGGAGACACTCACACAACAAAATCCACCTGCTGCTGATGGAGACCAGCAACAGCACGGACCTCCACCTCCAGTGGACGATAGGGAGCAAGCGCAGGAGAACCAGGCCCCTCCAGTTCTTATTGGAGTAAGGGAAGTTGTGCGGCTAACGCTAATCCAGCCGCCAGGACTGAGAGGCTTGGTCCCAGGAATCCTCTCCGCAGAGGAGTGCACGATCCGGACGTACTATATCGCCTCTCCATCCCACCCTTTGTGGACCAGATCATGAGTAAAGTACTTCCGAGAAAGTTCACTCCCCAAAGCTCGATTCCTATGACGAAACTAGGGCTGAGAAGGTCCGGGTAACCGACCCGAAAATTAAAAACCAAAGCCCGGACCGATATTTGTAAGCCCAAAATCCTGAGGCCCCGAATTCCGGACGATCTCGATCCAAAACAAATAAGAATTTCCAAAGCCCAAACTGTTGTTATGAAATCGGTCCAAAGCCCAAACTGCTGTTATAGTTCGGTAAATTTTAATCTGCACTGTATGGGCCAAATACCAAACCATTCTAATACATTGTATGGGCCAAATATCAAACCATTATAATACATTGTAATACAGCCCAAACTGTTATTTTAATTTGCTATAGCCCAAATGCATATCTTGGGCTATAGAATGTAAAAAAGAGAATGTGTTACCCATCAGGCTTTGAGAGAATGCATACACTTTTTACTGTAAAATAACAGTAAAAAAGAGAATGCATACACTTTTACCCATTCTTTTATACATTGTAATATAGCCCAAATGCATATCTTGGGTCGGGTCAGTTACCCATCGGTAGGAACCAATAACCGGACCGACGTATCCGGGCAGGGTCGGGCTTTGGGACCGGCTAATAAAATAACAATAGAAAATCGGACCGGACCAGATCCGACCGCTTGGTCCGGTTCCCGGTCCGGGCCGAGTTTTCAGTCTCAAATGCCCACCCCTACACATAACCACAGATCCTTTCGATCATCTACGCCATTACTAGCACGTAATGGCGCTCAAAGAAGGATTTGAATCCGTCATGTGTAGAATCTTTCCCACCAGTCTTAAAGGCCTTGCATTGATGTGGTTCCACAGCCTTCCACCGAAGTCAATCGACTCCTTCAAAACATTGGCGAAAGAATTCTTGACACGTTTCGTCGAAAGCCAGCGTTTTAGAAAAGGCCCGTACTACATACTCTCTCTAAGGCGGAGGTCCGGCGAGACACTCCGAGAGTACGTCACACGCTTCAATAACGAGTTGACCCTCATCGACGAGTGCAACGACGATACAGCTGTGACGTTCACTGTGGGCCTCAAAGAGGGAAAGCTCTTTGAGGACCTCACCTTGGATCCCCCTCTGGATATGGCAGAGCTCCTCAAGAGCGTCCAGAAACACATTACCCTGGAGGAGTCAAGGATCGCTAAGAGGGAGATCGAAGGCGACATGAAGCGCTCAGCTTTTAAGGACAATGAGAGAAAAGGACATGAGGATGAGGAACGGAGCAAGAAGAAGCGCACTTACAACAGACTGGATCTTGATCGTCCCAGGCCTGAGAAGTCATCCAACTACGTTGGATCTAGAGCCGTGACACTCCTAAACGCTAGTCTGTCGGATTTACTCAATTCCATGAAAATTGGGAAGAATTTAAGTGGCTCCCAAAGACACGCGGAGATGCTGCCAGAAGGGACAACGACAAGTACTGTGCGTACCACAAGGATTAGGGGGTGATTGTTTGCACCACTTATAAGCGGCCTAACACTTATGAGTCTTTCACGACTATAGGTGATTTGATTTCTATAAGCAACTTTGGGGGGGGGGGGGGGGGGGGGGTTGGGGGGCTTGTAAGTGGCAAACCACTTGTAACTAATGCAAACAAACACCCACTTTAGTTCAATATAAGTTGTAGTTGTACAAGGCATAAGCATGGGAGAGCCAACTCATTACTTAAGGCGGTGGTGGAATTCACCAACTTTTGCTCCTAATTCCGAGTAAAACTTTGATAGGGGCAGGTCATACAAGCTAATTTGTGAGACCCCGTTGTTGACATGTGGAATTTCACTAAACAATGATTTGACCTTCTTTACTGTCATTTATTGCTTTGTCCCCAATTGTTATTTTCTAAGCACGAATTTGACAATTTTAACCTCATGAAGAATATGAAAAGACAACCTCTCTTTCACTTACTTTACTCTTTTTTTTATTGAGCTTAGCATGCATTGGTATTTTCAAATTTTCAATATTAAAATGTCACAACAATATGACACAATATCTAATTATTTATATACAAATAATAGATGGAATCAAACATATATAAGTTCATTTTGAGATATAATTTTATTTTCAATAATATATAACTATATTATATTTATCAATGAGAATGATACCCTTAATTATTGTGAATTTTGTAATTTGAAACTTCATTGTTGAAGAAATATTTTTCAATTTTGATATCTTAAGTATTGCACGCTATTGGGGTAGTTTAAATGCGACATTCATTTTTAGAAGTAATTTTCCTTATCGTAGCAAATGATTGTATCAAATTGTATCCATAATGATAGGGTTAGGGTATCATTATTCATTCCCATTGATAAATATATTAATTATATATTATTGAAAATAAAATTATATCTCTAAAGAAACTTATATATGTTTGATTCCATCTATTAATTGTATAGAGATAATTAGATATTGTGTCATGTTGTTGTAACCTTTTAACGTTGAAAAATTGAAGATGATCAAGGCAAGCTAGACTCAATGAAAAAGTAGAGTAAATTAAGTGCAAGAGAGGTTGTTCTTTCATATTCTTCATAAGGGTAAAATAGTCAAATTCGTGCTTAGAAAATAGCAAAAGGGACAAAGCAATAAATGGCAGCAAAGAATGTCAAGTCATGGGTTAGTGGAATTCCACATGACAACAACATAGGGAGGTCGCACAAATTAGCTTGTACGGTATACCCCTATCAAATTTTCTCTGTTAACATTCCAACACCTTCTACATTATTCTTTTAACAATTTGATGACAAAGAGAATCCAGTAGATATGTTGACAAAGACTGTATTTAGGACCAAGTTCCAACACTACTTGAACTTGATCAACATCCTTAGTTTGTATAAATCCCTTCGGGGTAATGACCCTTTAGGGCATGTAGGGCAAAGATGATTGATGCTTGTGTTGGGGGAGATGGTAAGTGGTAGTTCATTAGTAATCGCCTTTGTAAAATCTTAACCAAGGTAGATAATTGTTGAAGAAGAATGTAGAAAGTGATGGAATGATAAAGAAATAGGAGCAGAAGTTGTCTATAAATAGCTCTTGAACAACTCTTAGGTAGCTAAATTGCTAACTCATTCACCTCCTCTATTGCCTCAGTGGCCCTTTAGTAAAACAGTCAAAGTGAGAGTTATTTGTGTCTTTGAAGAGAAAGAAGAAAATGAGATAAAGAGTTGTGCACAAGCATTCCACGTGTGTATTTGAAGTGTCCTTGACGTGTGTAGGAGAATTTCTCCATTTGTATTCTTCAATCTCAATATTAAAGCCACTTTTTACCTCATGGAGTAGGTGAGTTTGTCAAACCACGCCTTGATTGTGTGGTACGTGTTATTGTTTTATTTCATTTTACTTTGCATTGATTAAATTTTGTGTTTGCACATTGGAATCGGGGTGAAGATGGTAAAACTCCTCGACACAATCACACAACATGAGATCGATGGCCCTGGACATGTCCCACTACATACAAAGCAACGATATTGTCCTCAACTTAAACACCTTGGACTTCCAGGTGTGGAGTCTTACCTCAAAAGGCATTGTTGCTAGTAAGGTACATGTCCAATACTTATTGCCTTCAACTGATGTGACTCCTTAGCCCATGTGGGACTACCTTGCACGCTCAAACCGAGTCACATCCACAATAAAATTCTCTTGTTGTACTAGTCTAATTGGATACGTTTAAGAATTATCTTCAAAGACCGACTTCTAGAGTAAAGATGAAGACAAGGTCATAAAACCCCCTCCCAAAGGTTTCATTTGTTATGCAGGTAATCTTCAATCCTTAATGCCGCGGATATAAATGATGCACACATCAACAAAAAAACACTTTGGCATGGTGTGTATTATTTATTTCAAGAGAAATAACATCATTTTTGACACTCACTTGTATCCACCATCCTTTATTGTCTAGAATTGTGAAATAGAAATGGCCTCAAATACATGGATACTTGAAAAGGAAATGTATTCAGAACAACTGAAAATTCATAAAATAAAAAAAATTAAAAAAAAAAAAGTATAAAACATCATAACCCGCAACACAGTATATTAGTGTAAAGCACTTGCCTGGCACTCGATTAACACATGCTGCTAGCTTCGCTTTGACGATACTTCCCGCGAGCTTCTGACCTGCATCATGAATTCATTTATCACGAAATCATCTTTACCAAATAACTTCACATTAACAACTTCCCCTCAAATAGATTATACCCACAGTGGAAAAAGCGCTTAATTTTGATTAATTCCACTAGAACAACATAATTATAATAAAAATTCAGCAATAACATAACACAGTTAAGAATGGGTATGAGTTGAATCACGGAAAATCTAACAACAGAAGACACAAAATTCTCCAAATTATTGAAATCACGAGGAAGTTATATGACACAATAGAAACAAAAACCTGCTTCTTTATTTGGGACAGTAACATAAACAACAATGTTGTTGGATGTGCTATCAGCCATTGCAGACGTATGAACCACTCTATTTGATGACCTGCACAATCACCATTATGGTATGTAATCATCAAAAGAAAGAAGAGATACCCATGATAGCAACAAGGACGACAGGAGTGACAGTACACTACAAACACTTGAAGGAGGAGATCGATGGGGAGAGGTTGATGAGGCCCAAACTTAGCAAGCAAAAAACCCCAACGAGGGGAAGTCGACGAGGCAGAGATGAACAAGCCGCTGATGATGAAGAAGAAGAGGAAATGATCGATGTGGGTTTGGTGCAGAGTTTACATGCCATTCCCCTTTTTGGTCCTTCACTTCACTATGGTGTTTGGTGAGGAAATGTTGAGGTTTTAATTCCCTCGTTAGAACCAACTAGAAGGGCCTTAATTTTGCCTGTAGAAGCCCATTGGATATCACCAGGTCTAGATTTCATGGGCCAATTCAACTTTTAGAGTATCCTCACTCCAACTTGCACCACTATTGAATTTCCAACTCCATCAAAATTGGTATAGTTCTCGAAACTCGAAAGTATATATTAGAGTTTATTGAGTGAGATGTGTATTCCGAGTGAATGTATCATATGCCCCGGAGGATAGATTATTACGAGCCATACTTGGCATTCAGGTATCTACTGCAAAGGAAACTTGTCTAAAATTGTCTATATGTAACAAAGTCCTATTTTTTATTTTTTTTACTAGAAACTCGGAATCGATGGACTTTCCATAGGATCCATTTTACAGTTTTGAGAATCCAAGAGAAGGTCACGATGAGATGAATCTTTTATTATTACGATAGGTGTCAAGTGAAAGTGCACTGATGTATGCAATTGAGGCATCGTAACAGACCGCCAGACTTGAACCTTGTTAAAAATGTTGAAGAGGCAATTATCTCACTTGCAAACATATCTAAGTGGCATCAAATATATGATGGGCACTAATTCGCGAGAACGGGGTATCCTATTGTAAGTTTCCAAAATGTGAAGATACAAATCAAAAAATTGAATTTTCAATTATTTGTAGAAACACATAAATGACTTCATTGCTCAACTCCATCCAATCTGTTAGCAAGAATGGTTGAGAAAAGAGTGATTCTACACAGCGAGGAAATGGGCGAGGAAATGAGCGAGGGGAGTGAGGTGGCGGGGTGAGAGCCGTTCATCCCGCTTGGGATGCGTGCGCAAAAAATCAACGCACGCATCTCGAGCGGAGTGAACGGCTCCCACCCCCGCCACCTCACTTCCCTCGCTCGTTTCCTCGCTCATTTCCTCGACACTTAGAATTTCTGTTGAGAAAATAAACATCGATCTCATTTGTACTTAGGATACTTGAATCAAAAGTTCAAAACAACTGAGATTTTTTTGGAGATTGGATGCAATTATCTCACTCATCAAAATTAGCAGCTTCTTTTCATTATCAATAACAAGGTCTACGTAGAAGTGCTGACATCCGTCACAGGGTAAACCATCGCCTCTTTAGCCTCCCTGACTGATTCCTCTATAGTAGAATTAGTCGGGGAGGGCTAAGAGGTTGTGGTTTACCCTGTGGCGAATGTCAGTTGTTTGACCTTGACCTTGATATTGATATTGGTAAGGAATTTGATATATATTATTTTTTTGAATTCGAAAGAAATACTCTTGTGATTTCATCTAAAATGTCCTTTCTTTTAAGCGTCACAATCCCGTGAGGGTGAGGCTAACCCTAAAAACCCGTCCTCAGTTCAGATTGCAAGGTTATGTCCTTTCTCATTATGAGAGGGGGTCATTTGAGCGTAAATCAAAATTTTTTTTCCACAAGGGATTGTGATGGCTTTCTCTTTTGTCTTCCTCTATCCCGATGAGAAGAAGCCAAATCTCGATCCCCAGCGGGGAAAGCATCATGCTGGGTTCCGTAAAATAAAAAATGAGAATTAAGAAATATGCATCTAAGTCTAACGGAATGCTATCTAACACGCAATTTCTTGCATGAACAACAAAATTATAGAACGAATTTTGGTCAATGTATCATCAGGTGGTCACTAATTTTGGAAACACACTATAGGGCTTGGGTTGTGACATAGAACAATATCAACATATATTGGGCTTGGGAGTTTTGTTGGATTAAATCCTATTATCCTTCACCCTAATTAAACAAACGACAACAAGATATACTTTGTCCAAAAACCAAACATTTGTGATTTAAAAACCAAGTACGACCATCAAACTTTTAGGGCGTGTTTGGTTAGCCCATTGACCGTCGTAATGTAATGGTTTGACCATTACAATGTAATGGGTCAAAGGCATTCCTGCGTTTGGTATCACATAAAACCATCGTAATGGTCATTCCCATTACACATTTGGTTGTAATGGCCATTCCCACCTCCCCCCCTATGAATGGCCATTACCATTCCCATTGTAATGGTCAAAGTTATACAATGACCATTTTTACCCTCCTCACCCTCCCCCATTTTAACTAAGTGAGGGTATTTTTGAAAATAAATTTTACATTACCACCTTACCATTTTAAAAGTATACCAAACATACATATTCCCATTACCATTCCCATTTCCATTTTCATTCACATTACCATTACCATTCCTATTACCATTCTCATTCCCATTCCCATTCCATCGAGTAACCAAACGAGCCCTTAGGGAGCCTTTACTTTCGGTATGCTTTAGTTTGGTAAACACACACAAGACAAAAGGGGTGTATAACTTAGACCTACAAATATGGAAGGGACACCCCATCACCCTAAAAGGCCTAAACCAAGCTAAACAGAGAATTAAACAATGGTTAGGTTACTAGAAAAAATTGTGGCTTCCAAATTACAATAAGAAATGTTCATGTACAATGTGGTACTTACATGTTCCTCCAAAACATCTTTAATATTTAGCCTTCACTATACTTTCCATCCTTAGCACATTTTTTTTTTTCGATACTTTAGAGGTGCACGGGTGGGTTAATCCGAAAATCTCATTTTTGGGTTGGATTTGGCCCGACCGTAAACTGTCCCAACTATTGGAACTGTAACGACCCGATCCGCACAGTAAGATATTGTTCGCTTTGGGCCCAATCGACCTGCACGGCTTTAAAATGCCTCTTACTATGGGGATCCAACCTCGCCCATATATAGCACATCACCATCCCACACCCAGGCGATGTGGGACTATGATCTCCCCTTGGTAGCTAGTCCAACCCCTCTTGGGATCCACAGGCCTGTTGGGCCTATTGGGCTCCAACCCCCACCCTCACCCTCCCCCTCAGGTCCGCCCACACAAGGGTCTCACAGTCCACCCCCCCTTAAGGCCCAACGTCCTCGTTGGCCACACAGGCACAACGTCCACGTTGTCCAAGGGCCCACCTCCACGTGGCACACTTCCGGCTGGGTCAGGCTTTGATACCAAACTGTGACGACCCCCCTCCCGCACTGTACCGATACTGTCCGCTTTGGGCTACCATCCTGCCCTCACAGCTTTAAAAGGCCTCGATACAATGGGGAGCTGACCCCGCACATATAAGGATCATCCTCCTCCCCTACCCAGGTGATATGAGACTATGATTCCCCTTGTAGCTCATCCAACCCCTCTCGGCCTATTGGGCTCCAACCCTCACCCTCACCTCAGGTCCGCCCACTCAGGGTCTCACAATTCACCCCCCTTAAGGCCCAACGTCCTTGTTGGCCACACAGGCACAACGTCCACGTTGCCCGAGGGCCCACCTCCACGTGGCATACTTCCGGCTGGGTCAGGGTCTGATACCAAACTGTGACGACCCCCTCCCGCACTGTATCAATACTGTCCGCTTTGGGCTACCATCCGGCCATCACGGATGGTAGCCCAAAGATGTAAATAAAATCAAAATGTCTAGGGATAGAGTTTTACTCACCTCTTTTTGCAAGAATCCCAAGATTTGAGCAAATTTCTTCCTTCAATACCTTCCACCTTTTTCAACGTAAGTTTTTCTTTTCTTCTGTGTGTATCCAGAGAGAAAAAAATGAGGCTAAGGCTTAAATGAGTTTTTAATTAGGGTTTATTTGGCTAAACACAACCATCACTCATCTCTTATTCTTTTAACCTTTATTTCACTCTAACCAATACCCTAACCAATTACTTTCATGAAAGCCCAAACTCAAGCCCAAGAAAATTGAATAAAATCCATCAAAATTAGGGTTTACAAAATTTTGGCTAAACACACACACACCTTATTCAATTTAGCCATGGCAAACAAAACAATTCTTTTTTTCCAATAAATGAGATTACAATATATGCCACAATCAATAAATAAGAAAATTTTATATTTATTTAATTAGGCGGGTATTACAATATATACAACTCAAAATAATCTCGTCCCGAGATTCGAAAGAAAATGAAGTTAATGAATTTCGAAAAATATAACTTATCAAATGAAAGAAGATTTTTAAAACAAAATTTTCAATTAAATTTTTAGTTGCATAAATTTTAATTGTCATTTAAAAAATAGGGGTGTTACAGGAACATTGTAGGGTTATTCAACACCAATTTTAAACAATGCAACTCGGATCCAATGTGAGTCCAAGCCATCAAATTAAATAAATCTACATTGTTTACTGTAAGTTATATCACCAAGAGATCGTGAACGTATTCTTATGTTCTTGGGAATAAATTCGCCCGCTTCCAACCACAAGAGATAAAACTTAACTAATTGTAAATTACTTAGACTAGGGGTTTATTTTAAGGAAATAGAATTAATGCAAAACCCTTAATTAATTAATATTACCAACTTTGACAGATACATGTGTAATATAAAGAGAATTTTTTACTAATAAGATAAATTAGAAAACTAATTAACAAGTGTATTAGAGACAAGATTACCTCCCAAAGTCCTTAATAATAAACTCATCAATGGTGACTCCAAACTCCCAAAACCAATCTAATTGACCCATAAATACTGGTCATTTTTAAGCTTGCACGAGAACCTTGTCAAGTTGGCATGGATTGTTTACAATACAAAATTACAAACTTGAATCTCAGTACCAACAAATTTTATAATTGACCCATAAATACTGGTCATTTTTAAGCTTGCATGAGAACCTTGTCAAGTTGGCATGGATGGTTTAGTATACAAAATTACAAAATTACAAACCTGAATCTCAGTATCAACAAATTTTATATTGGGAGTTTGGCATTAAAAAGTGGGAGATGTGGAGCCATTGCTGCCCAGAAAATATGGTGGATGGTCTGAGAGGCTTATGGTGGAAGAGGTTGCACATGTAGAGTATTTTAGGTTAGCCACTAAAGTCAGGACATGCATTGTTAATTAAGAACAATATGTAAGATCGGTTCGGCCCATATGGAGAATATATGATAAAAATAATAGGGTAATTTGCATTTTGCCCGATATTAATAATGGATTATTAATCGAATTGCATTTACTCCCGAGACTAGCAATCAACGTGCCTTGATAGTCAAACACCTCACATGCAATCATTCCACCTATTTTGAATGACAAAAATACCCCTCGTGTGCATATCACGCACGATGTGAGAACCTGTTGATCCCAACCGTTCGTAAACTTGAACCACACACGTGGACGGTCAAATATTACATCTGACTGATCATACCCTTGTAGAGATGAAGACTTGAGGTATTGAACATAGGGAAAATGGAAGAGTGGTTGGCTTGAGCAAAAGTATTCAAATTCAAAGCTTTCCATGACATTTGAGTTCGTAACATGTTATTTTATTGTAGATCAAAAGTATTTGAAGTAGAAAAACTTTAGCAAACCCAAGTTTTGAAGTTAAGGTTTTGTTAGGGTTTCATTACATAAAGGTAACACAAGCCTTAGATCTGAGTTATTTCATCTATAGATTTTAGTTTAGAACAACATCATAGAGGTAAGTCAAGTCAGTTATTTTCCTTTCATCACTTCAGTGGATATTTATTGAGAGTTGCATATCATCTTCAACCTTTTACAGACACTGTTTTGTTTCAAGGGGCATTCTTAAATTCAAATTTATTATATGGGGTTAACTACTGTCAGGTATTTATTATAAGAGCGAAAGTATAATAATAATAATAAAATTTCTTGCAGATCTCATGCTTGCGTTGTCATCCACACAATCAAATAAGTGAAAATGATATTTGAATTATGCAAGATTTTGCAGAAGTGTGCAAGATTTTGAAGTTCAAAACCAATAAAAACCAATCATAGAGAGGAGAAGATATGAGGATGAATATGAAGTTGTTCCGAAGGAAGCCATCCAAGAAGTCCAAGGGATTTAGATTCAGAAGAGTTAGGAACAACAAGCCAAATGGTGCAAAAACTAGTAGTGGAATAGAAGATGAATAAGTGAACCTCCAAAGGAAATGCCCACATCTCCTCTACAACAACCAAATTTCCACCCTGAGTTGCCTACGGCTTCAATTATGCACAACATTCAGACATCATGTTCCCAACTCAGCCCCTTGCACAAGGAGTTAGCCCCCTCCACCAATGAGGCCACTAGTGAATCCAGTGTTCTAGGTCAGGAATTGTAGAGGCAGGAGGGGACAAACTCAATTTGCAAGGGGACCAAGCATATAAGTTAGCGGAATACTATTTTTTTTTTTTGAAGATCATTTCATGTGATCAAATTTGGTTTGTTTACGACATTCTCATTTTTTTTTGTCTGATGGATTGTATGATACAATTGGTTGTTATGTCATACTTACATCTATAAGACTTATTGGTATGGTATATTAATAATACACCTTTGCAAGTTATGTTAAATGGATTGCATTTCAGGTTGGTATGGTATTGAATGTTTATAACTTTAGGTTGGTTTTGTGTTATGTCAGGATGTTAATTGACATTTGTGATATCATGTTTTGCAAGGATTTTAAGGTATTTGAATGACTATTGTGCTATGTCAGGTTTTTCAAGGATGTTGTGTCATTTGAATGACCATTGTGCTATGTCAAATTTTGCAAGGATTTTGTGTTATTTGAATTGTGTTATATCAGGTTTTTGCAAAGATGTTATGACATTTGATTACAATGTGCAATGTCAAACTTTGTTGCAAGAACATCCAATGAACATCAAATGAATTTACATTGTATTTTACATGCACTCCTTCAAAATCTTGCCTACTTCAAACCTCTTATTCACTTGTTTGATTGTGCTTGTCACACCATGGAACCTGCAAGAAAATCAATTAAGTGTTGTTAATTGCCTCATATAATAAATTACTGGCAGTAACTTAACCCCATATAATAAATTTGAATTTAATGTTGCCCCCTGAAACATAACAGACCTGAGAGAGGATGAAGACGACCTGCAACTCAATCTTAACTTCAAAACTTGGGTTTGCACAAATTTTTTCACTCCAAATATTTAATCTATAGTGAAATAACATGTAGATGTAGTAGTAGAAGCAGAGACGAATGTTATTGGTAGTGCCAAAGGTGTGATGTCTCAGTGGTTGAGCAGTGACGGATGGTATCACTAGGTCACGTGGTCGATCCCAGTCGGCGACACCTGGGGTGGGAGGGGTTAATGGATAAATAATAATAATAATAATAATAATAATAATAATAATAATAATAATAATAATAATAATAGGGGATAAAAAAAAGTGTTATTGGTGGTGAAGTAGAGAGTGTGGTGGTGAAGGACGAGGAGGCGAATTATCCTAGCGACTAATGAAAAGTTTGAATCTCAGCCTTCAGATTTTAATTTCATCTGGTTACTTCAACTTTGAATACCAGCATTCAGATTATTAAATGGTATTTTGGGTAGTAAAATATGACATTTTTGAAACTAGCACGTGCCTTGACAGTCAATGCACGTTGATTGCTAGTCTTAGAGGGTAAATGCAATTCGATTAATTATGGGGGGTAAAACTCAATAAGCCATTAATAATATGGAGCAAAATGCAAATGACCCAAAATAATATGTACCGTTTTTTTTTGTCAAACGAAGATTTTTTATTGAAGATCAGAAGGGAAAACTATACAAGGAAAAAATTTCGTCAATCAAATAATGCTACGACACCATGAATGTGTCAAAATACAAATCCCTAAAAAGATTACAAGCCGAACCCATCATTCACAACAATTCCCTAATATCCATCAAGATAGACTGGTATGATCTATTTAACCCTTTGAAGATCCTCTTATTTCTCTCTTTTCAAATACGTTACATGAGCACGTGAGGAACCCTACGCCACAACCACTCCACACGATGAGATGAGTTAGCTTGGGACCACCAACTTAACCAATCCTGGAGGGATTCTTGAAACATCAAGCTCTTTCCGAACTCTGACAGGAAGCTACTCCAAATGGATTTAGTGAAGCTGTAATGAAGAAAAAAATGATTCATCAGTCTCATTACAAAGCACACAAAGGGTTGTTGTCGAGATTCCCTTCTTCCTTAACTTATCTTTTGTCGTGATCCTCCCATGCAAAAAAGACCAACAAAATAAATTGATTCAAAGAAGAATTTTTTTCACACATACTATATTTTTATGAAATGAAATGAAGGAGTTGAAGTGGGCATCGAAATGAGAAAGCAGTTAGCATATCTGAAACTCTTTCCGTGAAAAACGCACATTTACCCTTCCACACCAACTGATCTGGTCTATTAGAGGGCATCCGATTTTCAACAATTGCTTTAAATTGGTAGCCTCCTCTAATTCCCCTTCATTTAAAGGTCTCCGAAAGGAAAGTTCCCAAGATTCTCCATTGACCTAAAAATTGCAAGCTAGCCCATTTTTCTTGTTATTAAAGTCAAACAACCTAGGAACAAGTCCTTGAAAGGTTGGTTGCTACTAAGGATTGTGATTTTGTTTTTCGAGTTAATTTTGATTTCTTGATTTTAAGAAATATTTTGCTTTTTAAAGAAAAAATGTAAAATTTTTGAGGATACATTAAATATATATAATGAATTTAGAGGTATATGAAATATGTGAAAAAATAAGATTCAAGTAAATAAATCTATTAAACACAATAAATAAAGCCTAAATAATAAGAAATGAAATAAACATGAAATCTATATATAATTATAATTAGAAAATCAGGGGGTGTTTCAAAAATCAGTATACAATTAGAAAAAGTGATAATTAGAAAAATAAAAATAAAAAAAGATCTCGAAATTTACAAAAAAAAAAAAAATTGAAATTTTTTCAAAAAAAAATCCCGAAAAATTTCGAAAAAACCCTTGAAAAATATAATTTTTGGTAGTTGATTGTTGTATTTTTACGAAAAAAAAAACTCAAAATTTACGAAAAAAACCTCAAAATTTTTCAAAAAACTCGAAAATGTAAAATTACATATCACCCTTTGTCTTTTCAGATTTCAAACAAACGAAGTTATCGGCATATTTTCCCGAAATTACGCATAATCTCATTCCTTGGTGACAACTTACAAGTTACAAGTACCAGCCACACTTACAAGCATCAAACAAACACCCTAAAAAAACCCTCAAAAACATCTCCAACAACACCCAATGTCCTGGTTGTTGATTACATTCTATCATAAAATGATATCTCCAACTACATGTATAACTTCACACATTTAGTCAACCAATATATGGATTTGCATATAATTTCTTGGATGTATGACTTAGCCTCGATCACTGCAATATTCGAGTTATATGCTCCAATCAACATTACCTAAAGTTTACTTTTTTTTGGCCCCTCAAGACTCCAATAAAATCATATGAATCAGATACCCAACAAGTGGCACCACCCTAGCTATATATGTCTTCAACTTAGGATACTTGTTATTTGTAGCTTTCATGGAGAGGCTCCCTTGTTCCTTTGGCATTGGTCCTTCAATGAATGAAAGACACAAGCATTTTCCCCTTTATTTCCCTTTAAAAGACTTTTAGAGAGACACACACAAGTTTCTAGCACTTTCTTCTCTTTTTAATCTTCAAAATGACCTCCTTTTATCTTTGAATTCAACCCTTTTTAATCTTCTCTTTTAAAAGGGTTAATCTTCCCCAAAAAAAATTCCTTTCAAGGCCAAATGTTCGACCCTTTAATAACACAAACACAGCATGTCTTTGCCTTTGCGTCACATGCAGGTATATATATGGTTCTTCTCTCTTCCCTCCACAAAGAAAGTTCAATTTCAAAACTTGCCTTTCTTGCCTTTAAGACTGAGAGATAAGCATGAGTGAGGGTGCATGAGGTCCCTAGCTCTTATGGCTTCTCTTGAAATCCCCAAGTTTTCTCTTTGGAATCTAATGTAGTGCTCACAGATCCTTTCTTTCTATGCATTTTGTTCTCATAAATATCTGAATCGCTTCACATGGCTTCACCATGCAAAAGATATTCTCTCTTTAGTTTGCAATCACTCAATTATATATGCAACCTTAATTATCTTTTAAGAATTTCAATGGCCACAAAAGTTAAATACATGTTAGAACACTTTTATCATTGTCGTAATGTCTGAATAATCCATATATCCAACATGTGTTAGCTTGCTCCATTATTGAGTACGTACTCCTTGAAAACCTAGAGGATGGTGTGAAAATCATTACGAAAATGTGATACTTCATCATACAATTCATAAAAGATCCCAAAAGTATATATGGGTTTGTTATATAGTCCAATATAATATAATGGAGGGAGTATTGTTTTTTTAGGAGACTCTGTTCAACCTAGGGTAATTCTAACCTAATTCTTATATTTATATATATAGTGGATTATGGTGCGTTCTGGGAAGGTAAGTTAAGATTGACTGAATCACATTTTTTTGGGGGTGATGGTACAATAGTACATATTATTTTGAAAACAATCTATTGGAAGAAAGGTCGTCAGTCACTTTTTTGGTGGAGAATTTTTCAGAGGTGGAAATTAGAGAGGCTATGCAAGAGCTCCAATCAGAAGCTTCTCCAGGCTCCGATGGTTTCTCAATTGAGTTTTATTTAAGAATGTGGGAGGTAATTAAATTTGATTTTTTTTAAGTAATGGTAAATTTTAATAGTAGGAATTTTCTAGATTTGAGGTTGAATACAACTATCATCTCTCTTATTCCAAAATGTGCGAGCATGAGGACAATCAAGGACTTTCGGATTATAAGTATCTTCACTGAGGTGAACAAGATCATTTCTAAAGTTTTGGCGGGAAGATTGAAGAATGTTTTCCACTTAGTCATCTCCCCATTCCAAAGCGCGATCGTTAAGGGAAGAGAAGTGGCGGATAACCCATTGTTAGCCAATAATTAATTGATTCGAGGAAGAAACAATGTGTTCTAGGGCTTGTCATCAAAATAGACTTTTCAAAAGTTTTTGATAGTGTTTCTTGGCGGTATTTGGACTTGGTTATGGCACGCATGGAGTTTGATTCCAAATGGATTGGGTGGCTTCACACTTATAGATCTACAACCAATTTATCTTTGAAGATTAATGGAAAGCTGCACGTTTTTTTTTTAAAAGATCTAAAGGCCTTTGCCAAGGCAAACCTTTTTCTCCCCTCCTATTTACTTTAGCAGCTGAAATACTGACCCAAATGATCCTGGAAGAGGTCGATGTTGGTCTGGTGAGAGGTTTTTCAATAGTTAAGGGTACTCTTTTTGTTTCCATTCTTCAATATGCGAATGACACTATCCTGTTTTGTGATGCTTAAGTTTTCCAAGTTAAAGCCCTAACAAAATTATGTTGTGGTTCGAAGTTATTTCAGGACTTAAAATCAATTTCCACAAATTGGTGGTGGTGCTCATTGGTGAGGTCCCTAATCTACAGCAGTTGGCTAGTTGTTTAGTTGTGCAACGATACATCTTCCAGTAAGGTATTTAGATATGCCTTTGGGTGTCAGATTCAAAAGTAAAGTTGTGTGGGATGAAACAATTGAAAGAATGAAATCTAAACTAGCTTCATGGAAACGTAAATTCCTTTTTAAAACGAGCAGGCTGGCATTAATCAAATCCATTATAGCTTCCATTTCAGTGTACCTTTTGTCTCTTATCAAAGTTTTTCTTTTGCAACCGCAAAGATGTTACAAATTATGCGTGACTTCCTTTAGGGTTATTCTGCTCATTCTAGATAAATGCATCCGGTGGGTTGGGAAAAAAAATTTGTTGTCCCAAATCTCGAGTTGGATTAGGCATTCGTCAGGTGAGCACCTTCAACGTGGCATTACTTTCTAAGCGGTTGTGGAGCTTTGCAAGAAGAAGATGACAATTTATGGAGATAGCTCATCATTGATAAATATGAGCGAAACAGATGGGAGTGGCAAACAAGAACCAAGTATGCTCCTTTTGGGTGCACCATATAGAAGTCCATATCTCGATGTGCAAGTGAGTTCTATCTTCATACCTTGCCCTGTTGTTGTAATGGCGAAGTCATCTCCTTCTGGAATGACAACTGGTGTAGCAACCAAGGATTGTGATTTCACGGAATTACACGAAAATTTGTCAAAATTTTCATGTTTTTGAAATTAAGAAAAGAAAAAAGGCGAAATAAAAAGTTACATTTTAAAAAAAAAAAAAAAATACAAAAATCAGTTACTAAAAATTACATTTTTTAGAATTGGGGTTTTTCTTCCTGTAAATTTTGAGTTTTTTTAATTATCATTTATTCTAATTATTTATTGATTTTTGAAACTACCCCATAATTTTCTAATTATCACTTTTTCTATTTATATATTGATTTTTTAAACTACCCCCTGATTTTTTAATTATAGGTATTTTGATTTCATTTAATGTGTTTAATACATTTATTTACTTGCATCTTATTTTTTTACATATTTAATATACCCTCAAAATTCATTATATATATTTCCCGCATTCTCAAAATTTTTATGTTTTTCTTTACATATCGAAATATTTCTTAAAATCAAGATACCGAAATTAACTCGAAAAACGAGATCACAATCCTTGATAATAGGTATATATAGATAGAGAGAGATTGGATCTTGGAAATTATTATGTGCACAAAACATTTGTAGCAATATACAAAACATGTAATAGCCACTAAAAATAATCACATGATTGATGAAACAAAAGCATTTGCGATGATTCAAATTTTGGAAGTTTCACAATCATAAAGCAAAGATTCGAGAACAATCGATTCCAAATCGTCAAAGTGGGGATTAAGAGCATGAGCATCATCCCTAACAAAAAGTTTATGTGACTAAGCTCATGACACCTCACCAGAAAGAGCCTTGGCTAAACAGTTACCATCTCAGCAACAAATAAACAATGACAAAAAAATTTGGGGCCCATATTTATAAATAATAACTAAAATTTGGGAGCCCTCATGATTTCTCATTTTACTAAATAGCAAGGCTACCTGTCGGGGGAGTGAGCGAGGAAATCAGCGAGGGAGGGGGGGGGGAGTGGTGGACCGTCCATTCCCCCGGGATGCGCACATGAAATCTGATGGCACACATCCCGAGGGGGATGGACGGTCCACCACCCCCTCCCTTGCTGATTTCCTCGCCCACTCCCTCGACATTTAGAATTTATGTTTACTAAAACCAACTAAAATTATTCCATAGCCAACAACAACTAAAAAGTTAAAAATACCGCACTGTTTTACCTGTAAAAGCTGGTGACTGTATAGCGGGAATCAGTGGCAGACCCAGGATTTTAGTCGAAGGGAGGGCGAAATAGCAAAAAAAAAAAAAAAATCTACCCGAGTTAGTAAAATAAGAAAAATACAACTATAAAAATATATTGCATATACCAAATTGAATTAAGTGTAATCCAATTTTAAGCCAAAATAAGGTCACAATATCAATAACCTTAGCAAAGGGCAAACGAGCGTAATAGTTAGAATATATAACTAAAATCACAAAATAATTAGGATAAATATCTAATTGAAGCTAAAAAAATCGAAAATTTACGAACATAATAAGATCCTAATACAATTTCATCGAAAAATGTTTATATGAGGCTCAAATTTTGTACGAGTTGGTTAGTGACATATTTTCATTGAATTCTTTAGTTATTATTTTAGATATTAATTTTTAAATATTTTTTTAGTTTGAGGTTTTACGCCACTTGTGAACGAGCAATTCATTGTTTTAATGTTTGCAATTACATATAAAATTGCGTTGAAAACAAAAAAGTAGGGAAATGTCACAATGACAAAATTGTATAAGCATAAAGAAAACATACGCTCCAAGATGACCAAAAATAATTTTTTATTAAACTAAACAATTTTTTTAATGTTTGCAATTACTATAAAATTGTATTGAAAAAAAATTAGACAAGTAACAATGATAAAAATAGTAATTATCAATAACCATAAAAATGTATAGTGAATAGCCATGAAAAAATATGCGCTCTATGAGTATCGAACTCGGGTTGTTTACAAAAATTTAGAAACTTAAAACCACTATACAATTAGAAAAATGTAAAAATAGTTGAATAAACAATTTGCATATTGTATTATATATTATAAAATTAATTTTTTTAAAGATTAAGTATATAATAAATTTATTTTCCCTTAGTAGGTCCTTCCCTGGCGGGAACACATGAGGTCAATTCACCATAGCCTTAGCCAACCAAATTGGCTACAATTTATACGAAGCACTCATTTATCTATAAACTATAAATAAACCCTTACAATAGTGAGAGTGTAATATTTGGTTATATTATTTTACTTCATAATATTCTTTAACATTTTTAACTAATTAAATTAAAAGTATAAATAATTTTATTATTTTTCTTAAAAATCGTTAGTCAAATTTCGTAAAATTTTAATTTTTAAATTTTAGGGCTTCCAACTATATAGATGAAATTTGAATTTTTTTTTAAAATGTGAGAGTGTTGTTGGTGGGTATCGAACCCAAGACATGAGAAGTTAAACCACCACAACCTTAGCCAACTAATGAAGTTACCATTAGCTAGAGCCAACAAAATTTTTACTCTTGACATCCGAAGATGGTAAAGACTCGGTTGGAATGAAATTACCGTGATTGTGATAAGTGTTCAAATGATAAAAAATTATTAATGAATGGAGACTCTTAATTTTCAATGATTATCATACCCTTAAGCGTAGAGATTCTATTGGGCTTAAAAACTTGCCAATATTTTTATTTTTACCATTTGTAAAGAGCATACTCCTAACCACAAACGTTAGTTCCCGAGTGTTTATTTCAACATCAACTTAATTTTGTAAAATACTGTCATAATTCCTTAAACATCGCTTTAAATACATCATTGTTTTGTAGGCAAAAAAAGATGCATGATTTCTACTTGAATGCCAAAAACCACTAGCACGATAAATTTTGAACAATTCCAACCTTATTTCCTTTTACAAGAATAGTCGTGTTCTTACAAACTCTACCAACAGTATAGACGAATTCATTCATTCATCCAAATGTGTAAGACATTCTATCAACACATAACACCGATTACTCCATGGTTGATCTAACAACCCAAACCCGGAGACGGAGTAATGTAATTTCGATCGAGGTTACAATTAAAAAAATAATAATACAATAAAATTAAGAGCAAGGCTAAATGTCGAGGAAATGAGCGAGGAAACCAGCGAGGGGAGTGAGGTGGAGGGAGGGGAGCCATTCACTCCCCTCGAGATGCGCACGTTAAATTTTCTTGCACGCATCCCGAGGGAAGTGCATGGCTCCCCTCCCTCCACCTCACTCCCCTCGCTAGTTTCCTCGCTCATTTCCTCGACATTTAGAATTCCCCTAAAATTAATGAGCCTTGTCAAAGCCCAGTCTAACAAGTGGAGAAAAGAAAATCCTAAATAAATTAGGGGTCTTTGTATAACGGAAAAAGGAAAAGGGCATTATTGGTCAAAGAATGTTGGTATAAAGGACGTATTCAGAAAGAGTTCCAAAACGGGGTAGTAATAATTGTGAGTTCTGAACGAAACGGTTATTTGTAAAAATCTGCCACGCTCTCCAAGGTCACTAAGGCACTTTACTCTTTTACCCTTCAACATTTGATGAAATTATGAACCTTATGTTTATAGAAACATTTTAATGGTTAAAGATTTTGGTCTAAGGTATTTATGTATTTGACTTTGTAATTAAGAAATCTTAATGGTAACTCCACTTCGATGTATGTACTTGTCTACTAGCTACAATGTAAATGCGATACACTTTTAAGGACATTGTACCAAAACTCGCTTGCTCATTTTTCTTATTTTGTGACACAACATTCGTTTTTTTGTTAAAGCATATTGCATAATATATTAATAATGAGAGGTAAACATGCGTGTCCTGCACATACATGAATTGGGATGTCATAAAACATGTTAAAACTGGTTACCATAAGATCACACTTATCAAATGGAGAAACGAAATAGGGATTTTTTTTTTTCTTTTTCTTTTAGTGCTTCAATTGATACCGAAAATGCATGGTGATTGTCAGGGGCGGAGCCAGGATTGCTGACAAAAGGGGGCAAAAAAAAAGTTTGAAAAAACCAACTTACCCCTGAACGTAGTTTTCCGAACCAAATGAAGATTTTTTTTTTCTTTTTTAACTCCCAACAAACCCACCCTCACCAACCCTCCCACTCTCTCCTCTTCTCATTCTCTTATATTTTCTCTCCCTCACAAACCCTCTTTCACTCTGTAATCTCTCAATTTCGCCTCTCATCCCATTCCTCTTATATTTTCACTCTCAATTCGTTCAACTTCGTAGCAGTTATCGAACCCTAAAACGCAAACATATCAGTAGCAGATATTTATATAGAAAGGGGGGGGGGGGGGGGAGAACCTAAACTTTTAAAATAATTCATAATTTAATTTTTAGTGGAGTCAAAAGCCAAGATTGTATACAAAATTGGACAATCTAAACGTTTAAAGAGAGCAATATAAAAAATATGAGTAATTTAGTGAAATTTTTTTCAGAAAGATAAGGGGGGCAACTGACCCCCTTAGCCAAAGAGTAGATCCGCCCATGGTGATTGTGTCAATTTTTGAGATTTATTTCTTGTTTCCTAATAAAAAACAAATGAAAGTGAGGAGGATTCTTAGGTTAATGAATCGGTTTTCAATTCTTAGTAGATTCAGTGGTTACAAATTGAGATTAACCATGTATGCTGGGGAACAATAAACGCGAAACTAATTGTAGGATATTCATGTAATGAGACCATCTCACGCTTGCGATTTGGAGTTGCATATACCCCAAATCTAGGAAAATGTCCAATAATTCTTTCATTTTTTGGTCTTGTTTTCATTTATAGTAATCCGCAAAAATGCTAATAGAGTTTGAAGGATATTTTGGAAAAAACACAAATGGGTATCTAGTGTTAACTACTAGAACACCATCCCAACCAAAACTACCAAAATATTTTACGATATATTTCTTAAAATCAACTTACCGAATTGACCTTGAAAACGAAATCACAATACAAAAAACAAAATCACAATCCTGGACTAGTAGAACACAAAAGCAATGTTGGAAGACCCCTTTCACCCACTAAACCACGTTTTTTTGCATTGGACACCTCTCATTACCAAAGCAAAAACAAAACTCCACTCATCCATTAATTAATTAGATCAAAACCTAACAGACCACATCGCGATGACCATCCTACGACTCCTAATAAACCAAATGACACCCGTCTAACTGTCGAGGAAGACAGCGAGGAAACCAGCGAGGGACCCACAGGGGGAGAGAGCCGTTCATCTCCCCCGGGATGCGTGCTTGAATTTTCAACGCACAAATCCCGAATATTCAAGCGCGCATCCCGGAGAGATGGACGGCTCTCTCCCCCCTGTGGGGTCCCTCGCTGGTTCCCTCGACAATTAGAATTTTTCGTCATCCAAATGTTCACATTACATCTGCAAATCTACAAAAAATAAAAATGTTTTAGAAATTTTAGTGGATAAGTGGTGGCTTTAAAACAGGTTTTTTTTTTTTTTTTTTTTTAGTTAACATTGGTTGTCTTGTGTTTTGGGGTTCCATTTTTCAGTCCCCTCTCTCTCTCTCTCTCTCTCAATTCCTGAAACCATGCCCCCTCACCCCCACAGTCTCTCTCTCACCCCCCCCATTTACCACCCACATTTCCTACATAACCCCCCTTGTGTCTTGTCTCATCGTACCCTCACTCTGTTCCTCTCTCTCTCTTTGACAGAAAGGTCTCTCCTTTGATGGAAAGATCTCTCTCCTTGTGAATCTAATCTGTTCATAATCAGTGAGAAGAACTTGTTTTCCAAACACCCTTTGGAGAGATTTGAGAGAGAGGTATCAGAAATGGCCCCAAGTTTTGATTGTACAGGATCAAGCCTTCTGTGTGGAGAAGACAACAACAGTCTAATCTGTTTTGATGATTATTGGGCTTTGCCTGATGAATACCATCTGACCCAGAGTCAAAACAGAAGCTTTGTTGGTGGGGATGAGTTTTTCATGATGGGGTTTCCAATGCAAGATGAGGAGAGTTTGGGGTTGATGGTTGAAAGAGAATCAGATCATATGCCTAAAGATGATTACTTAAAGAGGTTGCAGAGTTGGGAGTTGGACATGGAGATTAGAAGAGGAGCAGTTGATTGGATTGGCAAGGTGTGTTGTAATGTTGTTGTTGTGTTTCACAAATGGGGTTTTGGGTTTTGTTGGGCTAGTGGATTTAGGATTGATTTTTTAAAATTGGGATTTTTTTGTTTTTGTTTTTCATGTTTTGTGTTCTAATGGATGGATTTAGATTGTTTTGCCTGAAATGGGGTTCTGGGTTTTGTTTGGTTTGATGTGTGAAGGACTTAAAGATTGGTTTTTCTGAATTGGGTATTGCATTTGATCTTATTTGAGATTCATTTTGTGCTTCATCAGTTCATATTCATGTGTTTTCTGAAATGTGGAGTCTTGGATTTAATTACTTTTTTAGGTCTGATGATCTTATTTTTGATGGATTTGTAATTGGGTTTAGGGTTTCATCTTGTTGAACAAAGATTTCAATTTTTGTCTCAAATGTGCATCTGGTTTTTTTTTTTTCATCATCAACCTTTTTAATAATGATTTCCTCAATGAGGATCACGTGCTCACTGAAATGGCTCTTTGGATTTTTTCTTCTTCTGTTTCTGGAGCTTTTGTTTCTGTATGATGATCTGAACTGGATCTGATGCTTCTGATTATCATTAGTGATGTTTCAATAAGATTCATGTAATTTCTCAACTGGGATTTGTTTTCATTCTTGTCTCTAAGAAATGGATCTTGATTTTCAGATTGGTTTCACAATGTAATTTACTGTTGTTTATGTTGAAGATTAATATGTTGTTCTCTTTGGTGTTAACAGGTTCATGCCCATTACAGTTTTGGTCCATTGAGTGCCTATCTATCAATCAATTACTTGGATAGGTTCCTTTCAGCTTATGAACTTCCTGTAAGTTCAGACACTCCACTATGCATTACTTCATTTTCATTAATGGTTCTGTTATTTATAATGCATGGTCAATTTCATTTGGGTGTTCAACTTACATTTGTTTTATATGTTTGTTGTGTATATAGAGTGGCAAAGCTTGGATTATGCAATTGTTAGCTGTGGCTTGTTTATCTCTAGCTGCCAAAATGGAAGAGACTGAAGTACCACTGTCTCTAGATTTACAGGTGAAGAAACAAAACATATAGACTGAATGGTATTGATAGTGAAACCAATCTGAAATTCTCGAATGCTTATCGATTATGTTGTTTGTAATTTCAGTTCATTGTTTTGATATAGGGTTATGTTTTGAGCAGGTTGGTGATTGTAAATTTGTCTTTGAAGCTAGAACTGTTCAAAGAATGGAGCTTCTTGTGCTTAGTACTTTGAATTGGAGAATGCAAGCTGTGACTCCATTCTCCTTCATTGATTATTTTCTTCATAAGATCAACAATGATCAATCTCCAACGAGATCAGTGATTCATCGATCTGTTGAGCTCATCTTGAACATAATTGAAGGTCTGTCTTTGACCATGTTGATAACATTTTCCACTCCCTAACTGTGAAATTAAAAAAAGAATTGTAAAAAAGAGAAAAAAAAAAAAAAAAAAAACAGGACAGGTTGGGTGAGGATCTGATACAATGTTGGGTGGAAAATTAATGCAGGAATTGATTATTTGAAGTTCAGACCTTCTGAGGTTGCTGCAGCAGTGGCAATCGCTGTATTAGGAGAAGCCCAAACAATTGACATTGACAAGGCTACCTCTTCTTTCAATCATCAAGTAGACAAGGTAATTTGGTGGATCCGAAATCGCGTATTTCTTAATTTGATCATCTAGCATTTTGATTAAAATGTTAATGGATTCCATTCCTCCATTTTGCAGGAAAATGTTTTGAAGTGTGTTGAAATGATCCAAGATGTATGTTTGATAAGTGTAAAGGTTGCTGGTGGGAGTGTAAAGGTTGCAAATAGTGTCTCAGTTCCATCAGTGCCTCATAGTCCAATTGGGGTGTTAGATGCTGCATGCTTGAGCTATAAAAGTGATGAACTAACAATCGGGTCATGTGCAAACTCTTCTCAATCAACTCCAGAAGCCAAGAGGAGAAAACTAAGCGATCCATCTGAAGTGGAGGACACTACGAGAAGTCATGATGATTGAGAAGTGGTGGAGGCTTTCACTTCTCGCACAATCAAATTTCAGTTTGGTTTGGTTGGAAGAGAGTTTTGGTGTGGTTGTCATGGTGGTGTCCCTTAATAGAAAAAAACTTATAATGGAGTGAATTTTAGCTCTAGAAGTAGAAAAAAAAGTGTGGAATAAACTGAGGTGGGGAAATGGATGGATCAAACAGTTACCAGGCTGTAATATATATATCAGTTTTCAAAGTGCCATAGATATGAAAGAAGGGGGAGATGATACCCCCCTACCTGAGGAAGAGATACAGTTTGTTTTAGCTTCCCATCTCGAAGAAAAAAAGGAAAAGAAAAAGAAAAAAGAGATATATATGTTGTTTATTTATAAGTTATTATTTTACTTTTTTTTTTTGTGAAGAATTAAGCAATAAGTCCTTTATGGGGAACATTAAGAGAACACCAAAACAATGAAAAACAGCAATAGGTGAAATTATTTTTAATAGTGAATATCCAAAAAATTAGTGGGGTTTCTAAATAATTCATGTGAATTAAATGGATTTTTTTTTTTTTTTGAAGCATTTTAGTTTGGAGCCAAAATTATGAGCTTTAATGATGATGATGGAGTATTTCAGCTTCACCATCACTCTTTGTTTGACTGTATGTCTGGTTTAGAATTGGGGGACCCCTTCTGAAAAAGAAAGCTCTTTCCCTCCCTCTTGGGAATGCAACATAGAAACTCTTCAAGAGTCTCTAATATTTATAGGTGGTGGTTGGAGAGAGAAAGTAAGGGGGTCCCTCTCCTCTTGGAAGTTCAGATTTAAATCATAAATGGTAACTTAAAAATGATGGAAGAATTATTCAAATTTGTCTTTTTGTTCAATCTGTATGGAATGTGATTTCTATATGGAATATGAGGGATTAGAGTATGTTTCGTGACGTTTATATAATTTTATTTTTGTTAAATATTTTGTATTAAATACTTTTTTTTACTATATATTTTAAGGTAAAAATATATATTATAAATTTAAGAGTTAGATTCAGTCAAATTTGAATCAGTTGGGAAAAAAATTTAAATGTCAAGAATGAGTTCTTTCCTAATCTTTAAATTCACCAAAATATAAAGTTTAGAGTTTTTGTTTAAATGTGCATTAAGATGCCCAATTCATTGCTTTGAAAAATATTAAAAAGGTGAAATACTTTATATGTTTTTTAGCGTTCGTGTTGATCATTGATTTTGTTGGAAAGATCTTAAAAAATGCATTTCAACGATATTAATTTTACCAAAATCTGATAACGATATAGATAGTTATGATAATTTTCATTCTACTAAAAGTAAAAACAATATTTTCTCTCTCCGCTACATGTACATTTCACCAACTTTTTTCGAAAGTTTTTCACTACTTTTGCCCTTTACATGTTTTATATTTACAAATATGTCATAATGGGAAATGAATCTCAACTCTCAAATTCAGCTCATTTCCCAACTTTTAATCCTAACCATTTTTTATCTCTAATTTTTTCGATTTGACTTTATCCCAGTCAGCAATAAATAGTAAAATACCACTCTGAATTGTAATATAGAAGATTATCTATTAGAAGAGCCCTTCTAGAGAGCGAGGGCCATCTATCTGCTTCGAAATAAGTGCATCGACCTTGAGATGCACAATATTGTTTATCTCGAGGCGAATGGGTGGTTTCCACCCATCCCTCGCCCCTTTTCCTCGTTCCCTCCCTCGACCCCTAGAATTTTCGCTATTAGAATCCTAACAAGTCTAGGGAGCCGGGGAGGGCCAAATACCGCCGAACCTCTTAGAGATGTGATGTGATGCGCATCTTGAGGATAATGGACGGTGTTGGGCTTCCCTCACTCCCACTCTTCACTCCCTAGAATGGGTGATTAGACCCCTTCACTCCCTAGAATGGGCGAATAGAATACACTAATCATTTGAATTTATTGATTATTTAGGTAAAGTAAGAAATAAAAAATAACTAAAGTACATATAGTGTACAACCTGTAACCACTTCAAGGATTTTGCTAATAATATTTTTCATAGCAAATGTGAGACACATGTAGGGGGTCCTTTCGCAAGGTTTGATATTTTTCATAGTAAATGTGAGACACATGTAAGGGGTCCTTTTGTGGCTCACTGATTTGCGACGTGGTAAAATGAATGATGTTAGGGGTGCTATCGCACAAGATAAAAAAAGTCTAGATGTTCAAATTTGCGATAATAACATGGATAACGAAATGCAACGGTGGTTTTTATGAGTCCCAAAACTATCATATGTGCTCCGGCATTAAGTCATATAACAAGTTTTACCAACTAAAGTTGCTGACATTGACCATTACATTTTTGTGATTTGAACTGAAAAGCCCTAGGTTATACATTTAAATCTCCTCACCTTGTATTTGGTTTTGTTTTCGTTTAACAAAGGTATCAAAAAAATTTCTTGCATTGCCTTTTGAAATCAGTTTTTTCGCTTTCGCCTTAGCATGTTGTTAGTATTGCGTATCTTGTTCTTTTGGGCATATGTTAACATGCATTTTGATATTGGGCTATGCGATTATGGCATTCTATTTTTTCGTGTTGACAACCGATCTCATTCAATTTATGTTTGATAATTTTTTTTCCAAGATATCAATTTTAGTGAGACTCAATTTATTGTCTTAGTTCAAGTTAGTGACATTTCATCATTATCATCATCATCAAAGCTCATTGTCAATACTCTCGAAGAAGTTATTGACATTTGAAATCTAAATATTTAGATCCAACCGGGATGACATCCTACTGGCTACATCAAGACCTAAGAATATCAATGTTCGTTTAATGGATATGAAGTCGAATTTCAGGAGACTTTTGCCCACATGTTAATAAATAAAGAAAGAAAAATCCTTATTCATGTATATATAAGTAATTCATATCAGATTTGGATTGAATCTAGATCAACAACTCATTTCAAAGCAAACTTATTAAACAAAAAATGAGCCATTTTAGAAAACCGATCTACTACTAAAAAAAGAAAATCGTTACCAAGCTCTGTCCTGGGCAAGCCTTGCACAAAATCCATGCTGATATCTGTCCAAGGCGCTACTGGAACAGGTAAAGGGGTGTACAGTCCGGTATTCAGTGTCTGCCCCTTTGATAGTTGGCATACCCTGCATCTGGACACATACCTTATAATATCTCTTCTGAGCTTTGGCCAGAAAGACTTCTCTTCAACCAACGCAATCGTCTTATCCCTGCCAAAGTGACCTCTAAATCCTCCACCATGCAGCCCCGCTCTTATGTTTTCCCAGAGGGTTCCCTCTGGGATACTAGGTAGTCGGCCCTTTTACAGATAGCCATCCGGCAAAAAGAAATCAAAGCCTGGGCCATGTACTGGCGACTCACACTGGTCTACAATCGTGCTGAAGTACGGGTCGGTCTTGTACATATCCAAAATTGCCATAAACCCGAGAACTTATGCAGACATAGTTCCTAAAAGGATCACCCTCCGCATACTATCCTTCATATCAAAATAATAGCAATCGTCTGTAAACAACCAATTTGCTGTTGTTGATTCCTTAATGGACTATTCGATAATCGTTTCAACATTTTGAATAAAATTATAACTATCTCTTTTTATTGTATATTTATTGTCCTTGAATTTCATTGTCTTTTATTATTTGAAAAAAAAAATTTCATATAAAAAATATCGACGTCACTGATTATAGTTTGATGCAAGAGGGTTTCTAGGATTCCTAATTTGAGTTTCTAGGGTTCCTAATTTGCTCTTAAAGTTATTTACTAAATAACTTATTCGTAATCTTTCAATTTAATTATGAGTCTTTCTACTGCTTATTATTCAAGTTATTTGAGCACTATAAATACAGTTCTTCCTCAATATTATAATAGACCTTTGATTTGAGTAATTTAATTGACATTAGAGTTATTTCTCTGTGTTTTTTGGCAATTATCTTGTGTTCTTCCCTGTTAATTATTTGTTGAAACTAGCATGCAGAATAATCGTTATTCTGCCCCGACGTCATAGTTAAAGATTTAGGTTAACTGGTCAACAACAACTAAACATGGATTACTAAGGATTTTCTTCTCCATTATTTTTTCGCAATTAACCTATTGTCAACTATTGTCAAATACAAGTGTTAATGCAATATAATATACTGAGATGAGATTGTATAATAACAAGTAAGATTGGACATAATATAAGAAACAGAGGACAAGAGCCTTGAAACTGTAAAACTCCCATGCCATATGCCCTTTACCAAATACATAAAGAACCCAGAAATCCCATCAGTTTGAATGGCACCCCAACCCTCCTTTATTTATTATTTCCATTGTTATATCAATCAATGACTCCCTCCAAGACTAAAGTAACTACACTGCCAACACACAAGCTTATCAAGGTGTAGAGATGGATATCTGCAAGACACTGAAGTTAAAGCTCATTTTGTCATTTTTATTCCATCTTGAGCTAAGGGCTTGTTGGTATATTATTAATTTTTATTTTACTAAGTTTAATAACGCATATCACGTTACCTAATTTTTATTCCCTGGCTTAAAATAGTATCAAATTACGCGATGTTTCATTTATGTTGTGGTTTAAGATTGAAGGAAACGTTCACATGAGGTTTTCTAGCTTAAGGTTGATTTATGACTCAATAGAAGCACTTAGTAGTTAGTAACAATAGATAGATCAAAAACGAATTTCAGTAAATAATCAACAAGCTTAAATGACCTAAACCCTCTCAGAATCATCCACTGCCCTGGTAAACATGGAGAGCTCCATAGTGTATGGAACTTAGCATTTGGTGATAATCACTCAACTTCATGTCGAGTGAAAATTGCTTCAGACTTGTTAAATAAGACGGTATTAGTGAAGGAGCGGAAAGCTAGTTACTTAAGTAGGACGGTGCCATACATATTTTTCAACATGTTGCGAAAAACTTTGGTGTAAGAAACAGCTAACTGTGATTTAGTTTTTTCTGGCTTAAATCTTGATCCCCATATATAAAAAAAAAAAAAAAAAGATTTTAGGTTTCTGTGAGTTCTATTTGGTGATTGTTTTGAAGGGTCACATGAGAGTTTTGGCATCTCTTCTTGTCCTTCATGGGAACATAATGCAACACTGTTTTCAAGTTCATTGTCAAATTTGTAGTTAAAGCTTCTCTTCAATGAGTTACATGAACCACTCAACACTCAATGGGACCCCAAAAGGCATCCCAATCCCAGATGGCAAAGCCAACCTGAATGGAGGATTTTGATCTTTCTCTCATAATGGGAGGTAATGGCCAAACAGTCCTCAGAGAATAGTCGTATGTGAGTGAGTGCAAGTTTGACTGCACAAGACCCAAGAGATAGAACTTTTTAAGTGTGGGAAGAGGGTGTGGGTGAGTGAGAGGAGAAAATATGGAAATGGGTAAAGGCTGAAGAGATTCAGAGAGATCTTAGAACTGATATATTTGTCTATTCTTTGGATGGTAATGGCTATATAAAGGTGTAGTTATACAGTAGAGGACATAAGAAGTGAATGGGGAGGTCTCTTTCTTTTGCCATTTTTATATCTCAGACAACACATGTATGGAGGCTATAAAGAGAGAAGATCAGGACTTTGAGAACCAACCTTTCATAATTTAATATAAGTAGTGTAAAATAAGCCTCACAGAAAGTTGTCTCAGTTTATTTGGATTCCATAGTAGTAAAAGATACATAAAATCCAGCAGTGTATATAAGGAGAATTTCATCATAAATACTAAACAATATTCCATCAATAAGTTTCTCAAACATATATCAAAGAGATTAGGTACTATAATTCAATGGGAAAGCAATAAGGGTTCATGTAAGTAGTGATATTGACAAAGAATGAACAGTTTTGTATCACACTAATATTGTTCAAAAAGAGTTCTCTAGCAAGTATGAATAGGGGACTTTGCCTAACTTGCCGCAGAGTTTGCTATATTACCTAACAGTTTATGTGGAATTTCATCAGTCAAGTAAGCATCTACATAATCTAAATGTGAAGTATTAAAAAAGACCGTAAAGGGAAGGCGAAACAACGCTCTTTGAAGAGCATGCGGGATCTGAGATTCAACAGCGGAACTGGTGAAAAGACAGATGCTATTCCCCCTAAAACACATTGAGTGATTTGACTGAGTTATGTGGCATGGTTTCGGGCTTCGAAAGTGATACTTCGGGAGAAGTATTATATTTGAGCACAATGGATAACAATTCACATTAGTGTTGGGGGTGGTATCATTGACCAAGTTAAATAAGAGACTCACTGGGTATCACTTGCTGTAAAAAAACTGGCCAAAAGAATCACTTAACTTTCACAATACTACTGTCAAATTAGATTAATGTTTACTCTGCCACATATGATACAACATCGAACAGAATCAATAACGTTAAAAAGTTGAACAATTTAGAAAACCTAGTTAAGAGTCTCTAGAGAAATGAAGATGAAATATTACGAGAACATGGAATAGCAGTTCAGACTTAAATCTTGGAATCAATTAGCAGCTCTAGTGCCTATGGAGAATGTGTTCAGGATATGTTCATATTTTTTCCATCTCACATATATATACAACCGAACAAAAATGTATTCATTCATCAAACTCAACTTGTAACATATCAATTTATGACAAGAGATTTACATTGTAGTTAAAGAATTCCCAAGAGAATATGTATACAAAATGTAAGTGATACACCATAACTGAATGATTCCTATTGAATCTTTTTATCAAAACGATGTGTGAGAACCGATGTCAAACTCCAAAAACGTAAAAGGGGGTGTCTTTTTTCGGTCAATTCTTCAATTAGTGAATTTACCTATATCTACAATGTTTTATTTTTCCTAAATAAATACAACTGCTTGGTATTCCATACCTTTAAAAGCTGACTTACTCTGTCTGTCATGGTGCACATGATGTTTGGAAATCTCAAAACTTACGTGTAGGAACATGGTATAGGTGATCAGATGAAGTCCGGCTGACCTGTTGAAGTTAGGCAACGATGCCACATTCGACTGTTTGGGTCTACATGTCTGGGGTATGAAATGACTTCAGGAATTGGAAGATAAACGTAGTGGGTATTACATATACCAATTGTAATGCCACTATATCCGGCAAACGCTCCATGAACCTGCTCCAACCATATACCATTAAGGAAAAGAAAAGAAAAACAACCCAGGTATTAAAAGCATGAAATTAGCTTCAGGAAGGGAGGCAGGAAATAACTGACTAGCAATGCTGCACTAAACAGTGCCACATCTAGTATATTTATGTTGGATTTATTTCCGACCTACCACCATTTTCAATTTTATTTCTAATACACGAGGCTATGACAGATAATAAAAAAAATAGCATTGCTAATATTGTTAACCATCATTTACTAGATGAGCAATACTTATAGTGGAAGGGGTGTACGTGCAATTATATATTTTTGGTGAAGATTTATGGGACGAGCCAAGCTCTTATTGAAGACCCATGGAGAAATCGAAATGGGCTTAAGTCCCAACAACATTTTGGCTTCGGCGATCCCCTAATCGCTGGTAGTTTAAGAGTATTCATGATGGTATCTTTGTTAAGCATCCTACTTCCATACTGAGCTAGCTATTCTTCTAATAAAAAATAAGAATGATGCTCAAGAAAGATAAGAGAATACTCACAGCATTTTGCCCCAGAACAGTGCATAAAATGCCATCAGATGCATTTGCACGGCATGCCCGGATCATGTAAGTAGGATCAATGTACTTCACATCAGCAGGGATGTCTACCTCTTTAAAGTATTTCTTTATCTATCACAAGATATATAAAGGTCACCAGTAGTGGAAGGTGGCTAAATCAAGTAATACTAATCCATGCTCATGTTGAAATTTGAGAAAATAAAACTAAAAAGCAAGAGTTTCATATCTGAATCGCATCATTAATCTTAGATGTTGAAGAGAAGATCATTTTCAAATGGAAAAAAAAATTGAACTAAGTAAAACCAATTTAATTATAATTAACGGTTCGATAAGAACTTGGAATAGAACTTACAAAGCAATGAAAACTGTCACATCCAGATCAAGTAAAAACAAAAAAACTGAGAAAAATTAAAGTATTTGCGGAACGATAACAAAAACGAGGTGCATTGACAAGACACCTTGAGTATATTTGAGTTATGGTTCTCATTTAGTTCCATTCTTCACCATTCAATCCTGATTATTTTCGTTTATAAATTTCAAAAAAAAAAATCATGCAAAGGAAATCTGTGGTTGAGATTAGGATACCATATCTTCAAAACATGTGGGCTTCCTGCCTGATGGACCCTTGGAACTCTATAATGCATGTGAAATACTTTGTCTTATAGATATCAAATTGTACAACTAAAGAAATCGTCTTCTGAACTCGTTATGTAGCATGGTTTCTGCCCATAATCAATCTTGGCAAACGGGAAGGAAATGGAAATTGAATATCTGATGCATGTACATGAAATAACTTATGGAATCTTGCTTACTATACTCTGTCTGTAATGTCATTACTATACTACGTCAGATGCAGGCATACGATGCAAACACTAACCTGTTGTTGAATATGCACACCAATATCCCCTAAAATAACATTTCCAGATGCATCTTTAGCATTAGTGCTCTCAAGCAAAGTCTGTGTCAAAAAGCAAAATTAATATACACGAAAACATTATGACATCTAAAACAACTTAGATGCAAGCCTGTTCCTTTTAGGTCAGGATTAGATATTGCAGCACTTCATATCGTGAATTTATATAACCAATCCATACTAATTTCAAATGTTAACACAGTTAGAGCAATTTAAATTTCAACATAGTGCAGCTACTATGAAAATGGAAACAACACTGTCAGGAGAAAATAGGAACATTGTCATTCCAAAATGCTATGTGAATCTCTTCAAATAGTAGGGATGGAGAAATGATCTTATGGTGCTAAAAGTATACAGTAAATACTGGTCCATTGTGAGAAGAAATTTTGGCACCTGAAGATTATCTATATTACAGAAACTAAGCAACACTCTCAAGGTCAAGATCGTTCAATAAACTATTAAATTTGTAGTAACAACATACAGCCAATATAAAGATATTGTACTAAGTGGGTGGCGCTTGTAGGTACTCTAGGAACTTGAAAGACCTTTCCCAGTTTAACTGATGGTTACTATCATATGCAACACATTAAACTGCTTTTCAAAATGAGATAAAATAGTGCCTCTTTTAAGAAATTGACACATCCAGGAGTCGATGGTGGAAGAAACCGTGTTCAGAATAATACATGTAAAGAAAGCTTAACATAATGTTACATGAGAACAAAGTTATTAAGATATATTTAAATGCAATCAACCAAGAGAAAATTGTTTAAGATGTTATAGAAAATGAGAAAATACATAAATTCTGACCTGGCCGGCTCCCTCAGCTACACATACTACAGCTGATCCCTTTGTTTCAATGAGGTTCTTAAGATACCTCAATACACCATGTGGACCATGTAGATGAAAGGGTACCTTAAAACATAGCGCAGGTGGTCTTTGAGTTCAATATCATTCATGATGCATACTCAAAATTAAGGCTAAAACATAGATGGTCACTAGATCTAGGTAAAAACCTCTGGAATCAAACATATATCAATTTGCCCACTAGCTAGTGATGCATGCATTGTTATAAATCCGCTATCTCTGCCCATCAGTTTTACGAGGCCAATACCATGATAAGCACTATGTGCCTGCAGCAGAACAGAAGGGAAGAAAGGAAAAAGAAGAAAGAAAGAGGGCCTTATCAGTTTGGCGTAAAGATTTTAGAAGCATTCTTAGTTAACAAATGTATTGACGTGTGCACAATTCAAGTAACATGAATGTAACTACATGTACGATAACAATACAGAGAATTAAACTAGTAGTTCACCTCAATGTAAGCAGAATTAATTACTCGCTGTGCTTCCTCAACAGCAGTATCAAAACCGAAAGTCTTGTCCATCAGTAGAATGTCATTGTCAATAGTTTTTGGTACACCAACAACCGCTACTCTCAGCCGTCTCTTGCAACACTAATATGATTGAACCACAGATTAATAAGAGGATTGATCTAAGAAACAGTACGCACAAGCCAACAAAATACTGAACCAAGATTTTCAATTGACTAATCTAGTCAATTGAAACTTACGTGATGCCGCATATTTATGTGTGGTGGTTCTGGTAATTTGAGCAGTTCTGACAGATTTTTGTACATTACTGATGATTGTACCATTCAGTTAACATCGACCATAAAAGGTCAGATGCAACAGGGATGATCTCAATGGAGGGTTGCATGAAAGTTAGTCTAAGAATAGCAGAGAAGAAGTATAGCTGCCACATCAATGATTTTTGAAACAGAATCATTCTAGAATGCCAGTAATGGGCTAGATTTTTAAATCCATACAGTTTCCGTCATGATGAAGAGATATAATAAATACTGTGATACTTCAGAAAATTGACTAACAAAATGCAGTGCAACTGCAAACTGGGGGGATCGCAGATTTAAAAACCATTATGTACTGCATTAGCACCTCATTATGTATTGCATCAGCACCTGCATGAGTACCATTTCCACCCAAGACAAAAAGCATGTTGATTCCTCTCTCCTGAAACCATTTTGCAAATGCATCGATTAGAAACACCCTTTAAGCAGAACTCAAGTTCAACATGGCGAATCACTGCCGACATGGAAAGATCTATCAATACCTGCATATTGTCTACGATATCATTGACAGTAGGACCGCCACGTGAAACTCCTAATATGCTTCCACCAGATAGGTGAATATTTTGAACCACCTTCCGGGATAGCTGAAACCAATGTTTGATTAGATATTAGGATTCAAAAAACACTGGGAAATTTTCAAAATCAATTGAATAATGTCGAAAATGGCGAATTTACTTACAGGAACATCAGGTATTTCCTCATCTGAAAATCCACGATAACCAAATGGAATCCCAACGATTTTCGTTACACCATATATTTCAAGAGTGATAACTATCTGCAAAAGACATGTACGAGGTATGAAAATTCCAAACTCTCTAAAGATGTTGGCTATAATTAGGGGTACTACTAAACATATTATTCCCTGTGTTCTCAAGGATTGAAAATGATGTTGCAACTGAATCTGTTTCGTGTTCGTCAAGATTATTAAACAAAAGCTCCTCCGCAATTCAATGCAAACCTGTCTGATAACATCGTTGAGACCAGGGCAGAGCCCTCCACAGGTTACAATTGCTGCATTTACATCTTCTGGTTTGAAGTATATCTTCTCCCGTGGCCCAGCACGATGAACCCTAGAGGTCCAAAATAACATATATTCAAAACATTAGTATATGATGGGAAAAAAAAAATTTCAAAGACAGAGTCGTTCCATATGCTATCATAAGACAAAGTTGTAGATCATATTTGAGCATGGGTAGGTCTAGTAACATTCTAACAAATGCTTCTCCGGACAATTGATGACATTGCACCATGGACCAATAGCAAATAAAAAAATATGAAGAAAACTGGGTACTAATCAAACAGTAAAAGAAAAAATTGATTTCAATTCTGAATCGTCCGTAGCTCTTCCTCTTTGCAGAAACTTCCTGTGGATGGAAAACATGCCACTATTGAGAGAATTCAATTCTATATCTTGATCAGTGCTTGTCCTGATCACTTTATTTGTAGTATACAGGGTATTTCATTTGAAATTTTGAAGGGTAAAAGCTCACAAATTTTGCATGTAGTGTCTGTATAGAAGATTTATTTAGCCAAATACACATATTAAACAACTATGTGAAACAGAGGATTTATCATAGCTTACATAAATGCAACATGATGAATATGTTGATTTTTTGGTCTTTGAATTTGCCATAAATAAAAAATTGTTGCATTTCTCGTTATAGTGTATTTAGGCAACGGGATTTTCCTACTACCTCTAGCATATGTTTGCATTCCCAGTAGATATAATCCTACCGAGCAAGTTGGTTGTTATATTTACCATTGCTCCACCCAACTACAATCTGGATCAATGCACTCAGCACCAGCAGAGGTCTTTGAGGCAAAATTTATGACCTGACAGATTGAACAAAAACGCCAATGAATGCAAAGCCTTGATGAAACTTATTAACTATAACACGCGCAACTAAATATTAACTATAAAACTTAAAAGGACATATTGTTCAGAAAATTGCAACATACCTTGAGTAGAACTCTATCGTCAATGTTCACATATCCATTCCATTTCTTATCTGATGGATATCCATCCACAAAATCTTCCGTTACAGGCCGCCTGTATCACCATATTCACCAAAATAAAATGTAAAAAAAAAAAAAAAAACTTTCAAAAATCAGAATACAAACTTACTAACTATAACACTAACACGTGACACTAAACACAATCAAAGCATATTTCCAGCAAAATTCAGAATAGAAACGTAATAACTATCAATAATTTTTTTACAACATTATACACAAAAAAATGAACTAACAAAATCGAATGAATTACATTTCTTGGTTCCACATAGCAATACAAGTGTTTCAACTCAAACAATAAAGTAACCAAATATAATTGGTTGAATTATACCTCAGATCATCCAAACAAAGCGAAACTCACCGACTCTTGAGACAAAACGTGGATGGAATAGGAACATCATCTTGGAAGACATCAGTGAGGTGAGGTATATAGAATCGCCTCTCGAAATCTTCCTCGAACTTTGTTTTCCATCTTGAATCACTGAAATCGATAGAATGATTCTTATTTTCAATGGAAACACTTCGTTTCGTGAAAATCTTGTCGAAAGGCTTCGAAGTTGGAAACAACGAATCCTTCATCAAGCTAGAAGGTTTCTTCAATGTAGACATGAAATTGAGGCCGATCGTTCGCGTTGAAGCAATCGATTCCATAGAAGAAAACCTCTCTCTCTCTCTTCCGTAAAGTTCAAAAACCCTACAGTGAAGAGAACAGAAGAGGTTGGTTTTTAAGAGGGAAAAAAAAAATGGATTAAGTGACTTCAGAGACGGAGTTGACATAGAGAGGCATTCATATAAGGAGGTTTGAAGTTCAAAGGCTTCATTTATTCCATTTTTACCCTTTACAGATCTTGAAATCACGATTTTGACACAAGTTGTTGAATAAGTGCGGGAAATAGGGGCTGCTTTTACAAAGTTGTTGCGAGTCCAATAGAGTGGGACTCTCTTGTTTCTTTCGGGTTTGTGCACGTGCATTACACGTGTTTACAATTTATTTATTTACTTATTTATTTTATTTATTATTATTATTATTATTTTTTAATTATGTGGACATTTGGTTAGTCATAGAAAAGCTTTCCATAGAGATTATACACTCATAAAACGTCCTTGGACAATCATCAAGCACTCGAAACCCATAAAGTTTATTACTCAGTCGTCATGCTATATGTTGTATGATAGGAATAGCAACGGAAAAGAATGACAAGGTGGTTCATGCTCAAATTAAAATATTGTTAATCACTTAAAATTTCACTTTAACTACGATATTTTAATACACTTGAAAGTGAATACACATTAAAAAAAAATGGTTCTATGCATTAAACAACGATTCAATTATACAAAGATGTTACAACTTGCATCATGATCATGAGCTTGAGAGCGACAATAGGTCACTACTTACATACTTAAGAAATGGACAACATTAGTTGGTCCATGAGCTTAGGTATCATCAAGCAAGATTGCGCGAAGGGTTCAAAACATGAGATTAGTGAATTTTTTTCAATTTTTTTTTTTAGAAATCGTGGCAAACTAAGCTTGATACCATGTATGATTGGATACTTGTCAATTAATAAATTGTGAATTGGTTGGATATGTGGAAATATACTTTTTCTTTTTAATAACTTCAAAATTCAACACAAATTATTCAAAAATTGATTAACAACAAAGGTAAACTTTGGTTCTACTATTGGACTCCCCACACAGCTTCAAAGCACATTTTTTGCCTTTGTGCTTCTGCGCTTGGACAACAGGTATTGTTGGGCTTAAACTTGAGTTTTATCTTGGTCCTAAAAATGCTATTTTTGGGTTCACTCATTGTCGTCTGAGAAAATAAATCCTTTTTCGTTCGACATTCTTCAAAATTTCATTGATTCAATCTTCGTAAATCGCTATGATTTTGTATTAAGAAAAGATTAAAAAAAAAAAAAAAGATTCAAATACAATCTCTCGATGGGGAGAAACACTACTACAAGAGAAATACTAATCCCATATTTCTAGCTTGGAAATAACTGATGTTGGAAATTTTGTATTTTCATATTTATTATATGAGTAAATCGCATATTATGTAAACTCATTATATGAGGTCCTTTATGTAAGTCTTTAGACCAACAGATGTGTTTGTTCAATTGTGTAGAGTATGTACGCAGTGTTTCATTTGCTACAAATAGAATCTCAAATTGGCCTTTTGAGATATCCAAAATATTAGCAATTCATCATTACAACAACACCCTAGCACACAAAATAATAGTTTACAGTCATTTCAAACATATTCTTTCCTGTTCATCTCAAAGTTAATTCTTATTTCTATTCACCTGAGTTTCTGTCATAAAGTGGATTAGGAACAGACGGATATGTTGTATCTTAGGAGACTAATGACCATCAACGTTGCACCGAGACGAGTCGAATATTCACTACAAGAAAAGTCCTCATTTATAGCACATGTTTATAGCGTTTTTGTCCAAAGTGCTATGATTACATCACACACTCTCATTCATAGCATTTCTCAATAGCATTTTTTAAATTTTGCTATTAAAAATCAAATTTTAATGGTTTTAAAAATGAAAACGCTGTCTAATTTGGGCGGGGATTTTGGCGCTTCTAAAAAAAAACTCGATTTTATCTCTCTTCTCCCCCAAATTTCAACCTGCAAAGCTAAGGTTCTCCTGCAAAGTTGAATGTGAGACTCCCCTGCAAAGCTCAACCCTGCGTTTCTCGCTTCTCTCTCCCTAAGATAAGGTCTTCTTCACATCTCCATATCTTCTTCACTTTTTCTTTTTCTTTTTCTTTTTCTTCTTCTTCTTCTTCTTCTTCTTCTTCTTCTTATTATCTTCAGATCTTTTCTAGTTCTTCTTCTTCTTCTTCACATCTTCTCCACATTCTTCTTCACGTTCTGATCCCTCTCGTTTCGAGTAAGAGGGCGGTTCTAGAGAAAGAGATCCAGGCGAAACCTTGGCTCGCTTAAAAATGGCTTCAACTTGCCAATGCCCCTTTTCATTTCTCCTCTTCTTCGTAGCAAACCATGGCTCAGTACCTCCATATCTTCAACAACAACAAGGTTAGCTTCTTCTTCTGATAGATGGGGTTTACTTCTTCTTCTTTTTGGTTTGTTTTTGTTGGATTAAGAAGAAATTTATGTTTTTTTTTTCATTCACTGTTTGAAGCTCTAGGATTTTTGAAATTGAAGTAAAAATCCGATTTCGGAAGAACCCCACACCCAATAGTTTTATTGCTAATTTTTTTTGCAATGTACATAATATCCAGTTAAAGTAATTTGTTATATGGGCTCTGTTTCTTTGCTGGAAGTGATAAAACATTGTTTGTTAAATGAGCCTAGGGCTAACATATTTGTGGCTAAGTGTGTAACGTCATTTACTTAACTAATATTCATAACAATAAATCAGTCTATCCCATTTTTGGTTAGATATTCAGTCTATCATGATATTGTTTGTTATTGTTGCTTCAATTTGCAAATTAAAATTCGATAAATGTCATTAGCAACACTGCAGATTGTCAAATTGGAGTATATTAAGTCGACACGTTTCTATAAATGCCCAGATTTGGTTTTTAATAGAAGCTTAGGATTAATATAATATATGTCATCCCTTTTGGCATAGGTTGATGCTGTGGTGTATCTGGTTGATTCATATGACAAGGAGAGATTTGCTGAATCAAAGAAGGAGCTAGATGCCCTCCTCAGATGAATCCCTTGCCAAAGTTCCATTCCTTGTGCTTGGGAATAAGATTGAAATTCCATATGCTGCCTCAGAGGATGAGCTCCATTATCACTTGGGCGTAACTCTCACCACTGGCAAGGGGAAGCTGAACTTAAATGGAATCCGATGTCCGCCCTCTAGAGGTCTTCATGTGCAGCATTGTCCACAAGATGGGCTATGGTGATGGTTTCAAGTGGGTTTCTCAATATATCAAATAGGTTAAAAGGCATGCGGATGTTTAGGCAATCAACAAATTATGCTTTCCTCCCAATTTGTTCTCTCAGAGTTGGAAAGAGCATGTCTTGTATTTCAAATGGTAAAAGGAAATTTGGTCTTAATTTTAAGAGACATTTTGATCGTTACTGCTACGTAAAAACTGAATATCTTGTGATAAAGATCCTAGAACTGCAGGTCCTTGTTTCCCCTTTTTTTTTATCTCGTTTCATTGTCTGTTTATGATTTTGTTCATGTCATGTGATGTTCCAGAAATTTGCTACATTGATGTTTATTACTTCACTCCTGCTGTTTTTTCTTCTTCTTATGTAGCTCTATTTTCACTTTGAACTCTTTATAAACACCTATTTCATTGATTAACATTGGGTCAAGTCTTAATTCACGTAGTTTTGATCTTTTGCAGCTGAATCATTTCCGGGTAGGTCAGATGTTCAATGCTTGCATCGTTGGCAAAAGGTTTTTAGTCCTGATCTTGTTAAAGGACCTAAAGAGGTACATAGTAAACATCTCAGTATTTTTTTTCTCAACTAAATTGGTGATAATGAAGACATTTAGACATTGTATTCTCCGAAGAGGCGGAAGTTCAGGCGAAAGGGTATCCATCTCATTTGATGAAAGCTATTGTAGCTTACGAAGATCGTCATTTTTACCGGCATTCTGGAATTGACCCTATTGGAATTGCCCATGCCGTGTTGTTGTTCCCCAATGGAGGTGGTGGGAGTACCATCACTCAGCAGGTGAGCAAATCAATTTAATTTGTTTTGTAGCTAGAACTGAATGTTTGTTGCATTTATCAATGAGTTTGAATCAACCAACGGAACCCGTTAAGTTTTTGGAATTGAGTTTACGAATGTTGTATTGAGTTTTATGATCCAACATTGGTACTGAAATTTCTTTCATGAACTAAAAGGAATTTTACTTGATTTAATTACAGCTTGTGAAGAATACATTTCTTAAGAATGAGAAAACTTTTTCGAGAAAGGCTGTTGAGTTATTGTTGGCATTGATATTGGAGAGAAGACTGTCGAAAGAGAAAATCCTAAGTGCCTACTTGCGAAAGGTAATAGTTGATTTTTTTTCTTATTGAAAAGTAACATAAATGAGCAAATTTATGGATGATAACTAATTGAATTTCTTATGCGATAGATATAATGGGGACATGGTGTATATGGAATCGAGTCAGCGTCCAAATTCTATTTTGGGAAGTGCCCACCATTTCTTAGTTTAGGAGAGTGCGCAATGCTGGCTGGCATTGTACCTGCGTCTCTGGTTTATATTTGGTGTTATAAATTACACACACAATTCAGAGGTTTCTTCTTGAAGTATCTATTTTTTTGCTTTGTTTAAGAGGGAAGTCTTCCCAAGCAAGAGCATTGAGGAGAATGGTGGATGCTGGATTTCTTGACATTGAGGCAACACTTTTGGACGTGAATCAACCTCTTCATTTATGTGGTGATAGGATTGAAGATCAAAATGTTCTTCCATATTCTTCATCGAAGGTATGCCGATGCCTTCTATTGTTGTTGTTTTCCACCTTTCATCACATTATCCATCAGTACTATCCACATTATGTTCTTACTTAAGAGTTGGTATTTGACAACAAGTACAAGATTTCATCTTGTGTGCACCCTCTCACTTTCTGAGTCAGTTGAGTACTAAGTTGAAGGGAATACTAGATTCCACAAGCTGCACTGCATTAGGATATCATTAGTTAATTTCCCTCTTAAGAGGCAATATACTTTAGATAATGTAATTTCTATTGCTTTTTCATGCCTTCCTTAATTTATTGAGTAGTAAATGCTTAAGCTTTTTTGTCAGATTAATGAAGATGTACATCTTCATGTTTTCAGAATATAAATCTTTGATTTGTAAACCATCTAAATGTTGGTAGAGTGTGCCATCTGAAAAAAAAATAGAATTATTCCTTATAGTGCTGTTGGGAATGCGAGGACGTCACTAAACATTGAGAGGTAGGATAATGCTTATAGTGCTCTCAAATTATAGATTGTACCTCTCAATGTTATAGATTGTATCCAACAATCTTAAAACAATATCATAATACTCTAGCCAAACATATCCAGAGTACTAAAAACTTGGTTAATACATGTTTGATTTTCAGACTTTGAGTTTGTGTTGTGCCAATTGTGTACCAGCTGAATTGGTAGAGGTGTGACGGATGGTATCACACGTGAACGGGTTTGAACCTAGCCGGCGCCATGGGGTGGGGAGGGTTAAGGGTAAAAAAAAGGAATGCCCTCATAAAAAAAAATTGTGTATCATCTACTGTTTAGTACAATAAACTTTTATTTGTTCAAATTTGTTTAACACACTGTTTTGTACATTATGTGTTTTTATTTGTACAATTAATTTTAACATACTGTTTTGTACAATAAGTTTTAGAGTTTATATATTTTAGAACTCTATCAATATTACTGATTTTATTACAGTAATTTGTACAAATTAGATACAGAGTTTATAAATTAATAAACTCTGATTAAGATAATTTTTTACAATACTTAGTCTAATTAAATTTTCTGTGCAACAAAATTTGATTTATTTATATTATTACTAATAACAAATAAATTGTGTTTTTCTGTGTGTCAAACATATTGAGATAAAAACGAAACCAGTTTAATTGCTGAGGTGACATCTGGAGTCACTAAAGTTTTTACTCATGATAAGCTAGAGAAATTCAAATGAGTTGATTTTAAAACATGGCAGAGCAAGATGTTGTTTTACCTAACAACATTGGGTTTGGCAAAAATTCCTACCGAGGATGAATTGAAGCCAAAAGATGGAGAAACCCTAGAAAGTCAAAAGAAAGTGTTTTTTGCAATTGAAGCTTGGAGGCATTCTGACATCCAGTGCCAAAACTACGTGTTGAATTCGATGGATGAAGTTTTATAAAAAATCTATAGTACTATAAACTTTGCTAAGGATCTGTGTGGGTGCAGTGGAAAAGAGTACAACATGGAGGATGTTGGACTAAAGAATTTTTTCCCTGACAAAGTTCATGTATTACAAGATGACTGATGCTAAAACTGTCTCTTTCCAGATCCAAGAAATTCAAATTATCATTCATGAAATGCATGCTGAATGCCACATCATCAACGAATCTTTCCAGGTTGCTGCTATTATTAGGAAACTCTCTCCCAATTGGAAAGATTTTAAGCACTATTTGAAACATAAGTGTAAGGAGATGAGTCTTGAAGACTTAATCATCCGCCTAAAAATTGAGGAAGACAACTGTGGAATACAAACGAACACCGGTTGAAACAAATGTGCATGTCATCGAGAGTTCAAAGCAGCAGAAAAACACTCACAAAAGAAAGCATTCATCAAATAATGGGGGAAGTGAAGTAAACCCCAAAAGCTATGCACACTTTAAAAGGTTTAAGGGCTCTTGCTATGTTTGTGGCAAGAAGATGCATCTTACAAAGGACTGTCGAAACAGCAAGGATGAAGACAACGAAAGGCGGTCTTCTCTAGCAAACTTGTTCAATGATCTTCCCGTCTAATAAAAAATTCAATGTATCTATGGTTAACCTCTTTAATCATCCTCCAACATGGTGGCTTGACATTGTTGCCACCTGCCACATCTGTAGCGATAAGACCATGTTTTCAACTTATAAGCAGTTGAATAATGATGACAAGGTCTTTATGGGAAATGAATAAGTCTCGACAATTGAAGGCAAGGGAATTGTGGTATAAAAATATACATCAAACAAGAACGTCACGATGAAAGACATCTTACATGTTCCAGAGATTAGGAAAAACTTAATCTTTGGTTCTTTTCTGGTAGAGAATAAGTTTAAAATAGTTTTTGAGTCAGGAAAATTTGTCTTGTCCAAAAATGGAGTATATGTGGAATGTGGTTACCTGACAATAGTATTTTCAATGCCAATGTAATGGTCATTAATAATGCAAAATCTGTTTCTTATTTGCTTGAGTCCCTTTTACTGTGGCATGATAGACTAGGTCATGTAAATTTTAAGAAAATGAAGAAGTTTATCTAGGGTTAATCCGTAAATTTGATAATAAATCACAAAACAAATGCAAGGTTTGTGTGGCAACCAAATTTACCAAACAACATTTTCATTAAGTACAAAGAAACACTGAAATTTTGGATTTAGTACACACCAATTTATGTGATTTAAAATCAAATCTCACTCGAGGTGCGAAGAAATATTTTATCACATTTATCGATGATTGCTCACGGTATTGTTATGTGTATTTATTAAATAACAAAGACGAAACAATCAGTGCATTTGTAAAATACAAAACTGAAATAAAAAATCATTTAAATAAAAAGATCAAAATATTGAGATCTAATAGAGGCAGTGAATATGAATCTTCATTCGCAGAGATTTGTGAACAAAATGGTATTATACACCAAACTACTGCTCCTTACTCACCACAATCAAATGGAGTTACTGAAAGAAAAAATGGAACCTTGAAAGACATGATTTATATCATGCTTATCAACTCTAATCTACCTGAGAACTTGTCGGGTGAAACACTCCATAAGGAAAATCGTATTTAGATCGAGTATTCCACAAGAAATTTGTTCAATTACCATATGAGACATGGAAGGGTAAACGACCATCCTATAAACACATTAAAGTATGGGGTGCTTAGCGAAGGTTTATATTCCAACACCCAAAAGGAACAAACTATGAGCAAAAATCATTGATTTTATTTTTTTTGGAAATGCTGAAAATAGCAGTGCATACAGGTTTTTGGTGTTTAAATCTAATATCCATGATATTCATATTAATACTATACTTGAGTCTAGAGATGCAGTGTTTTTTAAGACTATATTTCCTCATAGGAAAGATTACATAGAATCAACACCACATATGACTTCTGAGTCGTCTAGTGCTCGTATAAGAACACATGAGGTGTCAAATGAAGGGAGTGAGCAAAATATCAATTCTACTGAAAATAGAAATGATGATTTCCTTAGACATAGCAAGATAGCTCGAAAGTCCAAAACATTTTGTCTAGATTTTTTAACTTATATGTTAGAAATGCAACCTCAAACTTATAAAGAAGCAATGTCTACTCCTAAAGAAGCAATGTCTACTCCTAGAAATAAATCAATTGGGTGCAAATGGATCTTCAAGCGTAAAATGAAACCTGATGGTTCCATTGATAAATACAAAGCTCGATTAGTAGCTAAAGGGTATAGTAAAAAAGAATGCTTAGACTATTTTAACACTTATTTTCCGGTTACAAAGATAACATCAATTAGGATGTTAACTGCCATCGTAGCACTTTACAATTTAAAAATTTACCAAATGAATGTAAAAATTGTGTCCTTGAATGGATAATTAAATGAGGAAATATATATGGATCAACCAAAAAGGTTCCGAGACAAATGAAAAAATAGCAAAGTATGTAAACTTGTTCGATTCTTATATGGTCTAAAACAAGCGCTCAAACAATAACATAAGAAGTTTGAGTTATGTTGAAAAATGGATTCAACATATATGAGTATGACAAGTGTGTCTACATACAGAAAATCAATAATGACTATGTGATAGTTTGTCTTTATGTTGATATGTTTATTTTTGGGACTGATAGTCAATTTATTAAGTCCACCAAACTTATGCTCACTAAACATTTCGATATGAAAGATCTAGGTAAAGCAGGCGTAATTTTGGGAATCAAAATATTGCGAACACTTGATGGTTTAGCTTTGTCTCAATCACATTACATTGTGAATGTAATAGATAAGTACAAACAATAAGGAATCAAGATATCTAATAATCCATTCCATACATCTTAGGTGCTACATAAACATACAGATCCAAGTGTTTCACAACGTAAGTACTCTCGCATTATTGGAAGTTTAATGTATATGATGAACTATACAAGACCTGATATAACTTATTATGTGAGTAGACTAAGCATATATACTTGTAAACCAAGTAAAGCTTACTGACATGATTTGCTTAAGGTTGTAGGGTATTTGAAAAATACTCCAAACTGTGCATTGCACTATGGTAGATATCCTAGTGTCCTTGAGGGACACAATGATGCAAATTGAATTTCTAATTCTGAATCAGTAAAATTCACCAGTGGTTATGTGTTTACTATGGTAGGCGGTGTCGTATCCTGAAAATCTTCTAAACAAACATATATAGCTAGATTCACAATGAAATATGAGTTTATAGCCTTAGACAAGACTGGGGAAGAAGCAGAGTGGTTTCATCAATTTTTAGAAGACATTCTGTTATGGCCACAACCAATATCGACCATATGCATACATTGTGACAATCAAGCTTCTATATGTAGAGCTCACTTAAAATTCCACTTTAACTACGATATTTTATACACTTGAAAGTGAATATACATTAAAAAAAATTAAAAAAAATTGGTTCTATGCATTAAACAGTGATTCAATTATACAAAGATGTTACAACTTGCATCATGATCATGAGCTTGAGAGCGACAATAGGTCACTACTTACATACCGAAGAAATGGACAACATTAGTTGGTCCATGAGCTTAGGTATCATCAAGCAAGATTAGGCGAAGGGTTCAGAACATGAGATTAGTGAATTATTTTCAATTTTTTTTCTTAGAAATCGTGGCAAACTAAGCTCGATACCTTGTATGATTGGATACTTGTCAATTAATAAATTGTGAATTGGTTGGATATGTGGAAATATACTTTTTTTTTAATAAAACAAAATTCAACACAAATTATTCAAAAATTGATTAACAACAAAGGTAAACTTTGGTTCTACTATTGGACTCCCCACACAGCTACAAAGCACATTTTTGGCCTATGTGCTTCTGTGCTTGGACAACAGGTGTCATTGGGCTTAAACTCGAGTTTTATCTTGGTCCTAAAAATGCTATTTTTGGGTTCACTCATTGTAGTCTTAGAAAATAAATCCTTTTTCGTTTGACATTCTTCAAAATTTCATTGATTCAATCTTCGTAAATCGCTATGATTTTGTATTAAGAAAAGATTTAAATTTTTTTTTAATACAATCTCTCTCGATGGGGAGAAACACTACTACAAGAGAAATACTAATCCCATAATTCTAGCATGGAAATAACTGATGTTTGAAATTTTGTATTTTCATATTTATTATATGAGTAAATAGTATGTTATGTGTAATGACCCGATCCACAGATTACTAGATTGTTCGCTTTGGGCCCAAGGCCCGCACGACTTTAAAACACGTAGTACTTTGTAGATTTAAACTCGTACATATATAGCACATCCCTTTCCCTCACCTAGGCGATGTAGGACTATAATCTCCCCTTGGTAGCTTGCCCAACACCTCTTGGGATCCACGGGCCTGTTGGGCTTCGCCATCACGGGCCTTTCCCTCACCATCCCCCTCAGGTCTGCCCACACAAGGGTACCACAGTCCACCCCCCTAAGGGAGTCCAACGTCCTCATTGGCACACTTTCGGCTAGGTCCGGCTCTGATACCATTCTGTCATGACCCGATCCACAAAGTACTATATTGTCCGCTTTGGGCCCAAGGCCCGCACGACTTTAAAATGCGTAGTACTTTGTAGATCCAAACTCGTACATATATAACACATCCCTTTCCCTCACCTAGGTGATGTGGGACTATAATCTCCCCTTGGTAGCTTGCCCAACACCTCTTGGGATCCACGGGCTTGTTGGGCTTCGTCATCACGAGCCTTTCCCTCACCATCCCCCTCAGGTCCGCCCACACAAGGGTATCACATTATGTAAACTCATTACATGAGGTCCTTTATGTAAGTCTTTAGACCAACAAATGTATTGGTTCAATTGTGTCTTCTAAGAGTAGGTACGTAGTGTTTCATTTGCTACAAGTAGAATCTCAAATTGACCTTTTGAGATATCCAATATATTAACAATTTATCATTACAACAACAACCTAGCACACAAAATAATAGTTTACATTCATTTCAAACATGTTATTTCCTGTTCATCTCAAAGTTAATTCTTATTTTTATTCACCTGAGTTTCTGTCCTAAAGTGCATTAGGAACAGAGAAAAATATGTTGTATCTTGGGAGACTAATGACCATCAACATTGCACTGAGACGAGTCGAATATTGTTTTAAAGACATTGCATTAAGCAAGCCTCAAATTATCCTACCCGTCACTGTTACAGATTGTATCCAACAATCTTAAGACAATATCATACAACTCTAGCCAAACATATCCAGAGTACTAAAAACTTTGGTCAATACATGTTTGGTTTTCAGACTTTGAGTTTGTGTTGTGCCAAATGTGTACCAACGGAGTCGGTAGAGGTGTGACGGATGGTCTCACACATCACGGATTCGAACCCGGCTGACGCCATGGGGTGGGGAGGGTAAAAGGTAAAAAAAAAGGAATGTTCCCATAAAAAAGTATGTGTATCATCTACTGTTTAGTACAATAAACTTTTATGTGTGCAAATTTGTTTAACACACTGTTTTGTACAGTATGTGTTTTTATTTGTACAATTAATTTTAACATACTGTTTTGTACAATAAGTTCTAGAGTTTATATATTTTAGAACTCTATCAATATTACTGATTTTATTACAGTAATTTGTACAAATTAGGTACAGAGTTTATAAATTAATCAACTCTGATTAAGATAATGTTTTTACAATACTTAGTCTAATTAAATTTTATGTGCGACAAAATTTAATTTATTTATATTATTACTAATAACAAATAAATTGTGTTTTTTTCTGTGTCAAACATATTGAGATAAAAACAAAACCAGTTTAATTGTTGGGGCGACATCTGGAGTCACTAAAGTTCTTACTCATGATAAGCCAGAGAAATTCAAATGAGTTGATTTTAAAACATGGCAGAGCAAAATGTTGTTTTACCTAACAACATTGGGTTTGGCAAAATTTCTTACCGAGGATGAATCAAAGCCAAAAGATGGAGAAACCCTAGAGAGCCACAAGGAAGTGTTTTTCGCAATTGAAGCTTGGAGGCATTCTGACATCCAGTGTTGAATTTGATGGATGAAGTTTTATACAAAATCTATAGTACTATAAACAATGCTAAGGATTTGTGTGGGGGTATTGGAAAAAAGTACAAAACGGGGGATGTTGGACTAAATAATTTTTTTGTTGACAAGTTCATGGATTACAAGATGACTGATGCTAAAACTGTCACTCTCCAGATCCAAGAAATTCAAATTATCATTCATGAAATGCATGCTGAAGGCCACATCATCAGCGAATCTTTCTAGGTTGATGTTATTATTGGGAAGCTCTCTCCCAATTGGAAAGATTTTAAGCATTATTTGAAACATAAGTGTAAAGAGATGAGTCTTGAAGACTTAATCGTTCGCTTAAAAATTGAGGAAGACAACCGTGGAACAGACAAGCGAACACCAGTTGAAACAAATATGCATGTCATCGAGAGTTCAAAGCAGCAGAAGAACTCTCACAAAAGGAAGCATTCGTCGAATAATGGGGGAAGTGATGTAAACCCCAAAAGCTATGCACACTTTAAGAGGTTCAAGGGCTTTCGCTATGTTTGTGGCAAGAAGATGCATCTTACGACGGACTGTCGAAACCGCAAGGATGAAGACAACGAAATGTGGTCTTCTCGAGCAAACTTGTCAAATGCTCTTGTCCGTCTTATAAAAAATTCAATGTATCTATGGTTAACCTCGTTAATCATCCTCCAACATGGTGGCTTGGCATTGGTGCCACCTGCCACATCTGTAGCGATAAGACCATGTTTTCAACTTATAAGAAGTTGAATAATGATGACAAGGTCTTCATGGGAAATGAACCAGTCTCGACAATTGAAGGCAAGGGAATTGTGGTATAAAAATATACATCAAGCAAGAACGTCACGATGAAAGACATCTTACATGTTTAAGAGATTAGGAAAAATTTAATCTTTGGTTCTTTTCTGGTAGAGAATAACTTTAAAATAGTTTTTGAGTCAGGAAAATTTGTCTTGTCCAAAAATGGAGTATATGTGGGACATAGATCTATGCTTATTTTCAACTCCCCGAAGCATTTCGTCGCTTGCTACGCCCTTCCTTGTCTCTGGGTGCCTAGGTATCCACCGTAAGCCTTTCCTCGTTTGAACCTCGCCGTTAACTTTAAGGCTATGCCATCCTAAGGTGCTGCTAAATGGAAGGATCTTATCAACGTCCATGAATGAGAAATCATATATCGAACTGTTCTATACCTTTGTATCGGCTAAGTTCACGAGCTGGAGATAAGCGGACTCGAACCGCTGACATCCGCCACAGGGTAAACCACCGCCTCTCAGGCCTCCCCGACTGATTCTACCATAGAGGCCAGCGATAGACAATAACTCCCCCCCCCCCGAACACAGCTTACAACTTTCATCGTACTGTGCTATGGTATTTTCAATGCCAATGTAATGGTTATTAATAATGCAAAATCTGTTTCTTATTTGCTTGAGTCCCTTTTACTGTAGCATGATAAACTAGGTCATGTAAATTTTAAGAAAATGAAGAAGTTGGCTAGTCTAAGGTTAATCCCAAAATTTGATAATAAATCACAAAACAAATGCAAGGTTTGTGTGGCAGCCAAATTTACTAAACAACATTTTCATTAAGTACAAAAAACACTGAAATTTTAGGTTTAGTACACACCAATTTATGTGATTTAAAATCAATTCCCACTCGAGGTGCGAAGAAATATTTTCACATTTATCAATGATTGTTCACGGTATTGTTATGTGTATTTATTAAATAACAAAAACTAAACAATTAATGTATTTGTAAAATACAAAACTGAAATCGAAAATCATTTAAATAAAAAGATCAAAATATTGAGATCTAATAGAGGCAGTGAATATGAATCTTCATTCGTAGAGATTTGTGAACAAAATGGTATTATACACCAAACTACTGCTCTTTACTCACCACAATCAAATGGAGTTGCTGAAAGAAAAAATGGAGCCTTGAAAGACATGATTAATACCATGCTTATCAACTCCGATTTACTTGAGAACTTGTTGGGGGAAACACTCCATATGGAAAATCGTATTTAAATCGAGTACTCCACAAGAAATTTGTTCAATTACCATATGAGATATGGAAGGGTAGACGACCATCCTATAAACACATTAAAATGTGGAGTGCTTAACAAAGGTTTATATTCCAGCACCCAAAAGGAACAAACTATGAGTAAAAATCATTGATTATTATTTTTTTGGAAATGCTGAAAATAACAGTGCATACAGATTTTTGGAGTTTAACTATGATATCAATGATATTCATATTAATACTATCCTTGAGTCTAGAGATGAAATGTCTTTTGAGACTATATTTCATCATAGGAAAGATTACATAAAATCAACACCACATATGACTTCTGAGTCGTCTAGTGCTCATATAAGAACACATGAGGTGTCAAATGAAGGGAGTGAGCAAAATATCAATTCTAATGAAAATAGAAATGATGACTTCCTTAGACCTAGCAAGAGAGCTCGAAAGTCCAAAACATTTGGTCTAGATTTTTTTACTTATATGTTAGAAACACAACCTCAAACTTATAAAGAAGCAATGTCTACTCCTGAAGCTTCTTTCTGGAAGGAAGCTATAAACAATGAGATAGAATCTGTTATACACAATCATACTTGGAAATTGGTGGATCTTCCTCCTAGAAATAAACCAATTGGGTGCAAATGGATCTTCAAGCGTAAAATGAAACCTAATGGTTCCATTGATAAATACAAAGTTCGATTAGTAGCTAAAGGGTATAGTAAAAAAAAGGCTTAGACTATTTTAACACTTATTCTCCGGTTACAAAGATAACATCAATTAGGATGTTAACTGCCATCGTAGCACTTTACAATTTGAAAATTTACCAAATGAATGTAAAAATTGCGTCCTTGAATGGAGAATTAAATGAAAAAAAATATATATGGATCAACTGAAAAGGTTCTGAGACAAATGATAAAATCAAAAAGTATGTAAACTAGTTCGATCCTTATATGGTCTAAAACAAACTCCCAAACAATGACATAAGAAGTTTGAGTTATGTTGAAAAATGGATTCAACATAAATTAGTATGACAAGTGTATCTACATAAAGAAAATCAATAATGACTATGTGATAGTTTGTCTTTATATTGATGATATGTTTATTTTTTGGACTGAAAGTCAATTTATTGAGTCCACCAAACTTATGCTCACTAAACATTTCTATATGAAAGATCTAGGTGAAACAGACGTAATTTTGGGAATCAAAATATTGCGAACACCTGATGAGTTAGGTTTGTCTCAATCACATTACATTGAGAATGTAATAGACAAGTACAAACAATATGGAATCATCAAGATATCAAATAATTCATTCCATCCATCTCAGTTGCTACATAAACGTACAGATCCAAGTGTTTCACAACTTAAGCACTCTCGCATTACTGGAAGTTTAATGTATATGATGAACTGTATGAGACCTGATATAACTTATGATGTGAGTAGACTAAACATATATACTTTTAAACCAAGTAAAGCTTACTGGCATGTTTTGCTTAAGGTTTTAGGGTATTTGAAAAATACTCCAAACTATGCATTGCACTATGGTAAATATCCTAGTCTCCTTGAGGGACACAGTGATGCAAATTGAATTTCTGATTCTGAATCAATAAAATCCACCAGTGGTTATGTGTTTACTATGACATGAAGTGTCGTATCTTGAAAATCTTCTAAACAAACATATATAGCTAGATTCACAATTGAATCTGAGTTTATAGCCTTAGACAAGACTGGGGAATAAGCAGAGTGGCTTCATCAATTTTTAGAAGACATTTTGTTATGGCCACAACTAGTATCGGCCATATGCATACATTGTGACAATCAAGCTTCTATATGTAGAGCTCACAATTTTATGTACAATGGTCGATCACGACACATACGTCGAAGGCATCGTACCATGCGGTTGTTGCTTTCTAAGGACATAATGCCCATTGAATTTGTTAAATCAAAAGATAACCTAGCAGACGAAAGGTTTGTCTAGAGAGCATATAGATTGTGCTTCGAAGGGAATGATTTTAAAAGCCTAATACACATGAATTATCATATACGGAAACCTTATTAAGTGATTGAAGATTTCGTGGACTTAGTTCAAAAGGAAAACTAGTGTTGGATAATTCATTGTTAAGCACTTAAAAACATAATGCTCTTTCCATTCCTATGAAGCACAAAGTGTAAACCTACTATGATAAAAATATAAACAATGATACATTGTTGTTAATGACGTCTATATCTGCAAACAACAAGTGGGGTATTGTAGGATAATTCTTATAGAAGCGATCACCTATGTAAGTGTGAGCTGGGTCGGTTCTACGAGATTTTTATTAGGTTGAAATCTCTAGTAGCTCTTACAAAACCGAGAATTATTTAGGACCAAAACAAACAAAACCAAGAATAGAATTTGAATGGAATAATGTCATGTAAAGTTTAATTGACTGGTTTTACATTAACAATTGACAGTTCAAGATGAAGTAGTTCACTGATTAGTTAAATAATTCTGATACTCTTTTACTGAGGAAGGTTCAAAGTGAAAGCCACTTATCCTGATGTGGCATTAATCCACATACTCTTGAGATGTCACGATTTTCTCATTCAAGTAGGGGATTTTGGAAATTTTTTATTTCCTGGGTATATCTTACGTTATGTGAATTCATTACATAAAGTTTTTGATGTAAATCTTTAGACCAACAAATGTATTGGTTCAATTGTGTCTTCTGGGAGTAGGTACGTAGTGTTTCATTTGCTATAAGTATAATATCAAATTGGTCATTTGAGATATCCAAAATATTAGCAATTCATCATTACAACAACAACCTAGCACACAGAAGAAGAGTTTACATTCATTTCAACCATGTTCTTTCCTATTCATCTCAAAGTCAATTCTTATTTCTATTCGCCTAAGTTTTTGTCTTAAAGTGTATTAGGAACAAAGATGAATCTATTGTATCTTGGGAGACTAACGACCATCAACGTTGCACCGAGACGGGTCAAATATTGTTTTAAGGACATTGCATTAAGCAAGTCTCGGATTATCCTATCCTTCCACTATTACAAATTGTATCCAACAGGTGATTCATCCTTTGTATTTTTTGTTCGCTTTCTTAGCTCTAATGGATCTCTGATAACAAAGGCTAACATCTTGGGTGCAATCTTCTGAAAGCTTATTTGTAGCCAATTCTCTTGCATCATCTTTACTAGAAGCACTTGACTGTTGTTCTTTCTTCAAGATCCTGACAATTCTTTATCCATTGTTGACTTTAGTTCTTGTTTTTTGTTTTGCTGTGTATGTTATAATGATGATAAATTAATAAGCCTAAGATATACATACATATATATCAAAACACAAACACCCAAAGAAAGTTGGAACTCTTACAAGATAGCCATAAAGAGCTTGAACACGAACATTTAAAAGGCAACAACATTTACAACTAACAAAGATAAAACATAAACCTACCAAAATGACCATTCCTACTTAGGGTTGGCAGTGGGGCGGATTTTCACGGATATCCGCCTCGCTTGCCCCAATTGGGGCGGATATGGATTTTCTTAAACAGATTTCAGACCGGATTTGGGGATTCAAATCATATTCGTAAAAAATTCGGGGCCGATATGGATTTGGCCATATCCGCCCCATGGATATCAGTTTATATAAGTATTTTACTAAAATAACCTGAAGCCCTTAACAAAACCCTAACCCTAAACAACTTTTCACACACAGATCTCAGCCTATCTGCTCTCTTCATCTCCCTCTTCTTTTCGTCTTCTTATTCTTCTTCTTTTTCTTCTCCACAGAATATCTTCCAACCTCTCCCATACAAAACCCTAAAGGTCGTAGCAGAGCAGATCTTTGCTCTAATTCGATCTTTGCTTTGGTTTCTAATCTTTGGGCAAAATCTCAGTCGAATAGTAAGATTGGACGAAGATTCGCTTAAAAACCTAAAAATGGAGGAGAGGTGTTCGTTTTTTTTAAGAAGCTACGATTATTAGGGAAGCTAACATCCATATGGAGATCAATTTTGCAGGAGTTGAAACAAATAGGTAGATCGGTTTTGCTGGGATTAGCCAAATCTGAAACAAATAGGGGGATTGATTTGCATGGATTAGCCAGATCTGAGATCGATTTTGCAGGGATTAATAATTGGGTTTGCAACCTAACATGTTTTTTCTTCACTTGAATTTTGCTTCTTCAATTGATTTTGTATGTATGGGTAACAAATACATATGAATAGGGAGAGAGAAAGAGAGGGGATTGAATCCTGAATTGTTAATTATATGTGCAACTATGGTTAGAGAATTGAAATCAATTTGAATGTATATATGCGTGCGTACCTTGCCCATTTATAATTCATTCAATATATATTTTTTTTTAAAATTAAATGGTTAATCGGGGTGGGGTGGATATCCGCCAATCTGTTCGAGACGGGGATGGTTTTTAACAAAATATATAAACGAATATTCGAGGCGGATTCGGGGATTCGCGATCCCTGACAGGGCAAGAATAGATTTGTCCAAATTCACTCCAATCTGCCCCATTACCATCCCTACGCCTACTTGAGCTTGAACGCCCAAAGTCTGTTTCCAAATCTTACCCAACCTTTGCAAACATAATTTTCTTCTCTTAAATAAGGTTTCAAATACATCTATACCTAGGTTGCCTTTCCCAACTCTACCCTCCTAATGTTGTTCTTACTTCTTACTTTAGTAAAGTGGTAAACAATGGATAATGAGACTAGTTAATTATGTTCCATCTCTTGGTGACAAAAGAATGATCTTGTGTTTTCTTTACTATCATCAAATTTACAACTATACAAAAACCCATTATAGTCTCCATATTTTCCTTTGCATTCAAGGGATAACACAAACGTGCAACAAACTACTCTTGGATGATAATTTCATCAAACACTATGTGATAAGCTTTCAAGTTTCAATCAAAAGCATTCAAACTCAAGAAACAAGGAACCCCTCCTCCCACTCCATCATGCTTGTTTTTGCTTTGGTTGGTCATTGTAAGCATGGGAATACACGTGTACCATGATGGAGGGTTTAAAAAGTTGACCCTCTTTTAATTCCTGAGCCACTAAACTAATCTATGGTTTGTGCACGCCTTGTGTTATGTACTTCATTACTTTGTTTAAATTGTTTTACACCCTTATGAGCAAGACATATTGATTACATAGCTCTTCACATTGGAAGAATTAGAGTGAACTCTGATGACTGGATATATTTTGAAAGAAAAAGGTTGGAAATATAGGATTGGTTCGATATCAAATGTTAAGAACCAAACAATACTCCTAAAAAACTCAAATATCTTACGAGCATCATGTTGTGGATAATGCTAGCTAGTTCTTGCAATCTAACAGAAATGTGATGTAGTGCCTGTTACTTAAAATTACCCCACTAACATATGTCATTGGTAGACTGGTTAGTTGGTTAAGGCTGTGGTAATTTAATCCTCATGTCTCGAGTTCTATACCCACAGCTATGCAAGTGACTCTATTGTAGTGGTTATGACTCAAACATGGTGAATGATGAATGACATGTGTATTTATGTTTTGCTAAACAATGAATTTGGCTAATTATTAGGGAAATGTCCATACCATAAAAAGCTTCATATGGATTCAATTCAAGCGTGTGGTATGATTGAACAAAGCTGAAATAGAAAAGAAGTAAACAAAACAAAATAGTCTCAAGTGGTATTTAAGTATGTAACATATTGTATACAAGTGCATGGATACCCTGATTTCCCACCTTTAACCACAATTCTTTATGATATTTTAATAAGGGCGCTTACCAAGGTGTAATCTTTTTATCAGTGCGGCATGGTGGAAGGGAAGAAGGCTTATTGTTTGGCTTTCCAAGCGTGGATGTTTTTGTTGGAGATTCCACAGCCAACTTTGCCTCTGATGCCCCCACTTCCCCACACCTCACTCAAACCCCATCCTTGTGTGTTAATGGCTTGTCCAAATTGGGATTATTTCATATAACAAGTCAATCGACCACTCTCCGGTTGCCACATGTCACTTGAACACCAATGGGGTTGAGTAATTTGGTGATAATAATTTTGCCACAGCCTTGCATGCAATAAAATTCAATTTACTTGCTATTAGTGTGTATATGTTTGTTACATTGAGTAATATGTTGACAGTGTGATTTTATTAACCCTGTGAGCCCACTCTGTCTTGACATTTCAGAAAGAAAATAAGCCGACGTTGAGATTTATATTTTGTGACTCTTAAGGATTCAGATTTAGGGTTATGTATGACCAAAACAGAAGAGGATAAACAACCTGATATGTAAAAATTAGGGGTTGGCATCCCATCTCGTTCGGTCCCCATTTTTTCCGGGTTTTATTGGGATTGATAAATCCCGCTAATTTTGTTCCGTCCCAAATTGATTTTTTTAATATTTATTATTAATAATTTTAATATTATTCGTGAAAATAATAACACATGAAATCTATTCTAATAGGACCTGCTTCCTATTGTTGTCTTATTCATGAAAATGATACGTTAGATAAAACACAAGTTGTATACCAAATAATATTCATTCACTGAAAGCTCAATTTACTAAATATATATATATATATATATATATTTTTTATAAAAGTTCACATGCTAAAAATGCATAGCAAAACATATTCATATATACAATTATAAATATATATCCTTTCATATAAGTACTAGTAAAGATAATACAATTATTTACATTTGAAAATAAAGAATAACATCAATGTGAAATAAACAAAATGTTTTTTTTCTGCTGATCGCATCCCGTCTCGAACCGATTTGAAATGGTACGAGGTTGGAATGAGGTTCATCCCATCTCAATCCTAAACAAACGGAATGTGATAGGGATGATGTCCATGCCATACCCACCCCTAATTAAAACTACTCGATGCATATGCCGATGCAGTTTCCACAATTCTACGAAGGCCAAGTTATGTAATCAACAATTTGAAACACAGTCACAAACAACATTAGCTTTATTGACTTGCACATTTTACACCAATAATTTACTTCGGGTAAACAATGTTTATGGTGATGGGTAATTCCGCGAATAGAATAATTCCGTGTATCACTCAAACACTAATGGCTTGTCCAAATTGGGATTATTTCATATAACAAGTAAATCGTCCAATCTCTGGTTGCCATGTATCAGTCAAACACCAATGGGGTTGATTAATTTGGTGATAACAATATTGCCACAACCTTGCACAAGGATTGTGTTTTCGCGAAATTTTCGTTTTTTTAAATTATAAAAAGAAAAAAGGGGAAAATTTACATTTTTCAAAGTTTATTTGTAAATTTATTTTTTTCGTAAAAATACAAAAACCAGATACCAAAAATTACATTTTTCGAGGGGTTTTTCTAATTATCATTTCTTCTAATTATTTATTGATTTTTGAAATCACTCCCTAATTTTCTAATTATTATTTTTACTATTCATATATTGATTTTGAAACCACTTTTGATTTTCTTATTATATATTGATTTCATGATTGTTTCATTTCTTGGAATTTAGCCTTCATTTAATGTGTTTAATAGATTTATTTACTTGCATCTTATTTTTTTTTCACAAATTTCATATACCCTCGAAATTCATTATGTATATTTCATGTATCTTCGAAATTTTTCATTTTTTCTTTACACACCAAAAAATTTCTCGAAATATTTCTTAAAATCGAGAGAGCGAAATTAACTCGAAAAACGAAATCAAAATCCTTGGCCTTGCATACAATACAATTCAATTAACTTGCCATTAGAGTGTATATGTTTGTTACGTTGAGTACTATACTGACATTGTGATTTTGTAAACTCTCTAAGCCCACTCTGTCTTGACATTTCAAAAAAAAAAAAAAAAACGATGTTGAGATTTATATTTTGTGACTCAACCTGATATGTAAAAACTACTCAATGCAATTTTCACAAATGAAGGTCAAATTATGTAATTAACAGTCAAATGTGTACTAATTGAGTAGGTAGATGTGTGACTGATGGTATCACACGTTACTGTTTTGAACCCGACAGGCCCTATGGGGGTAGGGAGGGTTAACGGTAAAAAAAAAAAAAAAAAAAATTATTTAAGTAACATTTTGAAACACAAAGTCACAAACAACACTTGCTTTATTGACTTACACATTTTACACCAATAATTTACATCAGGTAAACAATGTTTATGGTGATGGGTAATTACGCGAATAGAATAGTTCAGTGTTTACATTAGTGGTCAATGCACAACTAGCATTAGCATTTCATTGGCCAACGATGTATTGGATCGATAAGTATTCTTTAATCCATACTTTAAGCAAATTCAATTAAATATATAAACCATGCTTAGTATTTTAATTAACATGAAAGCTATTTTTAAGGAATCCCAAACATATCACCTAAATTTAGACTTACTAAAGTGTGGAAAAACTTGATTGGGTTGTGTTGCTATTGTCTCCTTCAATCCAAACAACAGGGGATGACACTATGCATAATTAAACATTAAAATTATTTATGTGATTTGCTCATTATATTATTAGGGGTTTGAAGATCTTCCTATTTGTCCATATGATCTATCTCAGGTTATGGCATCATCATTCAAAATAGGCTTTACTATTGAAAAATGGATTAGTGCTGACATAGAGAAGTTTTATAATAATGCATTTTCATTTTTAAATACCCATGCATGAACCACATAAGAATACAATAATGATCAATGACGATACTGATTTTGCTAAAAACAAAATAGAATGAAAATAGTAAAAACCTTATTTATTTAAATGGGTGCATTTTTTTTTTTCCGTAAGTCAAATATACCCTTCAACTCGAATTAGCAAAATCAATGTCTCCTTGCATAATATGGATTCCAAACATTTATGATATGTCTGTGAATGAGTCAAATTACTTATCCCTCGGTATATAGGCTATGACAATTTTCTTTAGATTTTTCAATCTAAGCAGTAGACAAAATACTCTTATCCAATCAGAAATTATTCTATCATTGATGTATCTGCAATTCAATAAGGGTGGATATATACAACATATATTCCTCTTTTCCTCTTCATTTTTACAAGATATTTAGACTGGGATTCATTTACTTACGATACTTAGTTGACATTCATTAAAAAAAAATGACTAATAAATTATGAGTTCAATAGATCTTGTTTAGTAGAAAGGCAAATATTCCTTTTTGTGTTTCAATTCCCTTAGCTCACATGAGGAAATAGTCTCTTATTCATCAAGCATAGTGTGAAGCCAATTTTTATAAAATAATGAAAAAAGAGTGGTTGATTTAGTGAATATCGAAACAATGAAAATGTTCGATGAGGAAATAGTTTGCAAACAAATGCGCGACATGAAATGAATGTATCATGTATTACTCACGTCAATTTTATTGTTCCTTAATTTCATGATTAAATGATTTGCAATATTTATTTATCCAAATTTTTTTGCCATATTGTTAACAACACTTTTTCTAATCCCCTTAACCCATCCTATACCAAATACCATCGACAGGTTTAAACTCTGGACTTGTGATTTCATCTGCCACAAAATTTATCGTTGAACTGGTACCTCATTGGCATTGTTAACAACAATTTTTTTTTATTATAATTTATTATGGATAAACTCCAATTTAATTTGCTAGTTAAGTAGTGGGTCCAAATGCCTTGTGATGGTCTGATTTCCCCCCTATCTAAACAAGCAATGTGACAGACAAAGCGTGGACAAAGAGATTCCAATTTTAATGGCTTGGCATTAAAAATGGAGACCTAAGTCCAAACCTGGTCTTAAATTGAAGAAAGGAGTCCACATGATGGCCCCTTTGAGGTATGAGAGCTAGGGCATCTCAGAAGGGGCACATGGGACTACTGATCAAGAGATGCCTAAATCACAAAAGGATTTCAGCACAAGACAATGTAGACAGAGCCCTACACAACATAATGTGTGCAATTTTGCTAAACGTACAAATATTCTTCAAGTTTTCCTAGTTGAGGTTGGATGTTTCTTAGCTTTTTAAGAAGATATGAAAATATGGATATGTATTTATCCTCATTAGGGTTTAAGATGATTTCGAGTGTATCGATCTTTTGTTGTCTCCGAATCGGAATATTAGATTGGTTTCGTGTTTGGTTAGGTCGGATCCAAGTCGATACTTGTTGTTGAAGCATTCAAAGGACACATTGATATATGACTTTTCATGACAATCTAAATCACCAAGGATCGAATTTTAAGTCACATTCGCTCCCGAGGGCAAGCAAAAACGTGAGCATGAGTATTGCAAATCCTCCTATGAAAATTTACCACATATTAGGGAAGAATTCAAATGACAAATTGATATATGCCTTTTCATGACAATCTAAATCACCAAGGATCAAATATTAAGTCACCACCCGCTGAAACACAAAGTGTTGCTACTGAATACAAGCACTAATGATTCAGTGTTCTAAAAAACGCTAGGTGGCGAGCAGGTGCCTAGCTCAGGGGCCTAGGCGGTCTAGGTTTTGTATTATAACTGTAATAATTTACAAAAGTTAAACATAATGCCTTATCAATTACATCCAATTTAATGTCAAGATACATATGCAAAATTTAAAAACATAAAAAATTAACAATCATGAATAAAATTTATTAAAATTCAAATGACTGAAGTTGGTCATTATAGGTACTTTATACAAAGTTGAATACTTGGACAAATATCCAAACTTACTCTTTTATTTTTCTTTAAATTGCATGAATAACCCCAGTCACGTTTAATAAAATCTACATTACTAAAATTCATACCGACAGATCATTTGAGAATTCCATTAAGTAATCATCTTTTGCTACATTTAGACATTTACTGAATAAAAAATAATTAAATTATTTATTTCTAAAAAAGATGAAAGAAAAATAAAATAAGAACACAATCAGTCTTATTAAAAAAAATAAAAATATAAACTCGCCCATACTACCTAGAATCCTTCCAGCCATTAATTTAGACGTTTTTCTACCGCTTAGGCCGATTTTTAGAACACTGCTAATGAAAACATCGATACTATAGTGCCTTGTAAGTATTTCCCATGATCCAAAACACGAAAACCAAATTGGTTAATACACGAAAACTCAAACTGGTTAACATCTAGTTTGGAAAAACTTATTTTTATCACTCAAGATTTAAGCGGTGTTTTTTAATGTATATGAACTCTTAATTTTATCAGTGTTAAGTGTAAACAATTGATCCAAATCTAACTCGTTGCCATCCTACCGCCACCATAAATCACTAACATTAACTCTCATTCTTTACCTATTTTCTTTCCTCCAAACACCATAGAGATTCCCTTTTACTGTCACAAAAAAAACCCCTATATCCCTCTCAATTCCTCGTACAATCTCAAGATAATGAGAAAGAAGATAAGGGAGAAAAAGAGGAATAGGACAAGAGGGTGGTGGTGGCAGTGACAACACTGCTCGCACGATAAAGAAGAGGTAGAGAAGATATGACTGTTGGTGAAAAAAAAGGGTATGATAGTAGTTATTACAAAATTATTGTGATGTGATTATTGGAATAAATTTTTCATTAAACACTCAGTGTTAAGTGGTCGATTAACATCCCCTATTGTTTACTCCAATCAAAAGTTTAACTTGTCATCAAACTAAAAACACCTTAAACTGAATATTCCACTATTTATTAAGACTTCTGATTCTATTTAGAACAAAAAAATAAATACTCTTTAAGTGCTTATTAAATTATTTTAAATTCAGAATAAATTTCTGATTCTGATTACAAGTAAAAACAAACGACGGATCAAAGTGAACCGTTTTTAATTTAGAACTAAAGTTCCGATTTGAAAAAAAATAAAAAATAAAAAAAACTCCACTCTAGTGTTTGAGTCGACTCCGCGATCTGACTCCACCCCCAACCAGGGGTACTTTGGTCATATGGGTCCCTATAAAAGCTCATCCCATCGTCCCATGGAAGCCACTAACTACATCCTAGTCTCTACTTTTTACGTTTCTCTTTACTTTTCTCTCCTCTTCATCTCCCTGCCCTTTTCTTCTCCTTTTTATCTCCGCCTCGATTTGGGTTCTTTTGCTCGAAATAGTAGAACAAATCACTTCTTGATCGGAAACCCAATCAAGTTCGTCCCTTTATTCACTGTAAGTTCGATCGATCTACTTTTCAAGCTCATTTGTGTTCAATTGGTGTGTGTGTATATGTAACAATTAGTCTTGGACTTCGAGAAAAGTTGAAGCTTTGATTTGCTACAATACAAGTTTGTTTTGATTGTTTATGACCCAGTTATTTGTTTGCTGAGATGGGCTTTTGTTCTGTTTTCCTTTCACTCAATAGTGAGAGGTTTGGTTTAGGTTTTAGTGGTGGAAAGCTAGAGCTTCTGTTAGGTATTTCACTCTTTTTTGAGGGAGCTGAAGCTCTTCTCTGAAGAGGGTTTTGGTTTGATTATTGATCTTAAGTTGTGGTTGTGGTTAAATGATTGTGTTAATGCTTTGGATGAGTTGTTTTATGTTAAATGAAATTGAGTTTATGCAGTAGACAAAAAAAAAGTTTGGTTTTTTTTTTTTTTTTAAACTGATTTTATGTTCAAATTTAACTCTATTAAGAAACTTGGTTTTTCATGTTTCTAAAATATGGTAGCTAGATTGAGTTCATTAGTGTTATAAAGGTGGAATTTTAACAGAAGCATTGGGTGTTTGTTTTTGCCCATTGATGTAATATGCATTTTGCGAAATAGAGCACATTTTTTGCAAGAAATGACAATCTACTCAATTAGGAGGCAAAAAGAAGCATCCCTTCCCTGATTTTTTGCATTTAAATGTTTATGTAGATAAACTATTGAATTTTTAATATGGAGATCGCATCTGTTTATATATATCTTTTGTTGATCTGTGTGAATGAGGTTTATGATGTTAGAACTCAGAATTCAGAATACTAGAATCTGTTTCGTTCTGTGCTTCTATTATTATCTGGTCTTGATGATTTCTTGTTGGGACTTGTTAATGGAGTTGTGAATGTTTCATGAAATTCATTTTCATTCTTGTGAAACTATATGGATTTTACTTCTTACCGATTTAATTATGTTTTGCGCATTTTTGGTTGGGGTTGTCTCAGTTTTATCTTTTGAGAAGGTGTTCTTTCTGAAAGATACTTATCTTTCTAGTAAATTTGTTATCTTTTGGTTTTGATGCTAAAATCTGATTTTCTTAACTCTCTTTCAGGAACTAAAATTGGGGCAGAAATAAGAACAGCATGCAGTGGTTGAGCTTGTTCCGCAGAGTGGTTTCATTGAATTTATACTGTAGAGTAATTCTGTAAAATTTCTGAGATCCAGTCTATTGAAATAGGATTTCACCTTTTGCCTTTCTGAATTTTTACCATGGGGTCAAAGCATTATACTGTCATTCCTTTCTGTATCCGTAGGATCAGTTGAACTAACAGAAGAAAATCAGTGCTAGTCCCTCTCCTTGATCCTTATTTTTCTTTTTATCCCGTGCCCTTGGTTGTGCTTATTGTTCTAGTTTGAGACTCTGCTCGTTTTCCGGAAAATTTGTTAATTCAAGGGTCAAGAGAAGTTATGGTGTGCCAAGCAGCAAGTCAGACAAGATTCCGAGCATTGAAACACGAAAATGGAATTGCGGGAAGTGCCACCATCATAGTTAGAATCATTGCATGCTTTCAACCCTTGCAGGATTGCCAGGTTAGACATATTAAACCATGCTCTGTTTTATTTTCTAAGCTTGATTATATGAATAATCAAAATTATTTTACAGTATGTCATTAATTGAAAACTAGAATGTAGGTTCTGTCTTTTCTAGTTAACAATGGTTGTGTTGAATCATCTCTTTCTTGGTTGCCAGGCTGAGTACTTCAGACATTTGCTTAAGCCTGTTACGTAGATCGCTTTTGCTTTGCACATTCAAATTAAGCTGGAGTTCGTAGTAGTTTCCTTCTTTCTTGAAAGAGGCGGCAAATAATCAAAATTTAACAATTGAATTCCTTCTAATTTCTGGTAAAATGTTGTACTTGTTACAAAATGCTGTTAATTCTTGATATTTTGATTGGTCAATCAGTGATGATGTCTGTTGTTTTTGAACTCAGGTGATTGTGAGGATCGGATGGGAAAGGATTGTGGATCTTGGCTTCATCACCAGTTTGTGCCATGGAAATTGCCCAATCTTAATTGCACAAATGCGGTACCAGATCTGGGGAAACCAAATGATGTCTCCGCATTGACAAACCCTTTCTATTTCATGGTCTCTACAGATGGATCTTTGTTAGCTCCTGCAGATTCCAAATTAATAACCTGTTTAAAGCCTGGTCAAGCGAATGGACATAGTTTGATTAATTGTTTATACCACCAACATGAGTCTCTAAGTCCAAACCCTAAGACAGTTATGAGTGAGAAGCTCTCAAACTTATCTGAACATCAACATCAGGAAGCAACTTCAAATGCAAAACCTGGAGCTTCTCAGAAGAGATTTCTTGTTTTTGATCAGTCTGGGAATGAAGGGAACCTTGTTTTTAGCTCCGTGATTGGGTGTCCCTTGCCACCTCTTAATTTGGGAACCTCAACTCCAATGAGAAATGGCGGTGCACATCAGGACAAACTGGCAACTGAATTAGGTTCATCTTCTCAACCTTGGTCGGTTTTCTCTGATAAGTTGGAAGAAGACCAAGGGATTAGTGAGGGAAGTGAAATGCATGAAGATACTGAAGAACTTGATGCTTTACTGTACTCAGATGGTGATAGTGATTATGAAGATGAAGAAACAAGCACAGGTCACTCCCCAAGTGAACTTACAGGGGATGAGAAGCAAGAAGTTGAATGCAATGCGGAATTTGTTGCTAGTGCAAATAAAAGAAAGAGACTTCCTGATGACGAAGAGCATGATATATCAGTGATGGATACAGCAAGTTCAGTCAGAACTCACAAATTATCAGAAAGTGAAGATGATGCAGAATGGAGCTTTGTGAATGGCACAACCCAGGGAAAAATTGATTCATCACTGATAAATAAGTGGACAAAGAGGCAGAAAATACAGGATCTGGTGAGCATAATGCAGAGTATACTCCCTGGGGGGAAGGGTAAGGATGCTGTTTTTGTTCTCGATGAAGCAATAGATTATCTGAAATCCTTGAAGCTCAAAGCTAAATCATTGGGACTTGCTATAGACTAGTAGCAGCAGCTCCAAGTATATAATAATAGTCAGACCAACTATAATCACTATCGTTTTTAATTTGCTCCCTCCCCCTAATCTTGCCTTCTTTCTCCCATGCTCAATGTGACTGTCAGTAACCACTCTGCCCTGGTATCTCCCCCATTTACAAGTTACAGTCACTCCATCTCTTCTGGTATATCTCCTCATGAGTCTGTACAGTATAAGGGTGTCGATAAATGGACTCTATTTGGCTCTTTTGTCATCCTATCATTATCAACATCATCGGTGGGTGGTCAGGATAGATGCCTAAACGGTAGACAGAGACCATAAATGCATGTTATTGTCGGTGGTGGCCATGTTATCTCTGTTTCGTGGATGCACTTGAAGAGTTGTTTATGTAACTTGCACTTCTGAATCTTGAAGAAAAGAAGGTAGGCGCTATTCTAACAAGTGCAGAATCCATTAGATCATAACTTGGGTTGCTGATTAGTTTCTACAAGCTGCAACTTCATCTGTAATGACTCATCCACTTGTTGTGGCGGAAGGCACTATTCTAGTTAGTAGGTGTTTCTGTAAACCTGTTAAATTGTACCTGTCTATTTTGTTGGATGTTGTTGATAAAGTAAATAAGAAACAGTGATGCGATTGACTATTTGTATACTTAATTGTGTCGTCATTGTTGCCTTCATATATATTGGCATCGTAAATTATTTTTGGCATGCTCTAGTTGGTTTGGTTATCTAAATACTTGAGAAACGGTCATTTTAACCACTATAAACAAGCTTCAAGGTGATGTCATTCAATGGTTCTTCCTGTTAGTAGGTCACAATTGCTGGTATACACTGCATGTCCATCCATGCAACATGTACTGCCACTATATACTTCTCAAGGGTCGCCCCCTTCAGCTAAGTATGGATAAGGTGGGTCAATATGTTATGTGGGAAGCATAAGTAAGTAGGAGTATTCAAGCTCAAGTACTCGTCTAAACTTTCAATGATGTTGAATTACACAACCTTGTTTGAGAGTGTTTGTTTCCAACTTTTCACTGAAGTGATATTTCTTTCTCACCTTGTAAGGAACAAAGCGTGGTGAATGATTGAACAACAAGAAAAAAATAAAAGATAAGATAAGAAAAGAAATGGTGGGTTTGGTTTTTTGTTTTGTTGACTTGAAGAAATACAAAGGAGAAATAAAAAGCTTTGGTTGGAGAGAAAGTCAGAGGAAATTGAGAGATTGAGAGCGCGCGTGCGGGGTGAAATTAAGATGAAAGGGAGCAGAGGAGGGACCCACGTGAGAAGCGCATGCGTGGTTGGTGATTATGGTGATTGTGGTGGGATTAGCTCTTGCTTTGCTTTGGTCATGCTGTTTTGACTTTTGAGTCTTTTTATTAGTTGTTTGTTTGATCATCTGTCGGGTCTCTCTCTCCATTTCGGGCTCGTGACGTTTGGAATACAAGAGTTTCGAACAAATTACGGCACTATAAATAAAAGGGTTGGGATTCGGAGGCACAAATTCGTGAGTGACTTAATTTTAGACCTAAAATTTATTTTACCCACTTAAATAAATAAATAAAACTTTTGATTAATTTATATGTAGTTCTGTGAGTTTTTTTTTTGTTAAAACACTGGATCTGCTTGGGACACCATAAAATAATGCATTTTACAAATTTATACAAATGCATTAGTTTTTAAGGATTTTTGGAAACCTGTTAAAAATGGAAGGTTCAAACTCTTCTATTCTGGTAAAGATGAAACTAGGAACGGAGTGAGAATAGTGGTAGATAAAGTTTTTAAAGATGCAGTAGTCAACGTTAGGAGGTTTGAGGATAGAATCATAAATATTAAATTAGCTTTAGAACTAGAGATAATGCATGTTATTAGTGCGTATGCACCCCAAGTGGTTTTGGACGAGGAGACTAAGAAAGATTTTTGGGACTCTTTAGAGGAGTTAGTTTTTGGAATTCCCTCTTTCGATAGGATTTTTCTAGGCAGAAATTTGAATGGCCATGTCGGTAAGGATAGAGTTGGGTATGAGAGGGTACATGGAAGTCAAGGATTTGAAGATCGAAACACTACGGGCATTTCTATTATAGATTTTGCTTTAGCTCAGGATTTTGGATCGTAAATACTTTTTATAAGAAGAGGGAAGATCATTTGGTGACCTTTGCGAGTGGGTGCAATAGAAGTCAAATTGATTATTTTCTTATTAGGAGACACGATTTAGGTAGGTGTAAAAATTGTAAGATTATACCAGGGGAGTGTCTGACAAACCAACATAGGCTGTTAGTTCTCGATTTTTGTCTTAAGAGTAGGGGTCGTATTACTATAGAACATGTTAGACCGAGAATTAAGTGGTGGACCTTACAGGGAGATGTGTGCCAAAAATTTAGAAAAAAGATTTTGGGTGGCAAGTCAGTTTCAGAGGGTTGGGAGAATCTCGAACCAAATGATAGGTCTAGTAGCGCAGATCTTTTTGAACATTTGGCAAACCGAATAAGAAGATGTGCGAAGGAAGAGTTAGGAGAGGCCAAAAGATGAGGCTTATATGGTAAGGAGACATGGTGGTGGAGCGCTAATTTGCAACAAACCATTGCGAAAAAGAAAAGATGCTTTAAGCAGTGGTAAAAAGATAGGTGCCTAGAGTCTTATGAGCTTTATAAGCAAGCTAAGAAGTTGAGTAGAAAAACAGTAAAAGAAGCTAAGAAGATAGCATATGATGATCTTTATAATAGACTGGGTACAAAAGAATGGGAGAAAGACATTTTCAAGATGGCTAAAACTAGATAACGAAAAACTAGAGACTTGAGTCATGTTAAGTGTGTTAAGCATGAGGATGAAAGAGTTTTAATACAGGATAAAACTATTTTAGATAGATGGAATGATTAATTTTGGAACATACTCAATGGAACATATGTAGGGGAGTTAAACTTGGAAGGGTATGCTTCACAGGAAGGGAGAGATTGCGTGTTCCATCGCAGAGTTAGTGCCACAGAAGTGAGAAAAGCTTTAAAAAGAATGAAGACGGGGAAGGCCGTTGGACCGGATGATATACCAATTGAACCGTGAAAATGTCTGGGAGAAGTTGGGATTCAATGGCTAACTAAGCTCTTTAATAGGATTTTGGAAACTAGAAAAATGCCAGATTCATGGAGACATAGCATTGTGGTACCAATTTATAAGAACAAATGGGATATCCAGAATTGCTCGAACTATAAAGGGATAAAGCTTATAAGTCATATGATGAAACTTTGGGAGAGGGTTATAGAACGAAGACTTAGGAGTTTAACTACGGTTTCGGAAAATCAATTTGGATTTATGCCGGGTAAGTCTACTACGGAAGCCATTTTTCTGCTTAGGCAAACTATAGAAAAATACCGAGAGGCACGTAAGAGTTTGCATATGGTTTTTATTGATATGGAGAAAGCATATGATAGGGTCCCCAGGGAGTTACTTTGGTGGGTGATTGAAAGGAAGAAAGTGTCTCACTGTTATGTCGATATCATTAAGGATATGTATGAAGGGGCTGTAACAAGTGTTCGCGCAGTAGGTGGGATGTCCAATGAATTTCCAGTATTAGTAGGACTACATTAAGGGTCGGCGTTAAGTCCATATCTCTTTGTTTTGGTCATGGATGAGTTGACGAGACATTTGCAAGAAGATGTACCTTGGTGCATGTTATTTACAGATGATATTGTCTTAATTGATGAGACTAGTACATGTTTAGGTCAGAAATTAGATAGGTGGCAGGCGGCTTTAGAAAGTAAAGGTTTTAGAATTAGTCGTTCGAAGACGGAGTATCTAATGTGTAACTTTGGTTGTGAACCACGAGGAAGAAGTAATGCAATTGAGATCGAAGGTGTAGAGGTCCCAGAGTGTGAGGCTTTTCGATATCTAAGATCTATAATTCAAAATAATGGGGCTATTGGAGAAGATGTAGACCATAAGATTAAAGTTGGTTGGTTGAAATGGAGAATGATGTCAGGAGTATTATGCGATAGAAGGATGCCTGCAAGGCTAAAAGGGAAATGTTATAAGACAATTGTTCGACCAGCCATGCTATACGGTTCAGAATGTTGGGCTACTACGGGACAACATACGCATAGGATGGCAGTAGCAAAAATGTGTATGTTAAGGTGGATGTGTGGTAAAACTCGTAAGGATAAAATTAGAAATGAAAGAATTAGGAGATACTTAGGTGTAGCGCCTATAGAGGACAAAATTAAAGAAAAATGTTTAACTTGGTTTGGTCATGTGCATTTTTTCATTCGTTGCTGTTGGTTGCATTTTTTCAACCATTGGATTTGATCCGACGGCTCATATCAATTGGATTTGAAATGCAGATTTAATTAAAAGTTTTGTTTCTCGCCCAAAACTTCCTCCTCTGATATGATATGAGCCGTTGGATCAAATTCAACGGCTGAGACACCTGTGCAGACCCCCTCTAGCCCACTGTGCGCAGAAGCCCCCCTGGATCCAAGATATAGTTGCAAGAGTCGGAAAATTTTTCTCTGAGACCACAGCCAATGAAGAAGACAACAACGCTCAACTGAGCTAGGCACAAGAGCAGGATTGAGTGCTCAACGGGTATAAAAAAGTCGACTAGGCTTGTCCTTGGGCTTAGGCTAGGTGAGAACACATTTAGGATTGGATTTTAATCAACTCTATTTCTGGTGTTCAAGACAACCATGTTTTTTATACCCATGATACTAAGGCAAGAAAAGAAGTAGACATTTCAATCACCCTCTTATAAACAAATTACATAAAAAAAATCATAGCAAACTATAGAATTATTAATTCATTCAACAATGCCATGGACTATCTCTAGTTATTGAAACCATTGGTAAGACAACATATCAGTTTTTCCTGCAAACAGAAGAAGAATTTTTGGAAAGATTTGAAGTATGAGATGTTGTTCTGTTTCTTCAAGAAATAGAGTTCCTCCGCCTTTTAGGCGCCTTTTTCGTTTGCTCAACATTGCTAATCTGAGACCCAGTTTTATGGGATTCAATCATTGTAGTCATCTTTGCCAATCTGCTTGGCTTCTTCCACCCACTAGTCCAAGCTGATGAATGCTTGTGCTTTGTCATCTTATCAAACGAAGCCTGCAAGCTTTTCATTTCGTTTTGGAGTTCTAAGTACTTGGTCTTTATACTCTCAAGCTCGAACTTAACTGCATTGATGTCCTTTTTCGTGGTTTCCCATCCCTCTGTCAAGAAGGATTGTGGGATGTCCTCAAATAAGGTTTTTCGGCTTGAGATTGTGGGATATTGACATTGGGGATCACCAGTCTCTTTATTGAAACTGTTTGGTATGCCTTTGATAATCTTTACTTGTTCGGTATGCATGTACGCATCAATTGAAAGTTTTTGGCAGTCTATCACACGACATAGGCGCTTCCCATCGAGCTCGGGGAATGTTGGATGAGCCTGTTAGGAATTATGTTATGAGCGGAAAAAAATTTGTATGCATAAACTTCATATCCTACGTAGTAGTTTTGGACTAATTTGCATCAATAGGACAACGAGTACTTAATGACAGACTTGGAAATTTTATTACCTTAAGATATGAATCTACTGCTCGGTACAACCCATCATCGCAAGTTCTTGCAGATTCTGGCAAAGCTTCTGCTAATACCCAGAACTTTAAGGAAAGGTTTCTGTCTCTGGCTACCTCAGTAAGATAATTATCGAGAAGTCTAGCGACTTTTGTCTTAGCATTTGTACTATTAAATCTATGAGCATTACAGAAAGATTGTCCACTAGAACTCACAGGCTCTATCTGTTCTTGAACTAGAAAATGCTCAGAAAGCCTTTGAACAAGATCAACATCATATAACACATCACTCTTATATTTGAAATAGGGAATAAGAAAATCGGTTAATTCAACTTGCTCGAGTTGCATTCCTACCCTTTTCTCCAACTCAGTCACCAATGCAGGAGCCACCTTTAACATGTTTGCTAATTGTAGAATCTGTAGAAGAAAGTTACAATGCACGTTTTTCATTTTGTTGAGGGATTATATTGATAAGGCTTTCGATGATCATTAGTTGTTCTTTAACCTGAACAGTTTACGACTCTTATGTATTTCCTACAATCACCATGTGAAGTCCACACTTCCAATTAGTATTACTAGTATCATTACCATCTTCATTACTAGTCTTCCCATTAAGTACGATCTCTTTTTTCATCAAACCCGGGAGCCATTTCTCAGCGTAGTTCTGAATTGCAGCTCGTACAACCTCAAACTTCATCCCCTTCACTTTGATTCCAGCAATTAACTTAACAAAATGGTCTATTCGAAGTACTGAAAAGTCTTCAAACCACCAATCCAAAGAGACTCAATGGGCTTGATTCCTTTATTTCATTCCATTTTGCACTAGAATCCTTAGTGGGTTTTCAGTATAAGACCACTCAGTTGCAGTTTTGTTTTAGATTAGGGCTGAATAAAAAACCGATCAAACCGTTTAAATCGAAACTATTGGCTGAGATACAAATAAGTAAGAATCCAATTTAAAATGACTTGTGTTGCAATCTAACCAAAACATTTGGTTAACATATTATGCATTGTTTATACCGTAATGTATAGCCTTTACATACGAACCGACGACTGAACACTCTTTTGAATGAAAGTCATCTAATGACATAACAAAAGAATAAATAATCTAAAACAAAGATCGATAAATACCTCCTGCCATTGCTAGTTTGATCGTTTAGCGTCTTCTCTTTTCTGCGTTGGATTCTTCAAAGCACTCTGATATCCTCACTTTGATGGAGCGATTATTTTTTTAGAGAAAATCATGCTTGGGGATCCAACATGGCACCACTTTTATAGACGTTTTTTCCATCAAAAAACCATTTTAGTTAGTTGCCATAGGCAGTTATTAGCAGTTCACAATTGTGGGACTCTTGGGTGGTTTTTGAAAATTTACGGACCACTTATGGAGAGATTCAAATAACTTACATTCTCCCACTTGGTCCGTATATAATAACCAACACCAATGAATACTTGCATTAAGGAGGAAACACAACACATGAATCATGGCGATAAGTCCTCTGAAAACGAGTAATATCTTCCATGTATTACAATGTATTATGCTTCTCAAAACTAGCCCAAATTTCTTAATGAATAAACCCAATGTTTATTCTAGATCCGAACTTTAAGATATTTCTCAAATAAGTAAATAAACACACGTGTACACAATGAATAACAAAATGAGAAATATCACAAACAATTAGAGTTTCATCATTCGTTCTGATAACGAAATTTACAGAGTAGAACCAAGTCCCATCCTGATCACATGTTCCTTAAATGTAAATGGTAGCGTGCCTTTAGTCATAGGATCAACTATCATCAATTCAGTATTAACGTGTTCTATGACCACTTTCTTATCCTTAACACGTTCTCTTATGGCTAAGTACTTGATGTCGATATGTTTGCTTCGACTACTACTTTTGTTGTTTTTAGCCATGAAGACAACAGCTGAATTGTCACAATATATCCTTAGTGGCCTAGAAATTGAATCAACGATTCTAAGCCCATTAATGAAACTCTTCAACCATACTCCGTGTGAGGTAGCCTCAAAACAGGAAACGAATTCAGCCTCCATAGTGGAAGTAGCAGTCAAGGTCTGCTTAGCGCTTCTCCAGGATATAGCTCCACTGGCCAACATAAAAATGTATCCTGATGTTGATTTTCGTGAATCAATGCAGCCAGCGAAGTCTGAATCAGAGTAGCCAGTCACCTCCAAATTATCGGTTCGTTTATACACAAGCATGTAATTATTTGTTCCTTCAAGATATCTCAACACTTTCTTTGCAGTTCTCCAGTGGTCAATACCTGGATTATTCTGATATCTTCCTAACATTCCAAATACAAATGCAATGTCAGGTCTTGTACAAACCTGAGCATACATTAGGCTGCCGACAACAGAAGCATACAGAATGTTCTTCATTTGTTCCCTCTCTAGATCGTTCTTCGGGCATTGGTTCAAATTGAACTTGTCACCCTTCACAATTGGAGCTATACTCGGTGAACAATCTTTCATCCGAAACCTCTCTAAAATTTTGTTGATATAGGTTTCTTGAGACAGACCCAAAATACCTCGATATCTATCTCTATGAATCTTAATGCCTATGACATAAGACGCGTCACCCATATCTTTCATACCAAAATTTTTAGAGAGAAACTGTTTCACCTCATATAGCATTCCCTTATCATTGCTTGCAAGTAGAATATCATCCACATATAGAATAAGAAAACAAATTTTACTCCCACTAATCTTTTGGTATATACATTGATCCACAATGTTCTCTACAAAACCAAATGAGAAAATAACATTATGGAATTTTAAATACCATTGGCGAGAGGCTTGTTTCAGTCCATATATGGATTTCTTCAGCTTGCATACTAAGTGCTAACCATCACCAGAGGAGAATCCTTCTGGTTGTTTCATATAAACCTCCTCCTCTAAATCACCGTTGAGGAATGCCATTTTCACATCCATTTGTTGAAGCTCTAGGTCAAAATGAGCTACTAATGCCATTATGATTCGTAAGGAATCTTTCTTAGACACAGGAGAAAAAGTCTCTGTGTAGTCGATTCCTTCCCTTTGAGTGAATCCCTTTGCAACGAGTCGTGCCTTGTATCTCTCAATGTTGCCTAATGAGTCTTTCTTTGTTTTGAAGACCCATCTGCAGCTAATGGTTTTTGCACCATTAGGAAACTCAACAAGATCCCATACCTCGTTATTCTTCATAGAATTCATTTCTTCTTTCATGGCATTGAACCATAATTCTGACTCTTTACAACTCATAGCCTGTGAAAACGACTCAGGATCATTTTCTGCTCCAACATTAAGATCAGATTCTTGCAGATACACAATATAATCACTAGGAATTGCTGACTTTCTTTCTCTAGTAAACCTCCTTAATGTTGAAACAACAGGTTCTTGTGGATTATGTTGTTGTTCAACTGGTTGTTCAGGGTTTTTTGGAATCTCTTGAACAACTTGATCTACTAGTATATTGCCAACATCTTGTGGAACTTCAGTGATTGGTTGCTCAACACCCGTTTGTACTAGAGGGGTGTTGTGAATGATAACCAATCTGTCTCCTGAAGTGGAAGGTTGATCTCTCACAGAAACTGTGTTCTGAAATTTATCACTCCCACTGATTAAGTCATTCTCAAGAAATTTTGCATTTCTTGATTCCACGATCCTTACTGTGAGATGGACAGTAGAATCTGTACCCTTTAGACCTTTCAACATATCCAATGAAATACCCACTAATGGTCCTTGAGTCTAGTTTCTTTTCTTTTGGATTGTAAAACTCTCACTTCAGACGGACACCCCCATACGCGTATATGTAGCAAACTCGGTTTCCAACCCTTGAATAACTCAAAAGGTGTCCTTGGGACAACCTTGGTTGGAACTCTGTTTAATATATACACCGTCGTCTTAAGAGCTTCGACCCATAAGGAATTAGGTAGCTTAGAGCTACTAATCATACTACGCACCATGTCCATCAAGGTTCGGTTTCTTCTTTCCGCTACACCATTTTGGTCTGGAGAACCAGGCATAGTGTATTGGGCAACTATCCCATTTTATTGAAGAAACTTCGCAAATGGACCAGGTGTTTGTCCATCTTCAATATATCTGCCATAATACTCTCCACCCCTATCAGTCCGCACGATCTTGATTTGTTTTTCACATTGTTTCTCTACTTCAGCCTTGAAGACTTTAAAGGCATCTAAGGCTTCGTCATCTATAAAGGTGATGAAGTATTTATGACCATATGCGTCCATGTCTGGACAACATATATCTAAATGTATGATTTCTAATATGTTTGAGCTCTTATTGGCACATTTCTTTGACTTGTTGGTCTGCTTGCCCTTAATGCAATCCACGCAAGTACCAAAATTAGTAAAATCTAAAGTCCCAAGTCCTCCGTCTTGTACTAATCTTTTGATTCTTTCAATGGAGATATGTCCTAATCTCCGGTGCCACAAAATAGATTTCATTCATAACACACCGCTTAGTCCCAGCTTGAACATGCATAACATCATGAGTGATTTCATTTTTAAAATTAAGAGAAAAAAAGACCATCAGACAATGTACCATTCCCAACAAGTTTAGATTTATGAAATAAATCAAAATGAGCGTCTAAAAAGTTAAAGGAATATCCAAAAGGTACAAGTCTTGAGACTGAAATCGAATTTCTAGAGAAATTTGGAATATAAAATATTTTTCTAATTTCAAAACAAAACCACTACTTAAAACTAAATTGCATGTCCCTATGGCCTCCACATGCGAACGCATCTTGTTGCCTGAATAGATGCATTGTTCACTTGCCACTGGTTTCCTTAGGTTTTGTAAGCCCTGCGAGGAATTCGAAATATGGATTATAGAACCAGAATCAATCCACCATGTGTGTTGACCAACATCAACCATATTAGATTCAAAATAGACAAATGAGATTGGATTACCTTTCTTCTCAAGCCATTCTGAAATTTAGTACATTCCTTCCTCATGTGCCCCTTCTTTTTACAGAAGAAACACTTGGACTCTTTCTTAATGTCAGCTTTGGGAGGAATTTTGTCTTTGTCCCTTTTATTGGCTTGATTTTTCTTCTTTCCTTGTGTCGCCATGAAAACACTTTCTCCCTGTTCCATTATCAGCTTCCCTTCCTCTTGAACGCACATGGTCAAAAGTTCATTAATTGACCACTTATCCTTATGTGTGTTGTAAGAGATTTTGAAGGGTCCATACTGTTGCGGAAGAGTGTTCAAAATGTAGTGCATAAGGAAAGTCCCAGACATCTCAACCTCAAGTTTCTTTAGTTGAGCAGCAATGTCTGTCATTTGCATGATGTGCTCGCGCACACCTTTCACACTTGTGAGCCTTAGGGATGAAAACTTCATAATTAGGGTGCTAGCAAGTGCCTTATCTGAAGTCTCAAATTGTTCATCAATAGCCTTCAGTAATGCCTTGACATTGGTATACTGTTCGACAAAACCATGAATGCCAGCAGAAATTTTGGTCTTAATGAGCATCACACTGAGGCGATTAGACCGCTCCCATTGCTCATGAAGAGTAATTTCATCTGGAGTGCTGGTTCTAGAAATTGGTGGTTCATCTTCCCTGATAGCATAGTCAATGTCCATGCACCCTAAGTGAAGGAGAATTTTTTCCTTCCAAACTCTATAGTTTTCACCATTTAATTCGGGAATATCAATTTTAATATCAGAGAAATTCGCAGGTTGCACAACTGCAAACATAAATAAATACATGTTTAACAATAATTGAGACAAATCAACAAATATTATAATTCACCAATGTAAACCATATTAAGATTGAATCCAATGACATAAAAATTGTCTGTGGGCTAAATTTTTAATTCAACTAGATTCATACTTTATGATAGAATTATCAAATTTGTTTCACAAAATAATTTGATATACGATCCATTATCTCTATGATAAAACTATCAAATTCTTGTCCATAATTCCTGTGGGTAGATTATGCAAGACTATTTAATATTTTATCCTAATTAATTATGCAAAATATAATAAATTTTCCTGTGGGATAAATTTTATTATAATGAGCATAATTAATCACAATAATGTCTAATATTGCCTTATGTGATCCTAAACTTAACATAATATATAATTTTATTTAATCAAAGATGTTGTGGCTACTCTCTAATTAAATAAGATTATGTGGATCACTAGACATTAACTCAAAATTCAATTGCTAATTCATTATGCAATTTATAACTTTTGTATGTGATCTCAAAATGCATACAACAAAAGCAAAAATTTAAGCACATAAACATTCAATATTAACAAAATATACAAAAATGATTCTAGTGGTGCAAATAGCCCAAAAATAAACAGTTTCAGGCTGGTCAAAAACGGATCTAGATTGGTCAAACAGGTCCATCAAGGTCTGACTCGGGTCTGATTCAGACCCAACTAGTGTGACCCTGACCCAATCCAGACTCCTAACTAAATTAAATAAAACAGCCCAAGTTGATATAATTGTAGACCCAAATGAAAGAGGCCCTGCAGATTTTTTTTATTTTTTATTTTTTTATTTATTATTATTATTATTATTTTTTATTACTTATTTTTTTTTTTTTATAATCCAAACTTTGTTTAAAATAGAACCCAATAGGATGATCCAATTGGATCATCTCCTTAACCCGGCTTCCTCCATTCAATTAAATAGAAAACAAAGTGTTTAATTGAACATCAAAATTGAGTCTACGATCACCCAAACATCGTATATTTACGATTTCTAACTAACCCATAAAATTATGTCACGTCAAAACAATTCAAGATTGTAACTTAGAAATCAAACATACGATCAGTGTTTACAAAAAAAAAAAAAAAAATCAATCGCAAACACACAAACAAAACAAGGCAGAGGCTATATAGGTGCTCTGATACCAAATGAAAGCCATCTAAACTTCCTAACATGTTTAAATGACATAACAAAAGAATAAATAATCTAAAACAATGATCGATAAATACCTCCCGCCATTGCTAATTTGATCGTTTAGCATCTTCTCTTTTATGTGTTGGATTCTTCCAAGCACTCTGATATCCTCACTTTGATGGAGCAGTTATTTTTTTTTTTAGAGAAAATCATGCTTGAGGACCCAACACGGCACCACTTTTATAGACGTTTTTTTTCCATAAAAAAACCGTCTTGGTTAGTTGCCATAGGTAGTTATTAGCAGTTCACAATTGTGGGACTCTTGGGTGGTTTTTGAAAATTTACGGACCACTTAGAGAGATTCAAATAACTTACATTGAATTCATCCAAAATGCATTTGAGTTCATAGTATTTGCTCCATATCGTAAAATAACACCTCGCACTCCATAGTCTTAATTTGTCTCCCTCCCTAGAACAACAATTTTCATCCATCTTCACCACCTTTTTGTAGTAGTTCTACTTGGGCTCCAAAAATGGGCTTTGGGTTTGTCCATGCTTGGAGCCTCGTAATCATAGAAATGCCGCTTGTTCAAGATCTCTAATCGAAACCGCGACTCTCTAAAAAGATCGATCGATAGATCGAGTTAGGTCTCTTTTCTATCACTTTCTTTCTTGCAGGTTGGAAACATCACTGATTGTCTCGTAAGCAGAAAACCATCACGTAAGGATGTCCAATATCTTGTGTTGTATTATTTCCACATTGGTGTCTCAAGCAAAAGATCTAGATATGGATTGAATATTAGAAAAAGAAGTCAATGTAGTTGTTGCCTTTTCACGTATGAGAACATGCATTGTTTTTTTACTGTAAGCTCTGTGTTAACATCAATCAAGCTTGATACTTCTTGTTGGGGCGTCACGTCGATTCTCAAATTTATGATATGACAAGGACTTCTGAATTGATTTGTTTTACCCAATCATTAACTGTCCAATGGTTGTTCATGCTGGTGGGTTTTCGCTGGGTAGGAACCTTGTATATATATGTACTTACTGGGATAAATGTACAAATTATAATGCATTAGAAGCTGTTTGCGTAAGTTCATTTTATATGGTATCTTCTTTAGTAAATGTTGTTGATAGGCTTTGAAGTGCTCCATTGATATCAATTTTTTTTTTTTTTTCCAATCAAGTTCAAACTAGTTATTCATATCGAACTTCAAAAGTTTAACATATATTCCGAACTTGATATGGTAACTGTTACTTTAGTAAACTTCTTTCTATTCATGTTTTCTACATACAATTACTGCTGTAGGTAGAAGTTGGAAACCCTAATGTAGTGTTGAGTGCAAGTGAAGATGGAACACTAAGGTAGCATGACTTCTGAGAGGGTGTGTGAGACCCTGAGTGGGCGGACCTGAGGTGAGGGTGAGGGTTGGAGCCCAACAGACCCAATAGGCCGAGAGAGGTTGGACGAGCTACAAGGGGAATCATAATCCCACATGGCCTGAGTAGGGGAGCAGGATGATCCTTATATGTGCGGGGTCAGTTCCTCATTGTATCGACGCGTTTTAAAGCCGTGAGGGCCGGATGGTAGCCCAAAGCGGACAGTATTGATACAGTGCGGGAGTGGGTCGTCACAGTTTGGTATCAGAGCCTGACCCAGCCGGAAGTGTGCCACGTGGAGGTGGGCCCTCGGGCAACGTGGACGTTGTGCCTGTGTGGCCAACGTGGACGTTGTGCCTGTGTGGCCAACGTGGACATTGTGTCTGTGTGGCCAACGAGGACGTTGGGCCTTAAGGGGGGTGGATTGTGAGACCCTGAGTGGACGGACCTGAGGTGAGGGTGAGGGTGAGGGTTGGAGCCCAACAAACCCAATAGGCCGAGAGAAGTTAGACGAGCTACAAGGGGAATCATAGTCTCACATCGCCTGGGTAGGGGAGGAGGATGATCCTTATATGTGCGGGGTCAGCTCCCCATTGTATCAACGCATTTTAAAGCCGTGAGGGCCGTATGGTAGCCCAAAGCGGACAGTATTGATACAGTGCGGGAGGGAATCGTCACAGGGTGCTTCTTGTTCTCCAGCTGGATCTTCTCACCAAGAGTGTCGCAATGTTCTAGTGAGTGTTTCATACGCTTTGTGTCTTTTACATGATATTAGGTATAGATTTTAATGTTCGACTCTTTTAAAAATTGTCACTTATTCCCCTACAAATTCTGTTAAGTGGTTATGAACATTTAAGCCTGATCAGAGTTCAGAGCAACTATTAGAAATCTTTACTTCGTAATATATATTTTTTCTTTCTCTTAATTTGTATGTTGCTTTCACGTTATTGAGGTTCACATTTAGTTTGTAATTGCAGCTTGACTTGCGATCTGGGGCAAAGAAATCACTGGCTGATCCTCTTAAACAATGCCTTCTTCTCAAATCTTGTGATATGATCAGTACTACTCGACCTCATCTACTCCATGTTGGTGACAGGTACATCAGAAACTATTCTCATTGCTTCTGTCATTTAATGTATATGCCTGATTATCATTCAGTTTTATGTCATATATATTGTTTTTTGCGTTATTGGATACTTTCAACCTCACACATCCTTTTCCATCACTATGACCTTTTAATGGATTCCAATTTTCCCTGGATGCCTTCCTTTTGCGGGGGCTTGTATGGTACACAGAACTCCCAGCCAGATCGACATAGCTGCAATATGCCTTAAAAAGTAGATTCACATCGTGCTTTCAACCTTAGTCAAGTAACAGTTATCGTAGTTATTGATCACATAATTTTGTAATGCATTGTATTTTGGTTTTTTTAGTTATATATACAATCTCTTTCTTTCGTTAAACTATGAAATTCATTTAAGTATTAGTTTTATACGATCATTTGAGTTAGTTGTCGTAAAGTGATTGTGCTTTAGGTGTTGAGTATTCCTCTACACATCAATCTTCAGTCGCAATCTATAAACTTCGTACTTAAGGTTTTCATTCAATTTCTTGCAACAACTATGGATGGGAGTATTCTCTTTTCTTATGTTGAATATAATATATTTTTATTCCGAAAAGAAACAAAATTTAATTGTACTTCAACATGTTTTCTCATTCAAATTTTGTTCGAAAATCAATCAGAACAGCCACTACACCAAATTGGCATTTTTGTAACAACCTCCAAAACAGTATCACTTTTGAAGTGTAACAATCCACCTAACAATTTTACACATTTATACAAAACAAAATGATACAATAATTGTATCACCATGAAGAGTATGGTTATAAAAGTGATACTATTCATGGTGATCCAACTTATTGTATCATTTTTTTTTGTTACTGTTTTTCATTTTTTTGACTAAATTTAGTTTTGACTTGAAATTGTTTGGTGGATTATAACATCTCAAAAGTAATATTGTTTTGAGAGTTGTTACAAAAGTGTCAATTTGGTGTAGTGAGCCATTCTGCAAATGGGTCTTGTTGTTAACCATTTGTAGGAACAATCTACGTATAAACTAACCTAAAGCTCGGAATGGAAATCTAATCAATTAGGCTTATACTTGATAAATGCACGCCTTACTGATCGACTTACACGCGAAAGAATATTATTCCGCAATCGATTAGGGAATTTGTATATTTAGCGGTACACGTGGAGTATTATCCAACACATATAATTGATAAATGACTAATGATTGCAGCAAGCATGAGTTCCACATTCGCATCGTTGTTTTCTTTATACGTCCCTGGAAGAGATCCAGGGGATTAACTAAAAGGCTTCAAATTAGTAAGTGTCACCTCCTCAAAAACAGTTTCCATAACACATTGAACAAATTTGGGTTAATTTGCTCGTTTGGATTCTATAGTTTGCATGGAATGAGTTTTTGCGAAATTTCACGAAATCTCACTGAAATTTTCAGTTTTTTTGAAATACTAAAAGAAAAAAGGTGAAATATAAATTTACATTTTTTTCGAGGTTTTTTTTTCTTCGGATTTTTTCGATTTTTTTTCGTAAATTTTGAGTTTTTTCTAATTATCATTTGTTATAATTATTTATTGATTTTTGAAACTTCCCCCTGATTTTCTAATTATATTGATTTCATGTATGTTTCATTTCTTGGTATTTAGGCTTCATTTAAGACAACATTTTTTGTGGTCGAAGGCACTCCGATGCTTAAGTTAGTTAATCTGTGGGAAAAGACTAAATTTGGATAGAGTATAGTTTGGTTGTGTTTGCATACCTCTGGTCGAATGTTCCATTTTACCTTATATAACGTTCGTCGTTAATTCTCTGCTTAACTCAAACATGTAGGGCGTGATGAGGGGAGACGTTCTTCACAATGGTATCCTTATTTATTGAGGTACGTCCTTGGAGGAGTGATTTTCGCCATGACTGTCTCCTTTGTAACGTCTCTCTTCTCTAATGGAAGAGATTCGTTGGGCCTTGATTCAGGCCTTTGATTGTGATCTGTTATCAGGGGCCCTATTGGGCTTTAACGACTGGGTCTGCCTTTTCGACCTTCTTGGATCGGGCATGTTATCCTTGTTGAGATTGAAGTGCACGTTCCTCGTGATAAATTATATGTGTCGCGTGTACGGTCGTTGAAGTCAGTACTCAACCTTCTCCGATTGGCTCTATTTTGATTACTTCGACTATCTCCTTTCTAACTATTGTATCTTCTTCCTCGGATGTAACCGAATAGATAATCAATGGAATTTTTTTTTTTTTATACTTGTGTGCTTTTTGTTTCTTTGTCTTTTTTGTAGTGATTGTTTTGCATGACTCTGCTTATATACTGTGTCTTTGGAGATTGTCGTAGTCGTGGCCTGACTTTTAATGTCTAGGCTAACCTTATGGTCTAATTGTAGACAATAAATGTAGTCTGACTTTGTCGTTCTTGTTTTGTATATCTCTTCGTCTAACTTACTAGTTCAGCTGGCTTCCTGTTTTTTGACTTGCTTCTTTGTTGTCTGTAACTTTTGATTATGTCATGCATCCTAACTTGTTATGTGTACTCGGTGGTCCAATATAGTGATCGGATTAGAGGCTTTAGGTACACTTCGTGGTCCGACTTGGCCGGGCCAGGAGAGTTACGAATAAGTCTGACTTATATATCCTAACTTTTTAATACACTTTGTGATCCGACATGTTGGTCAGGCAGGAAGATTTACGAATAAGTCTGACTTATACGTCCTAACTTTTTAATACGCTTCGTGGTCCGGCATATTAGTTGGTCCAGAAGGTTTACGAATAAGTCTGACTTATACATCCTGACTTTTTAGTACGCTTCGTGGTATGACATGTTAGTCGGGCCAGAAGGTTTACAAGTAACTCTGACTTATACGTCCTGACGTTTTTTAGTACACTTCATAGTTCAACATGTTGGTCGGACATAAAGATTTACGAGTAAGTCTGACTTATATGTCTTGAGTTTTTTATTCACACTTCGTGGTCCAACATGTTAGTCGGCTAGAAGATTTACGAGTAAGTTTGACTTATGCGTCCAGACTTTTAAGTACACTTCGTGGTCCGACATGTTAGTCGACGAGAAAATTTACGAGTAAATCTGACTTATGCATCCAAACTTATTAAGTTCACTTCATGGTTGATCGGACCAGAAGTTTTATGGGTACGTCAGACTTATTTGTATTGAATTTTTTAAGCACGCTTCGTGGTCCGACATTTCGGTCGAGCCAGAAGGTTTACGAGTAAATTTCTAGTCTGACTTTGGCGTCCTGGCTAGATCAGATCGTTGGAACACAAGACGAAGGGTTCTTGATATTTGGAAGTTTATTGATAATACTTATTCAAGTGTTCGATAATCTGTGGTCTTTTTAGTTGTTCACCCTTTGAATCTTCTAACCAGTATGTTCATGGTTTGTTGATTTTCACAACTTTGTATGGTCATTCTCAGTTTGGATTGAGTTTACCAGTGCCTAGTTATTTTGTATTGAGTTGGACCTTTCTGAGCACCCAGTCGCCGAAGCTGAATGTGCGAGGCTTAACTTTTTTGTTGTAGTAACTGGTCATTCTTTGTTGGTAGGTTGCTGCCTTGATTGAAGCTTTGTCTCATTTCTCGTCGAGAAGGTCAAGTCTGACACATAATGCTTCGTTGTTATCTTCTGTTTGGAACTCTTCGGTTCTGAATGTTGGCATACCAATTTCTACTGGTTCCATTGCCTTAGATCCGTATGCCAGAGCGAATGGTGTTTGTCCGTTCTTATTTGAGGTATCATCACATACTATTGTCCATCCATAGTTAGATTTGTATTTTGGCGAAGAAGCAACCGATATGTTTTCTCAAAATTTATTGACAAACTCCAAGACGATAAACAAGAAATATAAAACAAAGCATCTTCTAGATTTACATGAAAAAACCATTGCAAATCATGGAAAAATTCATAGTGACATCAAATATGTGTGCTCGAAAGCAAAAAAGCATAAAAATCTACTTATAATCAAGTAATGTGATTTTGCGAAATCTTGCGAAATTTCAACGAAAATCTTGTTTTTTTTAAATTATGAAAAGAAAAAGGGCGAAATAAAACGTTATATTTTTCGAGGGTTTTTTTCGAAAATTTTCAAGATTTTTTTGTTAATTTTAGATCACCCCCTTGTTTTCTAATTATATATTAATTTCATGTTTGTTTCATTTCTTGGTATTTATGTTTCATTTAATATATTTAATAGATTTATTGACTTGCGTCTATTTTTTTCACATTTTTATATAACGGCAATAATGAAATCCATACCGCCATAAGTCAATTTATCTCAAAATTCATTATATATTTTTATGTATCCTCAAAATATTTACGTTTTTTTCTTTATACACTGAAATATTTCTTAAAATCAGGATACCGAATGAAATCACAATCCTTGCTTACAGTAACAATTAAATCTCATCTAACCTATCTACTGCCAAGATTTATATTTCTTCTATCATAGTAAAAATACTTATAAAAATCAATTTTTCGAGTCAAGATTCTTTTCTTTAAATAATATTGTAAACAATGGTTGACTTGACTTGAAAAAAATGCCAAGTGTCCTAATGCTAATAACATTCTTGTGACTAGTACTATAGAAGCAAAAAGGTGTAAACATGGAACATGAGTACATGAGCCTTGCTAGAAAGTCGGGCCGGCCCATCACCATCCATCATCTTAGATATGCTGAAAATGGGTCCATCTCTAGGATGATGGATGGTGATGGGTCGGCCTGGCTCTCTAGAATCAGGGTGAGTACATTGTTTCTCTTTCATTTCCTCTTTTAGATTTCCCATTGTATTATTTACTAATATCAATGAATTAATTATTATAAAGATTGGAAAGCATATCCAAAGATTTTTCCTTTTTTTATTCAAAAATTCTAGACAGCCAAGCCAGTAGAGCCAGGACAGCGACAAGGAACCCCATGTCCGTGTGATTGTGTTTGAATGGGGGTATTATGCATCTCTAGACTGATGGAGGGCATGGGGCCTGCTCTGGCGCGGGCCTGGCCTAGCTATCTAGAATGGTTCTTTTTTATTTTTTGAGGTCTTTGTAGATGGGTTCAATTTAGTAGATGAACTCTTCCACTGCACAATCTGCCTCTTTAGATCTCAGCACAGGTAACAAACTAAACTAATCCCAAAAAATAAAACCCAATCTTTTTTTTTTATAGATTTTGAAAAATGGGGTCTCTCTAATTTTGTGTTTTCTTCCATTCTTGTGTAGATATTGTAGCAATCTATACCCAAAAGTGGGCTTTGATAGAGTTTGCAATTGGGGTGTTTGAAGAAAGAAGAAAAAATTGAATCACCACCACGAACAACAACCCATTCTTCCTCTATTTCATCTAACACTAATGGCAATGAAGATGATGATCAAAACAACAAGAGTCATATTTGAAGACTATTTAAAATGTCATTCATAGATAAAGACACTCCAACTAAAAGGCATGACAATTTTGGCCACAATACACTTGTTGAGTGTGAATGGTTATATTGAATGACATACAGTAGATGATTAGAATAGAATCACAAATATTTTCTAGTCTCGTCCCTAGTCAATTTTACTGGCTAAGTGTTTTCCAACGGGTGATGCTTATGGACTGCACCTACAAAACCAATTGTTGCCGCTATTGGAGGTTGTAGATGTCAACTGACACGACTTTCAGTGATGGTGTTGTTTTATGTCATCCGAAACTGAACAGTCATACCCTTGGACATTAGAAAAGCTATTGGGAGTATTTGAGCTAGACAACTTGCCAAATGTGTTTGTCACTTACAGAGAGCTTCGATTTATCAAAGACAATGAGCGAGTCTTTCCAGAAGCAAGGAGGTTGTTGTGCAAATGGCGCATAAATACAAATGTGGAAAAGAATTGCAAAAAAGAATTTGAGGATAATGAAGAATGGAACAAGTTTATTGAATCTTTCTCGGACTTGTATAGATCAACTAAATAGCAAGAATATAACAAATGCATTATTAAATTCGAGAGAAGATAGACATCACATCCCAAGTGTTTTGACTATCTGCGAACTGTTTGGTATCCGCATAAGGAGTTATTTGTGTATGCATGGACTGACAATTTCATGCATTTTGGCCAACGGACAACTGGTCGCGTTGAAGGCGCACACTCTAGGTTGAAGAAAATGTTAGAGAATTTCAAATGGACATTTTATAATATATGGACGAAAATGCAAGACATGATTCAATTCCAATTTGTAGAGATTGAAACGTCTTTCAGAAAAATTCTCACGAAGATAAAAAAAAAAAGAGCATATTGTTTCATTATTTAGAAAACTTCATAGGTCTGTATCTCATAAAGCTCTTGACTTGATGCTATCTGAAATTGGTAGGTCTAATGCTAAATTCGCAAGCGTCAACTCAGTCAAGTGTCGACGTGTGCTGATAATCTCTCATGGGTTGCCTTGTGTTCATGAAATGACACAATATTGCACTCCTACTGTTCAACTTCACTGTCTATGTTACACAAGCACTGGATGCAACTTGATAAAACACATCTTCGTGTAACTGTGGATGTGATTATAGATCTAGTGGTAGATGTCGCCAAGCAAAAGTTCTTATAATCTACTCCTGATCAATAGTTGGTGTTGAATAAGAAACTGCTAGATTTGAGTTGTCTTGATTCATGTGTCATGATTGAACCAACTGAACCTATAAAGAGCAAGAAGAGACCTAAAGAAAAGAAATTGTCTAAGCATGAGAAGTCCACCAAAAGGGACCTATTTGGTCATGAATACACGAAGACACAAGAGGAGCTTAGAAGTCAAGATAGTGTTTCTAAGCCAAAAGAAAAGGCGCCAAAGTGGAAAACAACGTTTATTAAGCAAATTCCTCTGTGGATTCGGGATTATGTTGAGGACATTCAGAATGTATTCGCCGATGGCATTGTGGATTCAGATGCATAGTCAACTTCTGAGGTTACGATGAGAAGATTGGTTAAAGGCAAGTGAGACATGAGCTACTATTAGAACTATAATGTAACCATGATTTGTGGGTTCGAATGTGGAATGACGAAGAGGTGAAGATTGTGAAAGATGCTCTGACAATTTTCAAAGTCAATGTACGCATTCCAAGGGGAAAATGGTTAATTCAACCGGATATGTTAGAGCTGGCGGCCAACCGTTATGGTTGTGTGTTTATGTGTTATGGGAACCAGAGCACTACATGTTTTTCATATATTCCGCCGCTGTCAAACTTGAACGATGTATGAATATGTTTCATGGTACATCTTCACTAGAGTGAACGCTTCGTCTTGCTTCATATAACACCAAGACCACCATTGCCTCGAACAGTATCGACTTGGCTTTCTCGCATGTTTTCAAAAGCAGTGTCGTGGAAGACTTCGTTCGATGGCCAACTGCTGATAGGTGAGGTGATGGTTAAGAAGTACAATGCATCCAAAGCTAAGAAGAGTCAGAAGAGGTCGTTCTACTAGATGATTGAACCACATTTTGTAACTTTTGCACATTTCGTAAATGACATGTATATATACGGTGATCAAATTGTAAGAGAAGTCAATTTTTTGTAGTCTTGACTTGTATCTTTTTAATCATTAAATATCAACAAGTTATATTTTACAATTCATGAATATCTATATAGGTTTTGCATTTTATGGATGAATAGTTGTATGGATGTTTTATTTCATGGTAATGGCTAAAAGTTAATTTATATTAACTTAAACATTAGCAAAAAATTCAGACTGCAAAACTGAATACAAAAGTTCAAAAAATTTAACAGCAGAAAAATCACACTGCTGTCAAAAAAATTTCAGACTGAAAACGCATGAGCCGCAGCGAGTATGACACTCATAATCGCAGTGGCCGCTGCGAACAGAGTAAAACCAATTGCAGACTAAATTGCGTTTGGTGCCTGAAAACTAATCACCAACAAACGCAGTGGATCGTGCAAACAAAATTTTTTTAATCGCAGTGGCTACTAAGAACATGAGATTAATAATCGCCCGAACCGGTGCGTTTGGACAGAAATCACACTATCAAATTTTCTGATTTTTTTTATTTGATTTTTTTTGTGTTTTTTTGAATTCCTATGGGTTTGATACAGTATTGCATATTCGATTTATTGCAAAATTCCAATTTTGACACACAAACTTGAGAATGTCAAAAGTGGGATTTTGCAATAAATTATATATGTCAATTCTGTATCAAATCCATAGGAATTAAAAAAAAAAATTAAGTCAAATTCTAAAAATCACAAAATTGGACAGAGTGTATTTTTGTCCAATTTCCAGCACCACCATCACCCCTTCCTCTACCACTAGCACCAGCACCACCACCAACATCAGACCTTCCTTTACCACCACCACCACCACCCCTTCCCCTACTACCACTTGCACCACCACCACCATCACCAGTTTGACTAGTTTGTTGATTTTCCTCATGATCTCTTAAGGAGGTGAAATGCGTAGACATTTGTCTTAGCAGGTCACCTACTTTCTTTTGCCTCATGAGCAACACAACCTTATTGACATTCCCTCCATCTTCAATAAGGCATCCACTAATTGAAGAGCCTCATCAACGAACTTGTTCTGCAAGGAAAACATTGATCTTAGTAAAATAAAAATAAAAAATCAATTATGTATTTCAAATGTGAGCAAATTTGTTAAAGTATAGATCAATTACCCGATTGTGAGATATGAAGAATTGATTTCTTAAGGGATGTGTTCTCCTAGTCGTCGGTGGTTGGGTGAACAGATGGCTAATGTCATGAAACCATTCAAAATAGTCATTGTGTTGCAATCACACGGAAGCTTCATTGGCTCTCTTTAGTTTTCAATTGACACGAGATGATTTTGCCAATTTGCATCAAACGAAAACAGTATCTTGTACTTCACCGAGTAGTTGTAGCCAGATCAACCTATATTCTTCATTTTGGCTTGAATAGGGGGATTTGGAATGACATGTACCTTTCCCATCCATCTCATCACTCGATTTGGGTGATATGGTTCTTCAACATCAGAGCATAACAAACAACCTTGGAACCATGTAATGTTGTGAAGTGGAGTTCTTTGTTTGGATTCCGCATAAGTGTCCCAAATAACCTGACAATACAAACATGAACTTATTAAATTACCTGAGATAAAACATGAACTTAAATAACTAACTTTTACCTCTTTAGGAGACATGTCATCAAGATTCTCCCTAAGAGTCAAAATTTCTTCACTCACGACCCCGCTAAGTTGGGAGCAATCCCACTTAGCCATGGCCGAGAAACGATCCTTCCACGAGGCTCGAGCCGTACTCCAAAGCCTAAAGTGATCGTATATCCAACACTACAAACGAATTAAACATATCAATATCAAGAATCAATAATTGAAACACTAAAAATATAATTATTTGAACAATTAACCCGAAAATTGTACCTCCAAAAGCGACAAATATCCAGATATTTGTTTGGTACCCGCACTGCTAGCACAATCAAGTTGACGATGCAAAAATGCCAAAGTATCAACTCCCTTTATGAACTTCCCAACATCATCCACCTTCATCAATAACTTCAAATATTCAATGTGAACCTTGGTTCCAATCTTATCAATGAAGATAATCGTGCTCAGAAAAAATAACAAATAACCCCATGCAACTTATTGTTTCTTTTGAAGATTGTGCTCACTTTTCCACAACAATGCTCCTTAATAAATTTCATCAACACGAAACTCTATACTCTGGACATGCTTTTGTGCTTCGCTTTTTGGAATCCCCAAATCATTCACCAAAAGTTGAACACACTCCTCTGCCTTCATTTGAGTTTTCTTCACCATAACAAGCTTACCAACAATCGACAAATGAGTGATACGATAGGCATCATCGATGGTGATGGTCATTCTCCAAAAGGGAGGTGAAAAGTGTTGGTGTGGAAACCCTTGTGTGGGCGGACCTGAGGGTGAGGGTGAGGGTTGGAGCCCAATAGGCCCAGGCCCAAGAGGGTTGGCAAGCTACAAAGGGGGGAGATAGTCCCACATCGCCTGGGTGTGGAAGGGGGATGTGCTATATATGTGTAAGGTTGGATCCCCATAGTACAAGGCCTTTTAAAGCCGTGCGGGCCAGTTAGGCCCAAAGCGAACAATATCGTACTGTGCGGATCGGGTCGTTACAGAATGGTGTCAAAGCCTGACCCAACCGGATGTGTGCCGACGTGGACGTTGGGCCTCAAGAGGGGTGGACTGTGGTGACCCTTGTGTGGGCGGACCTAAAGGGGAGAAATAGGGTTGGAGCCCAATAGGCCCAGGCCCAAGAAGGTTGGCAAGCTACAAAAGGGGGAGATAGTCCCACATCGCCTAGGTGTGGAAGGGGGATGTGTTATATATGTGCGAGGTTGGATCCCCATAGTACAAGGCTTTTTAAAGCCGTGCGGACCGATTGGGCCCAGAGCGGACAATATTGTACTGTGCGGATCGGGTCGTTACAGTTGGTCTCAGGTTGCCAACGCTCGATGAAAATACAAATTGTCACCCTATCAATATGATGCTTCCAATGGTTATCAACGGTCGGAGATGTTTCTTTGGGCTCGTCACTCAACCTCCAAACTATAAAATTCTTATGCTGATGCTAACATCTCAACTCGTGTCATTCCTACACAATAAGAAAAACTAGTCAGTGTCCAAATATATTTAAAAACTTGAAATTATTATAAGTAACTCATCACTAGCCCAAATGGACTGAGAAACATGGCCATCATAATCTTCTAATATGGATGCATCTTTGCGGCTACCATGATAAGAAACTTTGCCAGATTTTAGATCTTCATTGGGACCAGGTTCAAAAGAAATAAATGGTGAGTATTGACCCTCTGCATCACATTAAACCTCTGCATCCCCCCGACCCTCTGCATCCCCTCGACCCTGCTCACCCTCTTCATCCCCTCACATTTATCCGCTTCCTCAACCTCACGAACCATACTACATTGACTTTGCAATAGCAATAAGAGTGACGTCGCTTCATGCACGTCAATCAAATCATTCCTTATTTCATCTTCTCTCACTTTCTTTCTCCATCCGTTGTCGCATTTTTGTTTTTTTTCTTTATTTTTTACGGTTGTGGTCTTTCTCAAAGACGCCGTCATTGGTCGTCTTTGAACTAGATGACCCTCACTACTAAAACCACCACCAACATTACCACCAACACCACCACCAACTTGACCACCAACACCAGCATCAACCTCCAACACAACATCTTTTATTGTCTTTGTCATACTAAATATTTAAAATAAATATGAAACAATTAAATCAAAACAAGCATGGAAATTTACAATCATGGAAATAGAGATTTATAGTTTACCTGAATTAGTGGGTTTGGTTGAATGCAAAAACGAAGTCCCACAGCAACAATCAAACACAACGAAGCAAAGAAGAGACCGCGCACCAAATCGACACCAACTAAGCCCTAGAATCGCATAGAAACTTAATCGAACACCAACACACTAAATTGCACACCAACAGACCCCAAATCGCACCGAAAACCTCCAATATTTGTATCACATAGTGACGGTAAATGGAAAGAACAGAGTAGAACAAGAGAGTAGAAAGTAGAAGGAGAATGAGGGCGGGAAGAGGGTGTGAAGTTCAAACTTTGGGAGAGGGAGAGACTGTTTCATTTGGGAGAAAAACGAAAAAAAAAAAAAAAAAAAAATTGAGTTTGAGAGATTAAGGGCTTATATTGGTAGTGTCATTCAGAAAGGAGGGTGTTGTTGATGTCCTTCAACAGAAATGGTGGTGTTACTTAGCAAGAGCATTTCTCAAATTTGAATGACAAACTCCAAGACAATAAAAAATGCTAGGAAATCAGGTTTTGCAACCAGAGTGACGTGGAATGATCTCGAAATAATTATGAAATTCCTAAAGAGTTTATGTGTATCTCGAGGTTATAAAAAAATTTCTTTGACGATGCTATATCATCCTGATTGCAAAACCTAATTTCCTAACCTCACTCACACGACGACAATAGAGAAGAAACTATAAAACAAAGCATCTTCCAGATTTACATGAAAAAACCATTGCAAATCATGGAAAATCCGTAGTGACATCAAATCACTGTGCTCAAAAGCAAAAAAGCATAAAAATCTACTTACAGTAACAATTAAATCTCATCTAACCGATCTACTGCCAAGATTTATATTCTTATATCATAGTAAAAATACTTATAAAATCCATCTGTCGAGTCAAGATTCTTTTCTTAAAATAATATTGCAAACAATTGTTGACTTGACTTGTAAAAATGCCAAGTGTCCTAATGCTAATAACATTCTTGTGACCAGTACTATAGAAGTAAAAAGGTGTAAACAGGGGGAACATGAGTACATTGTTTATCTTTCATTTATTTCCTCCTTTAGATTTCCCATGGTATTATTTACTAATATCAATGAATTAATTATAATAAAGATTGGAAAGCATATCCAAATATTTTTTATTTTTTATTTTTTATTTTTTGAGGTCTTCGTAGATGGGTTCAATTTAAATATGACCCCATCTCTCACTCTCACACACACACACACACAACACATTACATGAATGAAACAAAAATGAGCAAAAGAGCTTCAATGGCACCACCACCACCAGCACCATCACCACCAACCAAAGAGTGTTGCATGTGTGGTGACTTTGGCTTAGTAGATGAACTCTTCCACTGCACAATCTGCGTCTTCAGATCTCAGCACAGGTAACAAACTAAACCAATCCCAGTAAATAAAAACCCAATCTTTTTCTTATAGATTTTGAAAAATGGGGGTCTCTCTAATTTTGTGTTTTCTTCCATTCTTGTGTAGATATTGTAGCAATCTATACCCAAAAGTGGGGTCTGATAGAGTTTGCAATTGGTGTTTGAAGAAAGAAGAAAAGATTAAATCACCACCAACAACAACAACCCATTCTTCCTCTATTTCATCTAACACTAATAGCAATGAAGATGATGATCAAAACAACAAGAGTTGTAAAAAGAAGAGCAATTCCAATAGAAGTGGCAATCAAAAAGGCAGTTTTGTGTTGAATGTCAACAACCCCATGATCAAGAAACAAAGATCAATCATCATAGAAGAATCATCAACAACAACAGTTCATCATCATCATCAAAAGAAGGCCAATAGTCTTTCAAGAATGACAACTAGTACAAATAAACAGGTGTTTAGAGGTAAAGTTAGAAGGTACAAACTTTTAGAAGAAGTGTGTAGGTGATAATGGATTGATACCTAAACATGGTTCAAGAATTGGGGATGTTGGTAATGTGACTTTGTCTCCACCTCCTTAAAATGGGAATATATGTATGAATACATGCATTTGGGTTACTTTTCTTTCTTTTTATGGAATTGGTTTCTAAATTCGCTCTTCAGGCAGCAACTTCGCTGGTTTTTTCCAGGCCAGCTAAAATTTGCCTTCTTTTTAACACTTTCTTCATTAAAAAAAGATTTGAGCTCAATTTGCATGTTTATTAGGTATGGTCTTCATGAGTTCCTCATTAGTAAGGTGCATTAGTTGTGTGTTTAGTTTTTTGTTTGGAATTCGACAATAGTCTTGAATTTAAATTCAGATTCAGTCGATCGTTAGTCTTTCGAACGCATTTGTTTGCTCTTTTTTTAGTCTTTAATACTTAATTCAAGGATAGTCTTGCATTTGAATTTAGATTCAGTCTATAGTTTTGGTGGCATTTGTTTTTTTGTTCTGATCAGAATTTTGGTTCTGAACCGGAAGTGATCTACTTTAATCAAGTGTTTGTTTTTACTTTTAATCAGAATAAGAAATTCTTAATAGGTTTTGAATTCAAAACAATTTAATAAGTAACATGTTACTGGTGAGTGTTGAATTGTTTAGTTCATTCGGCACTTTTGCTACCTATATTAATATAATGAACCTTTCGGCTCTTAAGAAGTTTAAACACACCATTTGAATGGTTGAGACCATCTGAATTATATAAAATTTAATACTTGGAATTGAATTTCAAGCACAACCAACATAACCTATTATGAAACGGACACTTACTTAAAAATTGAAAAGATTGGGAAACTTAGGCATTTTTCATTAGATGGGTCATTTTCTTAGTTTAGAAATTGATATGACATTGATATCTTTTAAAACTTGGTCATTAAAACACAGTATTCAACTTTCTTGAAATAGTATATGGAGTTAGAAATTGATAGGATATTGACAACTTTTAATTAAAACTTGACATTGATATCTTTTAAAACTTAGTCCTTCAATCACAATATTCAATGTTCTAGAAATAGTATATGGCGGTTTAACCATATGTTTATCTTATAATAACATGACGTGTAAACTTGATTACCGTGTAACATGATGACATATAAACTTGTTTAATATAATACCATAATGGGTTTACTATAAAATTATATCATCGTATAGGGTGCCGTCTAAAAACTTGTTTAATATACGACTATTTCTAGGTCTTGCTTATAGGACATAAAATATAACTCCTGTGAGATGTAATTATTATCAACAATTCTAGTCAGTCTTGTTTGTTAACATTTTTTTTTTTATCCTTTTTGGGTTTTTTTACACTTTTACCTCTTATATAGATAGTGTTTGTGGTTGTGTTTTAAAAAAAATGAGTAAAAAAATGTAAAAACACCCAAAAAAAAAAAGACAAAAAAAAAATTTCCAAACAAGGCTGGCTAGACTTAATTATTATTGTAGACCTCTAAAAAAACCAAAATTTTATATGTAAAAGGGAGGGAGGGGGTGAAGCGATAACGATGCCAAGATCTTTCTGGAGTGGCCAATTAATAACAATGAAAATATGATCAACTAGTATAGCGTGCAAGTCACACATTTTACCTACCTTTTAGTCTTTAGTTAATGATATTTAGACATGGAAAAGTAATTTGCTAATTATTTAATAAATTAGTCACCCTAACTAATCCAAATATATTAAAACTTTAAAGGAATGTCAATGAGGATCGAAGAAACACATGAAAGTTAGAGAGAACTAAAAATAAAATATGCCATGATCCTTACATACTGCATGTAAATTGGCATTAGTGTTTTGTATGTTGATTGCATAGAGAATCTTATATGGTCTCGATTAGTTTGTTTTGCTTTTTATACTGATTTAGATCATTACTGTTTCATGTTAACGATATGATTAAAATAAATTAAAAAATGAGAGTAGATTATAAATATTTTTTCATACCTATATAGAGTATACTGGCTTGAATGAATTAGACGCCTTTTGGTGCAGAGTTTTTTTTACTTCATTTTCCTTTTAGGCTTTATTTGATGGGGAAAAAATCATAGAAAAATATGGAAAACATATAAGAAAGATTAGTAAAGCAGAGAATCTTTGGTCTTGAGATTGAAGATAACAATGTTTTCGATTCTTTAGTTTTCTACGTAAAATATTCCTGGACCTGCCAAGAATTTTCTGTAATTTTGAAAAGAACAAAACAAGGTTGAAGGTGATTTTACCCTCAAATAATGAGGTTCCAAAAGGGATTGATGTGCTCCATATTGTGCTCGCAATAAAACCCAATAATGTTTTTTCATATCATGTATCAAAATTGCGAGATATCAAGAACCAAGTTTTCTACATATGAACAATTTTCTTTTCAAAAAAAACGAAATAGGAAAACACATTCTTCTTAATTTCTTTGCTACATACAGTAAATAAACTTTTATTTATGCAAAACCTACAAAAGGTGCTGCTCACTTACCCTTCCTTGACAGTTTTGTGGAAATAATTAAGTTGATGAAGAGAGTCCCTACATGCAATAAATTTCATAGGTACATACAATAGCATGATACTGTTTCAGAAAAAAATTTGGCAGATAAAATTGAATTCAGAGGATCTGTTGGTCATCAGCATGTGAAATAATTCCCCACGTTTTTCATATGATTTGGTGGTCTTTGTGTTACACACCTCTTGGCATGTTGTCGGCGCAATGTCTATAACACCAAAAATCTAGAGAGCCAGACCCCTAGCATCATAGGACAGTGCCAAGGGACTCTCTAAGCATGTGATTGTGTTCGATTGGGGCATTATGAGCATCTCTAGACTTGTTCCTATAACGCACATTTTAATCCATTGTATGTACTTTATATTCATATTGAGATCGTCTAGACTTGGGTATATGGATCACGTTTCCTACTCTTTTGGAAATTCTTCTTAAATTTTTGTTCCATCGGGTATTCTAGGCATTCTGATTTTTTTTTTCTTTTGGGTTCTAACTTTATGTGTTTCGTGCGATGTCTATAACGCACATTTTAATAAGGAAAACAAAATAAAGGGGAACCATTCCTAGATCAATGGATGCCAAGATACCATGAAGGGGTCAAAATACAAGTCTTTGAGAAGATTACAACCAGAAACCATCCTTCACAATATTTCTCTAATCTTCATAAAGATAGATTGATCCTATCTGTTGAGCCCTTCAAAAACCCTAACTTTATCGTGATTTTAGAAGAAATTCAAAAGTTGTAAGAAATGTGATTCCTAGACACCCCATAAAGAACGATGATGTGGATAATATTTATTAAGCTAAAAGTTTAAGCTTATAGCATAGCTGACAATTGGTATATTGTAGCATTGATTTGATTATCTCCTAAGCAAATTGTTGTAGGCCTAAACTGTGCTTGGTAAGTTTTTTTTTTTTTTTTTTTTTTGGGGGGGAGTAAGTATGGAAATTTAACAATCTTTATAGTTGTTTTCTATCCAAGTAAGACTCTACTTTGTTCATCTTATGTTAGGTTTGCTTTCCCTAACAATTTACACTTTTACAACGGGTGATTTAACATGGTATCAGAGCATTATCATCAAAGGTTTTTTTAGATGTAGGACTCCAAATTTGGGTTGTTTGTCAAGCAATTTGACACCCTTTTACTAGTTTAGAAATTATCATTCAAAACAAAAGCTCATATCATACTCTGCTGGAACACCTGATTACTAAAGTTTAGGACCTTAAGAACAGAAGGACAGTAGGTGGGTCTCTCTCCTTTCAACCAACTACTAAGGGCAGGTTTCCATTGTCACACAAAGAGTGTCTGTGAAATTCAAACTAAGTTTACTTCCAAGTAAAGTTGACACAAATTCTATACTTTGAACTTAAAGAACAACCCTTCTAAAACCCTTTTTTACTTCCAAGTAAAGTTGACACAAATTTTGCCTCTCTTTTATTGAAATTCAAACTAAGTTTAATTGTACATGTTATTTCACATTTCATATAGAGATATTTGGCGCCTTATTTGAATAACCATACCACATCAACATCTCTAACTTTCAATCTTGTCTAAAAGACTCCATTAGTGTCCTCTTCATCATATGTCCAAACCCCACTGTCCTAATCAATGTAATTGTTTAAAAATATGGATGAATATATATAGCAATAGAAAGGGGTACAATAATGAAGACAGATTCTTACCATGGAGCAACAAGGGATGACATTGGACTTGCAAGGTATGTTGTTCAGATTTGAGACTTACTGATTGATATCTGGTTTTGGGTATAAACTTCCATGATAGTTTTGATGTATACATATATACTTTTTTTTGTAGATTTCTCGAGTTCCCAGTCTGATGAGTTTCATAATCAAATGTGTAGTAAAACAAAGTTTCCTGATGAAGAGGTGAGTTTCAGAGTACTAAACCATTCCATTAATTAGCACATACGACATTTTGTTTCATATTGAAATTTATGTATGTTGCATGGTTATTTTGCTATGTTATTCAAGATAACACTTGTACTAGTATTAATTATTGTGAAACAGATTGAAATTGGAGAAGCAACTTTGTCGAACAAAGGATTAAAGCAATGTGGAGCACGTATTATATCAAAAGAAGAACTGAAAATTCGTAACGAGTTAGAGAATGACATAGAGAAAGATTTGGAGGCCGAGATTAAAGAAGGTATATACCAGCTTGCCTTGCGGTTGCAACAACTTTATAAACACCAAAGGGAAAGAAACACAACAAAACTATCCAAAAATAATGCTCGGTTGGCTTCAAGGTACAATGTGTTTTCGGAAATGCATATAGCAATCAGGATAGAAGGGGAGCCTAGAATTGAAATGAAAGAAATCAAGAAAGGAGTTCGTGAAAAGGGTCTATTTCAGACATATAGGAAAGGGAAGAAGAAGAAGAAAGTTGTTGATGGTTTCGACTGGACTAAGACACTTCGGACGGGAGCTAGTCATATTGCTAACAAAAAACCGCAAATTTTCCATCCATGAAAAAAGGCTGATCATGTTTCTTCTCCAAATGCAAAACAATGAAGAGATCAAGGAGAGGAGAAACTGAAGCTTATAAGTTAGGACTTGAAGTTGCTTGATTTGGATGGAAAAATTTAAAAATTAAATAATGTTTGTTCAAGAATGTGGAATCATGTATGCCTTTTTTTCTGATTGAAAAAATTAATTACAATATATTTAGTTTATTTAAAGTGTATTGTTTGATATACATATGAGCACCCGTGGCCTAATGGATAAGGCGTCTGACTTCTAATCAGGCGATTGTGGGTTCGAGTCCCACCGGGTGTGTAATTTTTTCTTTTATCAGCTAGGGTTTACACAGACTGGGGAGTTCATTCTCTATTACTACCTACCGGTTGACGATGAAATTTTATCCAAGTTGTTAGATTTTATTTTTTTGTAAAATTTAGCCATGTTTGTTGATTATGACCATAAATTTATAACTAAATCGAAAACCTGATCCATCAACAATGATCACCCTCCTTTGGAATTTAAAGGTTGAAAAGGCGCAATGATGAAAGTCATTTGAGAACAAAGTTTAGTATTGTCTTCATCACTATCAATCCAAAGATTTCCAAGAATATATAGTCTATAGACGACAAGTTGAAGAGAATAATTTTGCTGAGAAAACAGGATAACCAGAAACAGGGTGCATTCATCAAAAGAATCTGATTAGAGCTTGCACCCAAAAAAAAAAAGGAAAAAAACGACATTTTCAGGAGAAAACAGAATAACCAGAGACGGTGGCATCCATTTACAAGAATCTGGTGGATTAGGGCTTGCACCAATAAAGGAAAAAAGAATCTGAATGTCATGCTCATTGTGATGTAAATATCATCCAATGAACTCATTCAAAATAGAATCTGATACAAAAGCGGATTTCAGGTTCACGACTAAGCTACAAAATAAGCATGTAATCCATTGGGAAACTGGATTGATGTAACTAAAATATGCAAAGTTTATCTGCCTGCAAAAAATTGTATATTTAAAAGTTAAAAACGCACTTATTTTTACTTGTCGAAGAAGTTGTCTACAAAGTATAATATTTGATGGTTGAAATCAATAGGTCACAAACAGAAACTCTACACTCACTGAGCTACCTCACTACATGAACAGCACACAACACTTCTTCTCGGATATTTCAAGCTACACACAGAATGTATTCTTGACAACAACTTCCTATAATGATCTCTCCAGCATCACACTGAATGCAAGTTGCGGGTCTGCAATGCATCCTGCAGGTGTTTCACCGCACTATCATAGTTTACAAAGCCAACGTACCAGAATTCATGGTCGTCAACGGACATGATATTGATGTACTTTTCAGCAGGATTGTTGGGGCTTGCCGAAGTATTGACTGCTTTAAGCTGATGTATGGGGATAACCACCTGTGAAGAAATATGTGAGTTCAAATGATAGCAAAAAAAGGTACTGCAACCAGTGCCAGATGAACTGATTAAAAAGCGATATTTCAAAGCAAGATATTGAGCTCCCAACAAGAAAATTTATAAGATCTGTTAGAATTTGTAGTTGTGGTATAAAGGATTACATATTAGATCAAAGTACTTTAGTGTATTAGATATTGTAATGACTCCAGAATCTCATGCATATGCATGTGCAAGGAAGTAATTTGTGTAACCTTTTAAAACAACACACATAGGCATAGCTATCATATTCGGAGGGGAAATGAACCAATGCTACAAAATACATAAATTATTAACTATCATCAGCCCTTTCGTGCAGAAAATAGTTTACTTTTACATCTTATAGAAAAGAAAGTTGAAACCAACACAAGCCACAGCACTGTAGTACTTAGTGGACCATTAAAAACTGAGTATGCAGTTCTCATAATCCTACAAGGGAGTCTCAAGTTCCTATTAGATATAGGCTAAGTTTCCATCTTAAACTAACATTTTGAAGGAGTATTCCATTCCAAAAATGAAGCAAAATGTTACTGGCCCTAGGTGAAAACACATGCTTTGACGGCAGATATGGCCCTATGTAGAGTTGAATAGCTAAAATACAAAAAGAAGAGTGATCATCCCAGATAGTTTGAATAAGAAATTTGCCCATAAGAAGGTTTCGGTAGGGCATTTCACGTGATAGAGGTCATAATACAATGTTCAATATCATTTTATCGTTTTAGGATGGCAGGTCATGTACAGAAGAATACCAATAACTATTTAGTGCAATGGCTCTAGCAGTAGCAGACTAGCAAAGCGAAGTAAAATATGACTTGGATGGAGGCCGAGAAGATTCTCTGCAAACTAACAAATAACAGGCTTTCAGAACCAGATATGCCGTCATGTGTGAATCTTAAAAGAGATTGACTTTCCGAAGCTCTACTGCAGCTTTAGTTTCTGCACTTAAGAGTTTCTTCACATATTATGGAAGTTGTGGATCTGTTGGCGGACACCTTGGGGTATTGGTTGGCTTCTTGGAAGAGTAAGTTGCTTTCTAAAGGAGGAAGCCTTTTTTTTGGCTTAATAGCCTTGGCCAATATCCCCATAACCCATATATGTCTCCTCTTACATTGTTCATGTCCATTTGGGCAGGGATAAAAAGAAGATAAGAAGTTTCACCCTTTAAAGGTGGGAGTCGATCGTTATTCCAAAGGAAAAGGGTGGGCTGGAAGTTAGAACAAGCTGAACAAGACCCTCATGAGGAGTGGCTTTGGCGATACAACCAAGAGCCAGATCGTGTTTGGAGAAAACTTGATCAAACAAAATATGATGGGAATCGGAATTAGTAGCTACCTCCTCATCCTTTGAGGCCTTGCATACGAGCTTGAGGAAAGCATAGATAATGTCATGCCTACATTTTTCAAGGAATGAAGCACATTGTTTAGAAAGAGGACAAAATTAGGTTTGCCATGTTAAATGGTGAGGCTCGGCAACCATTAAGGAGGTACTCCCAAGACTTTACTAGATATTTTTTTTTTTAATGTAAGCAAGGTTTTTATCGGATGGACCATTAAATGCCTTTGGTAGGGGTTCAAACATTAGACTCTGTAATACCATCCACCACAAGTCTTACTAGCTAAGCTATCACCTATCAATATGATATCTCATTCCATGTGTGATTGTTTGTTATTTGGCAAGAATAGACTATGGGGGTACTCGAGCTATCTTTTTGATCCAAGAATTGTTTTGTGATATGTTCTCTTCCAACTTCTATTTCACGGGTGTTCGCTTTCAAGATTTCATTGTGAATTGGGAAACACATTATGAGGGTGCATAATTTATTGCTATTGTATCCGGATTAGGGGTCGTAGACTGTTGAAAATATTTGTAATTTTCTTAAATAAATATTAAATCTTTTCTTAAAAGGTAAAATGTTTGTGTGTATCTAAATTAAAAATGTCCGGGCTTGATGCATCATAAATAGAGCCTCAGCAAAAGTAGCTATGTAATGTTTTCCTTAGAAGTAAAAATGATGTAGATTTACAAACAGGAAACATTCTGTTTGATTCAGTAAAGATAAAAAAAAAATGAGGAAGCAAACATATTCAACAACGAAGCACTCATATAGCTCGCCAATGGAAAAAATAAGTACCTTGTAGTAGCTCCATTCAGTTTTATCTTCATCTTTATATGAAAGTGGGTTGTCACTGCAGAAAGCAAGCTTTGCTGAGGATAGGTACAGTATTCCCATAATTGGACCCGCAGAAGTAGATAGATAGCATGCATATGAGTTTAGAAGTTTCTCCTCAGGATCTGTTCCAAAAGTTTGTTGAAAGATCTTCTCATAACCGCCTTCGGCAAGAACTTTTGTAGACTGTGCAATCCGTCCCATTGCAGCATCAGTAACACTGGGTGCTGTTTTCACTGATTTTTTACAAGACAGTAATTTATGGTCAAGTAAGAAACTTTTCAGTATCATTGACACTACTTGAAAAACAGCCGATATAAAGAATTGACCTAGAAAATAATTAATATCAAACCAGAATCTCCACAAGAAGCTTTCAGCTTGTCAGATCACAGAAAGATATGGAATAAGAAGGACATGATATGGCAAATCAGCAAATAAAAATTATAGTCAAGAGAAGTAGCAAGTCATTAAACAATGTGCCAAATGATCCTAACACATCCCTGTGGTATGTGGAAAGCTAGAGACTGCATATGAATCATAGCAAAGGCATCACATTTCACTGTCTACATCATAATCCTCAAGGGGTATTCTAAGTGATGGTATGAACAAAAGTTCACCCTACAGACAACAAAAGTAAGGTTGAACACTTGAACCAGACACATTGCACCAATCTCTAGACTATTAATTATTTCATTAATTTCTTTCCATTCTCCATTTAATATATCAAGAGAAACAAGAGATTTCATTCCATCAACTCATATTAAAGGATGTAAGGATCTAGGGTTGTTCATGCATGTAGATTCCCACTGAATCCTTTGAGAAGTTGGGGTTAACCGCCATTGACATTGGAAGGATTCGCCTATGGCTAATAAGTTGATTCCTCTTCTCAATGAGTGAAAATCATGGGATAAGCTTTTCTTTTCTTTTCTTTTTTTTGTTTATGTTCCCTATTATTTTCATGGAATTTGGTTAAAAATGAATCCAAATCCATGTAGCCGACCCCGAAAATATCGGGAATGGGCTTTGATGATGATGATGATATGTTCCCTATTATTCAGTCTTTGCAAGTGTCATCCACACTCCACACTCCACACTCACAAGGTACGACACAAGTAATAACTCACGTTCACTTCTAGTTCTAGGTCACATGTCATATTAAGTTCACAGTCCGCCACTCATAGGTATTTTTCATTTATACATTCTAACTCCACAATTTCTTCTCGAAAAAAAGGCTAAGCATGAGTCTTAACCCTATTGACACCAACGAAACCTAACGCGATAATCACAATATAATTAAATTGGTAATGCAATGATTTCTTGATCAAGTAGATCTAACTCCCATTCTCACTCTCAACAAAATCCCTAAATTCAATATAAAAATCAAACGAACTTACAGTGTTGCCACATGTTTCCAGCCAGATCTTCAGCCTTCTTGGTCGCCTCTACAACCCTCTTCCCCCATTCACCAAGCGTATCTCTAACCGAATCTATCTTTTCTGTTCATCAACAACACATGATTTCAAATTCAATATGAACTCATAGACTCCTCAATTGAATCCCTAAAACTCGCTCTAGGGTTAGGTTCGGTACCTTTGACAGTGGATGGAGGTGCTGGAGAGGAAGAGATGTAAGGATTGGAGTCAGCAGGCATAGTCGTCGTCCCTTCCACGTTGTTTTCTGAGTTCCAAATTACCGAATTCTTCGATTGAGTCGTCTCTGGTGGCGCTGATGCTGTTGTTGTTGATGAAGCAGGTGCAAATGAAGGAGGTGTGATGTCTTTCGGGTCGAGTTTCGGGTACGGAGCGTAGTCTGTTGTGTGTTCGCCTTTCTGATCCATGTTTATGCTGTTTCTCTTCTTCCTTCCTTCCTTCTTTCTTCCTTCCTTCAACAGCGGATCTCGAATGAACAGACCAGACCCGAATCTTCAGCTAGGAGGTTTATTTGCAGAGAAGAAAGAGAAAAGCGCGTCTTCTTCTACGTGTTCGTTCGTTTGAGTTGTTCGTTGCGTGTGTTTGGGTGAGACAGGTGTGATTACGGTATTGTAAGTTTGAGAGATGTAGTGGACCCGGGAGCTGGGATACAAAAACGAAGTCCTGTCACCATGTAATCGCCACGTGTAACATATATAATGGACCGGTTGTGGATGGCGGGTGACTTTGAACAGAATTTTTCTAGAGAACTGGGCCTGGCTTTGAACACGTATGTCTTTTTTTTTTTTTTTTTTTTTTATAAAGCATGCTGATATTTTAATTAAATAACCTGATTATAATAACCTTATTCGGCCATAGTAGCTAACTCGTGAGCCTCACGGTTGAAGTCTCGTGGAATAAACTTACATATCTATTCAGAATTCAAAAGAATGAGAGATTTAATATTACAGATAATCGAACGCCACATCCAACAAAATTATGTCCGTGTCTCTCATGTGATAACCTTATCATCATCAAGATCAGTGATCAACATAGAATGTAGAGCTCCAGAGTCCCCCAGAAAAAACATGTCTTTCAGTTACAAAGCTTGGATGAGAAGAAGAGTTGCTTCAGCTGCTAGACACTCTGCCATGGTACTATCGTGTACCCTACCAGAAAAAGTATCAACTATCCGTTCCTGAATCTCTCCATGAACATCTACCACAAAAATACCAAAAGCACTCTGTTGAGAATACGCATAGAAGCTCGCATCATAAGAAACTATAAACATGTCAGGGGCTAACATGTATGTCCTTATGAATTCTATCATGCAACCAAACATACCATGAAAAGTTAATCGAATATTTAGCTTAGGTCTAGACCATTTGACCACTTTATCCACTCTTTTGACATCACTACTCATATTTTTTTTTTGCATTTTTTTAACTTGTGATTCGACACACCATTACAACCTCACTTGTGTACCAGCCGTTTGGTATGGCTATACACTTTCCACATAGAGTGTAGGCACAGATATCGTGTCATGTTAGCACGACACCCTTGTCCTTAGGTCGTGCTTTCGGCACTCCCCAAATAACACAATAAACAAATTTAATCACAAAGTCAACAATTTTCCAATTAAGAAAAAATGGTCATGAAATTAAAATGAAATTAATTTGACTTGACTGTACCTATTCATAAGAATGTGCGAGCTATGTGATGTCAGGATCTTGTCCATTAAGAATCCAATTCATATATTCAAAACTATTACAGAAGCATAAGAATGTGCGTGCTATGTGATGTCAGGATCTTGTCCATTAAAAATCCAATTCACATATTCAAAATTATTACAGAAGCCTTGAATGTCATGCCTAAGAAGTAAGAACCACAAAGGAAGCTAAGTACCTTGTTTATATAATAAACCAAAAGTGACTTGATTTTCACCCAAAAATTCCAAATTTATTCCGCTGCCATTTTCTTTTCACAGATATGTCATATATGTGAAGGAATGGGTATATGAAGAGAGTGGTATGCCAAAGCTAATTTTCCTTTAAGAGGGATCCACGTATCAGCAAGAGTAGATATATGAGATTTGACAAATTTGATTTCAGCATGTCCCGTAGAAGTGGCTTGGGAAAAGGTCCACCAAAATCAAACACTTCCACATCCAGTATAGAAGGGAGTTCATCCATTGCATTGAATTCAAATATTTCTACAAAATGCACCAAAGTTTTGACAGAAGAAGTATGATGATCATATATGTATCATGGGGCTTGATCAAATATTAAGGAAGTCCAAAACTGAATTTCCCCCAACCGCTAAAGAATGGACATCCGTTACTGAAACATATAATCATTTAAAGTGAGAGCTCCAAAATGATAGCTAATATTCTGGGATTCAATTTTCATCTTCCTCCCTGTGACTCGAGACTCTTTACTGTTTTGTAGCATCGAAATTGCTCCAAGAAAGGTCACTCATTTAGTATCAGACTTCTCTTATAAACAACGATGTGTTCTTAATCAATGTCACGCCCCGATTTTCGAGAAAACGAAAATTCGTATATCCACGTAAGATTATCCGTTTTTCCAAAACTCGGGATGTGAAAATTCAATAACAACATAAACATTTAACACCATCAACTGAGACATGATTTAGAAAATGAAACAAAAAAAAATGAAAACTCTAACAGGGAAACTCCTTGACGTTCACCCCAACAAAGAAACTCCAATAGCGCTGCCAAATATTTCTAAACCTGAAAGATTAATCGGCTATATTCCCAAAGGAATGTACCCAATAAGCAAAAACTCACTTGGGTCAGCAATTAAGCTGGTGTGAGTAATCTTCATTCCAAAATCAATAAATCTGCAAGTGATAACATAAAATCAAACACAAACAATAAACAACCACTCGAACAGGTAGTTCCTCAATGAGGGAGATGTGTTATGCAAGAAATCCACAGTTCAAAGAATTTAGTTCCTCAACGAGGCAATCATGTCATCCTAATATGTTTTTATCATTATTAAAGTAAATATTCTTTTTACCTATACTTACTTTGTAATGGTTAACCATGGCAATTCTGACCTGCAATAATATTAGTAGACTTGTCATCCTCCATGAAAATGGTTAAAAACAATATGAATATAATTTTTGAATAATTTGTATTCATTAATTAAACCGTTGTCTTCGTACATTATTTAACTTAAGCATATTATTCATTTTTATTGATTGATCACTTAAACAATACCACATTCGCACCACTTCTGTGCCGAACATACATGCATGTATGTCTCTCTCATATAAAAGAAGACTTCTCCGTTATCCATGCCTAAGTGGGTACACATCACATATAGACATGCATCAACGGATACTCCTAACTATATAAGTAACAAAAAATCACTCTTGGACTATCAATGCGCATAAGTCACGTCACATTTTTTACGGATATATATATCAAGCCTATTTTAGACATTTCAAAACCACACCATTTCCGTAAGACCCAACCCGAATGTTACTTAGTTTCGCTATAAGAAATGGGGGCCCTCCTCCGCAAGACTCAACCCGAAGGTTACTTAGTTTCTCTATAGGAAAAGGAAAAACATAAACATAAGAAATGTAGTAGTTATAAGTGATATAATTTTAGGTGATTAAATTTTCAGGAATCAAAGTTTATCAATGTCATTTATTTTTTATGTTTCAAAATTTTTTCACAAAGACATTTTGTCATTCATAAGTATTCGACCCAATAATTTAAATAAGCATAGCATTTGACACATTGTCAAATCATAAACCATTTAACCACAATATCATCCAATTATTTTGGAGAACAACCTAGCATTTTCCGAAATAAGTTATCAGAACATTAGCTGAAAAATGATAGTTTATACAAAAAAGTCATACTAGGAAAAACCCACACATCAAATAAATCAAAATAGTAAAGTTCGCACATTTGTGATACAAATACCACTAATAACACAAACTCATTCTCAAACATGCCTAAAATCACATAATGGATTACCTAAAATGAAACTCATCAATTTCATAGATGACTCATAAATCAAAGGTGTAAAGTTCACACATTTCTTAAATAAACCATCACAAAGATACAAACCCGAAGATCTTTTAACTCCTCTACTGAACCGCAACCAGGCCTATACATAATTAAATCTAAATAAGGAAACTAGACTCCGTAAGCTCATAAGGCCTAAACTACCTATATGCTTACCTGACCAAAAACTTAACATTAAACCACCAAGCCCCATTTAGGTCATCACTAGATGTTCAAATCTTACATAATTACATATGAAGTAAAATGACCTAAATGACGGTAAACACACATCACGAGGCGAAATATATTAAAATACTAAAATTAAAACTTTCAGAATATAAAATAAAGTTATTTCAAAATTAAATTTTGACACAACGATCGCAACGATGAAAACGGTGAACCAAATAGAGTTACGGTTAAATTTTTAAAGTCAGTCAAAACTGGGGTCAAACGGATGATGTCATTGTCTTCTTCCACTGAACAAAATTTTCAAAACAATTTCAGTCCAACAGGATAGATTCAAACACACACAACTCACGTTTTTAACCAAAAACTGCAATCCTTATATCTTTAGAAAGCTCCTACTAGTGCTTATTAAATATGCAAGATTTATACCTAATTTCTTCATAAGATAGAAAATACAATCATTTCTTCATACCTTGTTCATCACATTTTTACTTCAGACTTAAAATTTCAACTAACAAATGTACTCACAGAATCAAGAAATGTCGTGATGAAAAGACACCTGATTACTCACATCCAAACAGAATTTAAATCCCAAATTTTGCACAAAAAAAAACTTAAACGGTGAATCTTCCTATAAACAAAACCAAAACAAAGCCAAGATGATTTATTTATTTATATAAGCTTCAAGGATTTATGTACAAAAAAAAAACCATGATGAGGGCTGGATTAGTTTACTGCATTTCCTAAGGATTTGTGTAACAAAGAAAAGATAATTGTCTTACTCTTAGGATAATGACCGGAGTTTCCTGTACAAAAGGGTGACTATGCGCGAAGTCTGTAAAAATAAACCATAATGAGAACTGTATTAGTTTTATACAGACTTTATGATGTATTGACAAATTCATCCTAAATAGGAAGAATAAATGCTATGAAAGATGGCCAAAGAGAATGGCAAAATGCCTAGTTTATGTTAGCAAGATAAAAGAGAATCACCAACCTGCTCTGGTTCAGAGTACAAAACAAACCCAAGAACAAGTACAACAGTCCTCCTTACATCATCACTCGCATCAAAAACACCAAATGCAATAACTGATGGATGGCCTTATTGTTTGCAGTTCCCTAGTAAGCAAGAGTCAATGCATACAAACCACCATATCGCAAGATTGGGTTCTGTTCCCTAGTCATTTGCTCAATTAATGTATCAGCCTGTTCTTCTCTACCATAAACGGTAAGGGCAATACCAAATGCTAAACCCCTAAGTAAATTAAAAGAATTATATAAGCAATTGTTGAAATGCATAAGAAAAACTCTGCCACCCACATTCTAAAATCCTTGTCTGTTTGTTAAGTTCACCTGATGATTTTCTCATGCTGGGTCTCGTGAGCATATGCAAGCATTTGACTTGCTTTATCACTTGCACTCCCAATCATAAGAAGGCCAACATTAATACCAGCAGTTTCACAAGTCACTGCACTATCCGTGTAGATAACGTTTTTGACATTGTCATATATCTGGAGTTGCATGAATGAAGTACTTCATGATAGAACATGAGAAACATATAGACAATGAAAAATTGAATTGAAACAGTATAAAGTCAGTAAAAAAAAAAATTTAGAGAAAACACCATAAATGTCAGATTATTGTCAGAGTGTGAATTTCGTAGGGAAAACTCTGTCAATAGTACTTGCAGCAATAGATATAATCCAAGGAATAGTATTGATAATTGTCTCACGATAAGGACCAGAGTTTCGAGAACAAAGGGAGATGAGGGAAGTGGTATCAAGGGTTTCTGTGGAACCCAAAAAGAATAAGAATAGGCAGTGATGGAGAAGGTGGTTTGGGGATTTTAAGTTTGGGCGGGTTTTTTTTGGAAAATCAAATCGTTTACTTACAAAGTCACAAACCACTGTTCCTGGAACAGTGAACTCGAATTGTTATTATTATTAACTAGTATATTAGTCGTACCGTTGCCACGACCATACATTTGTCATGTCTTCGGCATGACACCCTGGTCCTTGGGTCATGCCTTCGACACTCCCCAAATAGGTCAATAAATTACTAAATATGAAAACAAATTACTGTTTACCAAAATATTAATTAATTATATTTTTCATTCTTTTCGATCTACTATTATAATTTATTTATACACGTCAACATTATAATATACTACTTTCACCTTTTCTTTGTTGGGGTTTTGCTCCTTGTCAATTTGATTGTTCTAACTACCTCAGCTCAATAAAGCTTATTATTTCTAGAGAATCAAAAAATGCTTACTTTGATTTAATAAGATAATCAAACTCAAAATTTTGATTGTTATTAGATCTCTGTCTTCATTGGGCCCAATTTATAGGCTTGTAGACCCAGAATTTTGCCTATAGGTAAGATTAGATTGAAATTGTCTTATAAGAGAAAAAGTAGGCATTCTTGAAAAAACAAAGTCTTGAGAAGGGACATTAAGCAATTTGATTAATGGGGAAGGGAGGAGCATTTTTAGAATTTGGTGAATAGCGGAGGGGCAATTTCAAAATATTGCAAATGGGTAGGTGCAATATCATAATTTGTCGAGGGAGAAGCATTTTTGTAATTTGGCAATGGGATAAGAGCGCCTTTTCGAAATTTGGTGAAAGGAGGGATAAGTATGAAATTTTGCAAATGGATAGGGACAGTATCATAATTAGTCGAGAGGGGTATCTTCAAAATTTAGCGAATGAGAGTAGGAGGTGCATCGTCAAAATTTGGAGAATGGGCAAGGACAGTTTTGAAAATTTTTGTACAGGGCACATGGTGTTAATCAGGTCATATTATAAAAGTAGATTTGGAGATATAATAAAACTTGATGAGTAAGTCTAGTCAGCCATGTTTTTGAAATTTTTTGGTGTTTTTACACTTTTTACCCATTCTCTTTAAAACATAATCACAAACAGTATCTATAGAAGGGGTAGAAGTGTAAAAAGACAAAATAAAATGCTAACATACATGACTGACTAGAATTGTTGTTTTGAGATAGGTTGATGGATCCATACCCATCCCCGCCCAGCCCAGTTGCATCCTAATTTGGAGTACATTAGTACGTGTCTTTGTTGTACAATTGCTTAAAGTAGTTGTACTTCATGTTGTATTCAATCTGTACTACCACAACTTCCATAAATACCCCTTCCTCTCACATAAAACTACACAATACCCTTTCTACCTAAATCAGTCTCCTTGATCTAAATATTTACCCTTTTTCCCCTTCTAGAACTAGACGCAGCTCTGCAAAACCATACAAAACTCTATGCAAGTAAATGACATAATTGCAATTGCACTATTTTCCAAGGGCATTTATGTAATATAAATCACTTTTATATTCTCATCCACTCCCAACTACCAACCTTTCTTCCATCTCATCACATCATTCCTTTTCCAACCAAACAAACTTTTCAACTTCTCATCCATTATTCTTATTCTTCCAATTTCTTGAATTATCAAATTTTCAGTTTTACCTTGTTCGCTGCAGAGATGATGTACATGAAGTTCTATTGGGGCAAAAAGGTGACGGTCCGGTTCGACCATTTGACCACCATATCCACTCTTTCGACACCACTACTCATACTTTTTTTGCATTTTTTTAACTTATGATTCGACACACCATTACAAACTTACTTGTGTACCAGTCTTTTGGCATTTTGATTTATTATTTCATTTTCAGCATGGTTATGTGTGAACATGCAATTTGCTGAAGATCTATTTTAATTATTGAAATTGCATGGTCAATTTGAAACACGCTAATCCCGTCCCGTCCCGTCCCGTCCCGAACCCGTTTGGGATGGAACGAGGTCGGGATGGGGTTTATCTCATCATGTCCCGTCCCGATCCCGTATGAACGGGATGGGATAGGGATGAGTCTATCTCGTCCCATCCCGTCCCGTGCCCACCCCTAGCCGAAAGTGTGTCAACGAGAACGTTGGACCTTAAGGAGGGTGGATTATTACCCTGAGTGGGCGGGCTCTAAGGATAACAGACTACCTTGTGTGGGCGGGCTCTGAGGTTGGCAGCTCCATGTGTGGGCGGGCTCTGAGGCTGACAGGATACCAAGTGTGGGCAGGCTCAGAGACTGGCAGGCTACCTCGGTGTTATAGTCTCACATCACCTGGGTGAGGGATGGAGACATGCTATATATGTACGAGTTTGGATCTACATGACACAACGCGTTTTAAAGTCGTGCGGGTAGTTAGGTTGGGCTCAGAGCGGACAATATTGTTTCATGTGAATCGGGTCGTGACAATTTAACCACAATATCTCCAATTATTTTGGAGAACAACCGAGCATTTCCCGAAACAAATTCTCAGAACATTAGCTGAAAATGATAGTTTATACAGAAAAGTCATACTAGGAAAAACCCACACATCAAACAAATCAAAATAGTAAAGTTCACACATTTGTAATACAAACACCACTTGTAACACAAACTCATTCTCAAACATGCCTAATATCACATAATGGATTACCTAAAATGAAATTCATTAATTTCATATAAGACTCATAAATCAAAGGTGTAAAGTTCACACATTTCTTACATAAACCATCACAAAGACACAAACCCGAAGATCTTTTAACTCCTCTACTGAACCTCAACCACGCCTATACATAATTAAATCTAAATAAGGAAACTAAACTCCATGAGCCCATAACGCCTAAACTACCTATACGCTTACCTGACCAAAAACTCAACGTTAAACCTCCAAGCCCCATTTAGGTCATCACTAGATGTCCAAATCTTACATAATCACATATTAAGTAAAATAACCTAAATGAACGTAAACATGCATTACGATGCAGAATATATTAAAATACTAAAATTGAATTTTTTTAGAATATGAAATAAAGTTATTTCGAAATTAAATTTTGACACAACGGTGAAAACGGCAAACAAAACAGAGTTACGGTTAAAATTTTGAAGTCAGTCAAAACTGGAGTCAAACAAATGAGGTCATGCTGACGTCGTCGTCTTCTTCCTCTGAACAGATTTTTCAGAACAATTTTAGTCCAACTGGGTAGATTCAAACATACACAAGTCACCTTTTTCAATAAAAAACTGCAATCCTTATACCTTTAGAAAGTTCATACCTTCTACTTTCTAAATATGCAAGATTTATACCTAATTTCTTCCTGAGATAGAAAATATAATCAGGTCTTCATACCCTGCTCATCACGTTCTTACTTCATACTTAAAATTTCAAATAAACACAGTTCAAGTACCCAACTTCAAACACATATATCTCTTTCAATCCCTACTCAAATGAAGCATATAAGCTACCTATGGAAACACTTCAAACTTATCTTTCTAATAGAACAATCACACACGGGTATTCACAGAATCTAGAAATATCGTAATGGAAAGACACCCGATTACTCACATCCAAACAAATATTAAAACCCCAAATTTCCACATAAAATTTTTTTTAAAGAATCTTCCTATAAACAAAACCAATACAAATCTAAGATGATTTTTTTTATATAAGCTTCCAGGATTTATGTAAAAAAAATCTGAATAACTCACCTAATCGAATAAAAGAAAACCCAATTAATATTAAAAGAAGGAAAACAAGAACTCACCTAATTCATTTCTTTTTGCTCGTTTTTTTTTTCATTTTCTCAAAACTTTGTTGTCTTTACAAACTTTTATTTTCTCACACAAACTCTTTCACGGCTAGAGAAATGATATCACATATTTAACTTAAACCCTAATCTAATAGGGTTTTAAGCATACTTCTATTTGCACTCCCATTTAAATTTCCAAAAGTAAAACCCTAAAATTTGAAATTTAAATTCACAAAAACTTAACTCTATTTTAATTAAAAAATTCCGAAATTAAATATTTTAGCCATAGGAAAATTTTAAGGGTGATTATATACACGTTAAATGGAATCTCGTCCCGAGATTCAGAAGGCAAAAATACGTTTTGGCAAACGAAATAAGATTTTTTTAATACAATTTCAAATGAAATTTAGGTACATCAATTTTTTTATTGTCGTTCAAAAAGTACGGATGTTACAATAAATACAACTCAAAAGGAATCTCGTCCTAAGATTCGTTGAAGGGCTAACAGAACACTACGGATAACAAAACCACTTAAAGTAAAACTAGATGGAATAACATCGCCCATATATTTACATAAAAATAATGTATTACTCGCGCATAAACAAGTCAAAGGAACCTCATCATCACATTCATGAAGAAAGAAAAAAAAGACACAGTAGCAAAATTTCATGGTTCACCCTTGTCTTTTTATCTCAAGACTTCTGCACTCGTATTCACCCATATCCACATTCCGATGATCACCTAGACTCTACCCAGTCTAGGCTAACCAAATGCTTTAATACCAAACTGTCACGCCCTGATTTTTTTGAAAACGAAAATCCTTATATTTACGTAAAATTATCCATTTTTTCAAAACTCGAGACGTGAAAATTTAATAACAACATAAACATTTAGCAGCATCAACTAAGACATGATATAGAAAAATGAAACAAAAAAATGAAAACTCTAACAGAGAACAACCTAACATTTTCTGAAATAAATTATCAGAACATTAGCTGAAAATGATAGTTTATACAGAAAAGGCATACTAGGAAAGACCCACACATCAAACTAATCATAATAGTAAAGTTCACACATTTGTGATACAAACACCACCCATAACACAAACTCATTCTCAAACATGCCTAAAATCACATAATAAATTACCTAAAATGAAACTTATCAATTTCATAGACGACTCATAAATCAAAGGTGTAAAGTTTACACATTTCTTAAATAAACCATCACAAAGACACAAACCCAAAGATCCTTTAACTCCTTTACTGAACTTCAATCACGCTTATACATAATTAAATCTAAATAAGGAAATTAGACTCCATGAGCCCATAAGGCCTAAACTACATATACGCTTACTTGACCAAAAACTCAACATTAAACCTCCAAGTCCCATTTAGGTCATCTCTAGATGTCCAAATCTTACATAATCACATATGAAGTAAAATTACGTAAATGACAGTAAACACGCATCACGAGGCAAAATATATTAAAATTGAAAATTTTCATAATATAAAATAAAGTTATTACAAAATTAAATTTTGACACAATGGTGAAAACGGTGAACCAAACTGAGTCACGGTTACAATTTTAAAGTTAGTCAAAACTGGGGTTAAACGGATGATGTCATTGTCTTCCTCCCCTAAACAAATTTTTCAGAACAATTTCAGTCCAACATGATAGATTCAAACGCACACAACTCACTTTTTAACCAAAAACCGCAATCCTTATACATTTAGAAAGCTCCTATCTTCTATTTTCTAAATATGCAAGATTTATACCTAATTTCTTCCTAAGATAGAAAATACAATAAGTTCTTCATACCTTGTTCATCACGTTTTTACTTCAAACTTGAAATTTCAACTAAACACAGTTCAAGTACCCAATTTCAAGCACATATCTCCTTCAATCCCTACTCAAATGAAGCATATAAGCTATCTGTGGAAAGATCTCAAACTCATCTTTCTAATGGAAGCAACCACACACAAAAGTACTCACAAAATCAAGAAATATCGTGATGGAAAGAGACCTGATTACTCACATCCAAACAGAATTTAAATCCCAAAATTTGTACATAAAAAAAAAAAAACTTAAACAGTGAATCTTCCTATAAACAAAGCCAATATGATTTATTTATTTATTTATTTATATAAGCTTCAAGGATTTATGTAAAAAAAAAAAAAAAAAAAAAAAAAGTAAACCATGATGAGAGCTGGATTAGTTTTCTGCATTTCCTAAGGATTTATGTAACAAAGAAAAGATAATTGTCTTACTCTTAGGATAATGACCGGAGTTTCCTGTAGAAAAGGGTGACTATGTGCGGAGTTTGTAAAAAGAAACCATGATGAGAGCTGGATTAGTTTTATACAGACTTTATGATGTATTGACAACGTCATCCTAAATAGGAAGAATAAATGCTATGAAAGATGGCCAAAGAGAATGGCAAAATGCCTAGTTTATGACAGCAAGATAAAAGAGAAGCACCAACCTGCTCTAGTTCAGAGTACAAAACAAACCTAAGAGTAAGTACAACGGTCCTCCTTACATTATCACTCGCATCAGAAACATCAAATGCAATAACTGATGGATGACCTTATTGTTTGCAATTCCCTTGTAAGCAAGAGCCAATGCATACAAACCACCATATCGTAAGATTGGGTCCCGTTCCCTAGTCATTTGCTCAATTAATGTATCAGCCTGTTATTCTCCACCATAAACGGTAAGGGCAATACCAAATGCTAAACCCCCAAGTAAATTAAAAGAATTATATAAGCAACTATTGAAAGGCATAATAATAACTCTGCCACCCACATTATAAAATCCTTGTCTATTTGTTAAGTTCACCTGATGATTTTCTCATGTTGAGTCTCGTGAGCATATGCAAGCATTTGACTTGCTTTATCACTTGCATTCCCAATCATAAGATGGCCAACACTAATACAGGCAACTTCACCAGTCACTGCACTATCCGTGTAGAGAATGTTTTTGACATTGTCATATATCTGGAGTTGCACGAATGAAGTACTTCATGATAGAACATGAGAAACATATATACAATGAAAATTTGAATTGAAACAGTATAGAGTATGTAAAGCAATATAGAAAAAAACACCATAAAGCTAGGTCTGATTATTGTCAGAGTGCGAATTTTGTAGGGAAAGCTCTGTCAATAGTACTTGCAACAATAGATATAATCCAAGAAATCGTATTGATAATTGTCTTACGATAAGGACTAGAGTTTCCTGTTGAGAACAAAGGGAGAGGAGGGAAGTGGTATCAAGGGTTTCTGTGGAACCCAAAAGGAAGAAGAATAGGCAGTGACGGATAAGGTAGTTTGGGTGGGTTTTTTTTTTGGAAAATCGAATTGTTTACATACAAAGTCACAAACCATTGTTCCTGGAACAGTTAACTTGAATTGTTATTATTATTAACTAGTGTACCAGCCGTACCGTTTGCACGACCATACACTTGTCATGCCTTCCCTGGTCCCTGGTCCTTGGGTTGTGCCTTCGACACTCCCCAAATAGGTCAGTAAATTACTAAATATGAAAACAAATTATTGTTTACCAAAATATTAATTAATTATATTTTTCATTCTTTTCGATCTACTATTATAACTTATTTATACGCATCATCATTATAATATACTACTTTCACCTTATCTTTTATGGGGCTTTACTCATTGTCAATTTGACTGTTCTAACTACCCTAGCTCAATAAAGCATGTTATTTCTAGAGTATCAAAAAATGCTTATTTTGATTTAATAAGATAATCAAACTCAAAATTTTGATTGTTATTAGATCTTTGTCTTCATTGGACCTAATATATAGGTTTGTAGGCCCATAATTTTGCCTATAAGTAAGATTATATTGAAATGGTCTTATAAGAGAAAAAGTGGGCATTCTTGAAAAAACAAAATCTTGAGGAGGGACATTTAGCAATTTGATGAATGGGGATGGGAGGGGCATTTTTGAAATTTAGTGAATAGTGGAGAGCAATTTCGAAATATTGCAAATGAGTAGGCGCAGTATCGTAATTGGTCGAGGGAGAAGCATTTTTGTAATTTGGCAATGGGATGGGAGGGCATTTTCGAAATTTGGTGAATGGGAGGGATAAGTATGAAATTTTGCAAATGGATAGGGGCAATATCATAAATTGTCGAGAGGGGTATCTTCAAAATTTAGCGAATGAGATATAATAAAACTTTCCATATGGTGTTAATCAGGTCATATTATAAAAGTAGATTTTGAGATATAATAAAACTTGATGAGTAAGTCTAGTCAGCCATGTTTGTTAGTTTTTTTGATATTTTTTGTGTTTTTATAATTTTTACCCATTCTCTTTAAAACACAACCACAAACACTATCTATAGAAAGAGTAAAAGTGTAAAAAAAATCCAAAAAAATGCTAGCAAACATGGCTGGCTAGAATTGTTGTTTTGAGATAGGTTGATGGATCCACACCCATCCCCGCCCAGCCCAGTTGCATCCTAATTTGGAGTATATTAATACGTGTCTTTGTAGTACAATTGCTTAAAGTAGTTGTACTTCATGTTGTATTCAATCTGTACTACCACAACTTCCATAAATACCCCTTCCTCTCACATAAAACTACACAATACCCTTTCTACCTAAATCAGTCTCCTTGATCTAAATATTTACCCTTTTTCCCATTCTAGAACTGGACGCAACGCTGCAAAACCTTACAAAACTCTACGTAGGTAAATGACAAAATCGCAATTACACTATTTCCCAAGGGCATTTACGTAATATAAATCATTTTTATCTTCTCATCCACTCCCAACTACCTACCTTTCTTCCATCTCTCATCCTATCATTCCTTTTCCACCCAAACAAACTTTTCAATCTCATCCATTATTCTCCTTCTTACAATTTCTTGAATTATCAAAATTTAAATTTTACCTTGTTCACTGCAAAGATGATGTACATGAAGTTCTACTAGTCCGGTTCGACTCATGGCGGACCGATTCATGGATGAGTTACGGGTTGACCTTGTTTGCTCTCTTTTTGTTGTCCGTGTTTTACCAGTACATAAAGGATCAACAAGTCAAATTCAAGATCTAATCCTAGACTAAACCAGTCCATCGCTTGATCAACCTGCCTTTGTTGCCCAGAGTAAGATTCGGTCGAAGGAGTAGGGAGAGATTTGCAACTTAGAAGAATCTGATATGGTTCATTCATTCAATTTTTTTTTTTCCGACAAACAATGTGTACAATCAAAAAATAAAAAAATAGAGTGAGGCTAAGAAATCAGGTTTTGCAGCTAGGATGACGCGGCATTGTCATAGGAGGTTATTTATAACCTCGAGATACATATAAACTCTTTGAAGATTTCATCATTCTTTCGATATCGCACCACGTCAACCTGATTGCAAAAACCTGATTTCCTAGCATTTTTGAAAAAAATAAAACAAACATTATCCATCCATTTCCAGATCCGTAAGTAAGGGTTGGCAAACACGCTAAAAAGATAAAGGAATGAAGTAACGTTGTGAAAATGGAGGAATTAATCTGGTGGTAGGCTCAGGTTCGGCGAGGTGGAGGCTGGCGGGGGCGGAGCGATAACACTGTCTGTAAGCGAGAGGTGTCGATGAAAATGTTGGAAAATAAGAAGAAATTGGGGAAGAGAAAGTGAGAGAGGGACGGTTTGGGATTTACATTTTTAGGCGTGGGCGTTATCAAAAATTCAGTGCCACGAACATACAACCAAGCACCTCGAGATTTTCTGTTAGAGATAAGATTTTTTTTTTCTAAAGCAAACTTGAATTGTTGTTATAGGTGTCAAATTTCTCTCTCCTTGTCATTTCTCTCCGTGTGCGATCAACAGCAAAAACGGTAGAAAGACAACCTCACCCCTTCTAGCCTCATTGTCACCCATTACCGCCCTGCGCATCTCTCATACTCCTATTCTCTTCTTTCTTGAGTGAGTGAGGCTATGGAATCAGGTTTTGCAACCAGAATGGTGTGGCATCGTCAGAGAAGGTTTTTTACAACCTTGAGATACACATAAACCTTTTTAGGATTTCATTATTCTTTCGATATCACGCCACATCACCCTGGTTGCAAAACATGATTGCAAAAACCTGATTTTCTATCATTTTTGTTCTTTCTTTCTCCTCAACAAAAACAAGAGCAGCTTCAACGCCTTACCCGCCTCGCCTTGTCGGCAATGCTCTGACTCACATCGCTTTATTGTCGCCGACGCTCTTGGTTATAGGGTTGAACAAAAAAATTGAATAACTCGATTGAACCGACCGAACTGATCGGTTAGGTTGGATTGGTTCGATTTTTGAAAATTTGAAACCAATATGGTCGGTTTGGTTTACGATTCATAAGTGATTTTAACCGGCAAAACCAAATTGACCGAGTATATAAATAATAACATAATATATTTAATTTATTCAGTTGGTTCGATTTTATGTTGGTTTTAGTAACATTTTAGACGGTTGTTTCGATTTGTGGTATATATAAATTAAGATTAGTTCGGTTTTCTTAATGCTCGATTTGATTTCAGTTTGCCATTTTATCAAACCGAATGATTCGATTCGGTTGATGGTTTCCACCTAAAATCGAACCAAACTGAACCATGAACAAGACTCACTACAAGAACTCTATCTTTTACCAACAAAATTATTTCTACGAAAATTGATTTCCTTGTTAATATTGTAGCATTGTCAACGAATAAAAATTTTCCTTGATAAATCCATAAACTTGTTAAAGTTTTCCAACAAAATATATTTTGTAGGAAACATTCCTTGTTAAATAGGTGGCGGGAAACATTCCCTCCAAACCCAATTTATTGCCAATTTGATTTAACAATGAAGTTATTTTTATGGCGACAAAATACTTGTTCCTTGGTAATTATGGCATCATCTAGAATGAAATATTATGTTTTTAAAGAAGACTAATTTTAACAACAAATCACTTTCCTTGTTAACGAATATTAAATCTTATTCATCTCTCATTAGCAAGGAAATATGTTTTCTTAAACAATAATCGCATTATTAGTAATGATTCGGTTCGTTGATAATGATTTATAATTTTTTTCATTAGGTTTTTTCTTGTTAAAGCTCGTTTATTAATTTATAGCAACAAAGTAATATTTCGTTGAGAATTGTCACACTATTGGCATCGTTTTTTAATTTGTTGGAAACAATATATTTTTTTAATGAAATTTTTGTAGCTATGAAATATGATTTTTTTGGTAATTAACCTTGTTCGTAACAAATTGTTTTCTAGGTAAAAACTGATAATTATTTTCATGAAAATTTGTTTATCATTTAAGTTCAATAACTATTTTATAGCGACAAGTCATTATTTTGTTGGAAATTGTATACTCACTACAAAAAATATTTTATTTACTAACAAATTTTATTTTCCTTGTTAATATGTTACTATTTCTAACAAAAAAAAAATTCATTGAAAAAACCATAGAGTTGTCACTTTTAGTAACAAAATCTATTTTGTTGGCAACTTTTCTTTGTAAAGAAGTGGCGAAAAATATTCATACCAAAACCAATTTCCCACCAACATTATTTAGCAACAAAATATTTCTATTTCAACGAAATTTTAGTTTGTTAGTTATAATGACGTCATTTACAATAAATTATTTTGTTAGTTATAATGACGTCATTTACAATAAATTATTTCATTTCTAATAAATATTAATATTATTGACAAACATTTTCTTAGTAAATGCATTATAACACTTGTTCGTGTCTCTTCAACAATGAAACTATATTTTCTCTAGTTAATTACCACGTTATTGCAACGATTTATTTGGTTACTTATAATGAATTTTTTTTTATGAAATTTATTTATATTTAAAGCTCCTAGCTTCTTTATAGTGGAAAAATATCAATTCATTGAAATTTTTTATTAGTAGCATTGATATTATTTCATCTGAAAAATCAAATAAAATTTATTTAACAATACAACATTATTTTATTGTTAATTATAATATTAATGGTAAAAAATTATTTCGTTGCTAAATATTGATAAAATTTTCATGAACTTTTTTCTTATTAAGGCTCGTTTTCTTATTTACAACAATTAAATTTTATTTCATTGGGGATATAACCAATTTCAATAACATATAGCATTGAAATGTTATTACTATTTTGTTGCTAATTATAATGGTGTTATTGTGAATTTATTTTCATTGCTAAAAGTGGTAGACATTTAACATAAATCTTATAATCGTGAAAATATTTAGTTCTAATGAAATATTATATATTGGTCTATATTATATACGTAGCAATGATTTTTTATTGCAAAAAAAATGAGTAATTTGATTTAATAAGCTATAAAATTGCTTCACACAACACAATTATTCAAATAGCTCAATTAGTAAATATTGCTACAGATTTTATTCTAGGTCAAGAGTTCGATTCCCGTTGAGCCTAAAAATAAATATATTATATATGAAATTCCATAGTGGGGGATCTTATCATCAAAAGTGGTGTCCTTAGGTCGTCTAAGAGCCGAAAATGATCGTTTTAATATATAATTTTTTTAGTCAGTATTACCAACATCGTGTTTCCTTGACTTATCAATTGTTTTACCAACAAAAATGTAATTCCTTGGTAAAAATCTTTAGCTACGGGGATGCCTCTACGAACCCAATAACGAATTTTTTTTCTTGAAAAATGTCTTAATTGTTGTAGTGACTACATGGTTCAGAGCTCCTCCTCATATTCATGACTTCTTCCTCTTCTTCTCCTATCTTCTAAAACATTTGGATCTCGTAGCCCTAACTACGAAATTGGAGAAAGAAGGTAGGATCAGGGTGGGGCATTGGCAGCAAGGGTGGCGGGGTTTTGGCCGGCGTTTTGTTGTTGCTCTAGTTGTTCTTTGTTATTGTTAGACAGAAAGAGTGGGTGGTGTTGTCAAACATTCGGGGCCTTTAGCTCATGGGGAGCGGCAATGACCAATGAGAGCAAATCCAACTAGCACGTGCTCATCCACCAATTGTAGCTCAGTTGGTCGGACATCCACTCTCCTTGTGAGAGGTCGCGGGTTCGAGACTCACCAATTAGGATTTTGTGAGTTTTTGCCCGATTATTAGGAGCGCATTTGCTCCGCCGTTGATAAGCCTTCGGGTATTGAATGCAGCTGCTTATATGGACTAGATCGGAGAGAAGCGAAAGCGAGTCTGGTTTGGTTAACCCTATTGGGTCAGTCATGTAGCCTTCGGGCATGGATTCATAAATAAATAAAAAGGGTCAACGACCCAATTTAAAAAAAAAAAAAAAAAAAAAAAAAAACTAGCACGCGCTCACAAAATGGTCAATTTTTGGGCCCAAGATATTAGTATTTGGGCTTTTTTTATTTGTTCGGTACGAGTCGTACGACTGTTGGGATCTCAAAGTCCAAGGTTCAGATGGATAACCCAATGCCAAATTTAAATTGGGCCTTGATCAGTATGTCATGCTTTTTCCCCACAGGCCTGCTCAATTTCAACGGCAAGCCCCACTTAGGCCCACATATAATTTACTTTTTGTTCCCTACATTAATTTTTCTTATCAAGAAAATAGTTTCAATAGCAAATGATTGAAAATAGTTTCAAATTCAATTGCAAATGATTGAAAAAATTATGGTATAACAACATTAGCACAATCATAATGCATCCCATACGGGCATTAATGCTTAAAAGTAGATAGATATTCTCTAATCTCTTGTGATCAATTGCAATCTATTCGGATGAACTTATATTACAAGTTTATACAAAGTATTCTAAATTGGAAGCATAAAATTTACGCAAAGGATCTACAGAAAACTATCTAATCACACTAATAATTAACATCACTAACATCTTGTCAACCAACTTACGAGAATAAATTCTAAAGCATAACATAAGTATATATTGAACCGTTGACATTTTTATTTTTATTTTTATTTTTTTTGAAAGGTGAGCTAGGTTTTTTTTTAATGATCTCATAACCTATCAACTGGACGACTTATAGGTCAACACCTATTAGAAAGTAATCATACCACAGGTGGGATTCGAAACTAGGACGTGAAAAACAAACCCACTGAACCGTTGACATACCAAAGGGTATATAATATAAATAACTTTTTATATCTTTATGTTATAGAATTTGAATAATTTCTTGTGGAAGAGAATCTGATGAATAACATAAATTCTGCATCCCACAATGAAACTTCCAAAAAAAAAAAAAACTATAATTTGACATTCTTCCTAACAATAATCAACATTAGTTGTTCTTTTATTAAAAATTTGAATGAAGCTGGGACCTAAAATATTTTTTGTTGACCAATGTTTTGACAATTTTATGGTTTCCCTATTGCTTTGGAATTTGATGCTCCCATTTTATTTTATTTTTGTATAAGAAGAAAATCGCGACAATAGCCATCTCATCTTTATTATATTCACCAACATTTATTATAACTTTTTTCATTTAGGGTATGTTTGGTTAGTAATTTTTTTTTGAGAAATGGAATCAATTTCTCTTATTATACAAATTTTCGTTGTTACTGACAAAAATCGATTTTTCATAAGACTGGTTTCAATTTCAATTCTTATTTTCCGTGAAACCTAACAAACCCTTAATATAATCACATCTGAACCTTCTGAACTAACTAACCCTCGCATCTTCTACAAGACGTGTGACCTCGTATAATTGCATTTTTTGGACAATCAGGTATCTATGGAAATAGAATCCTAAATCACCCACAACCTAATTTAACTATAGTATGATGTGTTGCATGGAATAAAAGGAACCAATATTGACAGTAGCTTTTCTTTACATAAAAGGCTATAAAGGCTACACAACAAAAATAATCAAACCATTATTAGATCACTTATAAAGCAAACCTCCCTTTGAGTGAACTCAAGTTCATGCTAATTCCTAGTCACAAACCCTAATTTGTGTAGATTCAAAGAATTGAAAAGATCAACATTTCTATAGAGGGACAAAAGTCTCCAAATGCCAAGAAAAAATCTCAATCAAATCACATGTTGAAGAAAGCTTTAGGTGTTTGCTCTATTGTGCAATTGGCCAACCTCAAAGACTTCAGCACATTTTAAGAAGTCCACATTTTTAACATGGATGAAGAAGGTTTGGATGGTGAAGGATAAAGGACCTTTGGTTGATGTTGCTTCTCATGCTATCATTTACAGAAACTTTGTTGTAATACACTACACCAAATTGAAACTTTTGTAACAACTCTCAAAATAATATCACTTTTGAAATGTTACAATTCACCAAACAATTTCAAATCAAAACTAAATTTAGTCCAAAAAATGATACAATAAGTTGGATCACCATGAATAGTATCACTTTTATAACCATACTCTTTATGGTGATACTATTATTGTATCATTTTGTTTGTGAAAATGTGTAAAGTTGTTAGGTGAATTGTTACACTTCAAAAGTGATATTGTTTTGAGGGTTGTTACAAAAATGACAATATGGTATAGTGATAGTTTCAATAAACCTTTTGACAATGACTATTCTTGCGATTCGAATCCAAACCATATACATGATGTAGAAAAATTGGTGTCTATTTATAAGAAATAATGTTTCATAAGAAGAAAAAAAAAATTAGGATTTAATTCAATGTGAAGTAAACTTTTTTCGGAACATGAAGTTTGTACACCTAAACCATAGATCTCAGCTCATAGTTAGAATTTTTTTTTATGTCTTGATAAACCATTTGGGTTTTAATTAATTGATTTTGTTCTAATAGAGAGTTTGTGTAACTGGTTGAGGTGCAACATTTGATTTGCATCATAACACCTTACGTACATTGAGGGAGGCAAAAATTTTATTCGTTATAGTAAATTTTTTTTTTTTTTACTTGTGATTTCATTCGTCACAAGTCTACTACTGAGCTGTTACTGTATTAGTTATTCTTCATATTTCGAATTTATACAAATTTTTTAGATGAAGAACCAATTATTTACATCTATATGAACCATTCAATACCACCACAAGAAACCCTAAATCTAAGTATATAATGTATCCGACAATTATACCTACACAATGACTTCTTCATCCTTCGTTTTCAAATGTATCTGTTGTCCAAATTTTTGGTAAACCATTTATGCTATTTATTATCATCATTTTCTTTTAAAACAGTAACCATACTTTCAATCACAAATCAGATTATAGAAAAGTCTTTCAATATCAAGATATGTCATCATCAGAGATATATATATGTTTGAATTATCACACAGGTTGTCCAATGGTTTCATACTGATTTCCATGTTGATGTAGAGTTTTCTTTGTGTGAATTTCTGGGATAATTGGATCAGATCAACATTCAATCATTCAAAACTAGTCGGTATTTCCACAAGAGAAAATGACATACTTTTAAGAGTCAAGGTTTGAAAATTTGCGATTGGATCTATAATTCATGCTTGAAGACACATATCGATGTCGATATTTGAACTTTACGTGTGTTCCTCTGTTTTGACTCGACATTTAGACCATTCTCAATAATTTTATGATCAAATTGGCATGATTGATTAGTATTATATGGCAATCTACCTAATACATCGAACTGAAGAAAAAAGATGGAACAAAAATTCTATGATGCCTGGTATTTCAAAACAATGCTGTTTGATAACTTTCTGCTGCTATGATAAATATTTAGTGTATTAAAATGTCAATGAAAATCAACAAATTCGCTAATACAAGCCAAACCCTAATTCGATCTTGACTTTTCTATATTTTTTTCATGAATATTGAAAATTAATACCAATTTTATATTTTCGAAGAACCTAAAATTTGCGAACAAAGTGCATCTTGCATGCGTTTCTGTAGATGTTACTGTAACTGGTTTGTCTGGAAATATACGGACCCAAAATTTTCCACCGCGACGCACATATCACGTCATTGATCGTCGCCTATTTAGACTATAACAGGTTTAGAGTTGATCACTCGGAAGATTTTTAGTTTTGAAATTTTTTATGTATTTATTTTTTAAATTTTTAGATGAGCTAAGCGCGTGATACTATAGGCTAATTTTGTCATTATGTAAATTTAATCATCAATGCTATATGCTAAGTTCCATCATAAAGAGTCAATTAACGACATTATTAACTCTTAATCATGAAGGGGATTTTATATTATTATTATTATTTTTGTGCTAATATGGGAAGAGAAATGACAAATACCAAACACTTGCTTGATTGAAAACACACCACGTGCACCAATACCCTTTATTATCTTCTTGTGTGTCCAATGTGTGGTTTTCTATTTGTTGCTACAAACTATAGGTTATCTTTAGAGGGGTTAATTTACTAATTTATTGGTGGCCATAGCTTTTAGTTGAATTTGGATCATTGAAGTTTTTTCATGATGATTGATACTAGTTTGATAGAGACTAAACTATGTAATGTAATTGAGTGTTGTGGTATGGAGAATTAAAGGAGTTGTAATGACATTTACACCCTTTTTGGTAAAGTAATTATTTACATAATTTTATCATCATGGTAAATGATATTAGAACATGATAGACAATGATATTAGTTCCAAATTCCAATAACAATTAAAAAAAAAAAAAAAAAAATCTTATTTAGTTATAAGTTAAGGAATCAATGGTACGAATATATTCGTATACATACCAAATCATTATGTACGCATATAAATGAAAATATCATGATGTATTTTTTCAATTGCATATATATATATATATTTTTTTTAATTGAACCTCCAGAGGGGAGGGGCAACTATGGGATGCCAGACCTTTATTACTTATAAAAAACAAATTGATTTACAATCGAAACGGGGGTACATTACGACTTTACCCGTTGAAAATCCAAGTCAAAAAAAGGAACCGAATACGGTGTCCAATCAAAATTCTACAAAAACCGAGCATAAAACTGCTTAAACAAGCCTAGAAAAACTAAAGATCCATACCAAAGAATGAAAAGCCAAAAGCATCCATCACCTCGACGCGCAGCCTCGCTCCTGCAACAAAACATCGGCACCCTGCAAACCAGGGGATTGCATTAACAGCGCCCAACCGATCCTGCACCCATGCTGAATATTCTAAGCAGTTCTAATGTGGATAGCGCCCTTGCTGTCCAGCCCTCGCAACCCTGCGCTCAATGATCCGCAGTTGCATCGCTACGCTCCTGCATACCGGAGCCACAAAACAGAGCCTGTAATCCAGCAGCAAGACGCATATGTTCCTCAACCCTCCGAGACTCCCAGCAGCTGTCCTGTTTCGCACCATCGCAGCACCCACCCGCAGTCTTGCCCCAGCTGACAGAATTGTCGCACTCCCAGCAGAGAAGACGTTCGCACTCGTAGCAGCAGGTTAGTCGCACTCCCATCTGAGTCCTGTTACGCGCATGTCTGCAAGCAGAAGCAGCCTAACTCAAACAAGCAGCTGATCGCCCAGCCCGCATTCTGATTGCCCCAAGCGCTGCTGACTGCCAACGCAATTGATTGCCCCAATTTCTCGCAGCCATAAGACAAAATCAGGTAGCTACTCATCCTCATGGCGAAAGTACGTCGTATGTAATCTGTCGAGTACAATCATGCCTGCAACTTTCCTAGGCAAATCAGTCCCATTGAAAGAAACAGTCATATGATCTTTTTGTGCTCTATCCGCCAATGAACTTAAAATTCATACACTAATAGGCTGCCTAATCTTTTTGTGCTCTATCCGCCAATGAACTTAAAATTCATCCGCCAATGAACTTAAAATTCATACACTAATGAACTTTCCTAGGCACAATCTTTTTGTGCATATTTGATGAACTTAAAATTCATACAATGACGAGCCATTCATTATTTAGGAATGGTTTGTTAATATAAAAAGTGACAACTTATTCCTTCAAATTAAAACTTCAATTACAAAAACTAATAGTGACACTTAAATATGTTTTGTAATCCAATTAGATATTGGAGAAACTTAAAAAAGTAGAAAATGCAAGATCACAATTATATCGTTTTCCATTTTGATAAGAGATATATGCATAATTGTTCTGTAGGTTATGAATTCAGGGAATCATTTGAAGAATGAGATGGGTGACCAGTGTCAACATTATTAAACACTCTCTAGACGAAATCACATTTAACTAGATCTAATATAGATTATTTCAAGAAACCATCTACATATTTCACAAACTAGTTTACGTAGAATGACCACGCTATACTTTTGAAATTTTTATTTGGGCATGTGTTGTTAAAGATGTTTTATTAACATTTTCTAAATTTAATTATTTATAATTATCATTTTAAGGTTTCTTAGAAAAAAGGAAAAAAAATTCATTTGTCACTTCCTTGGCCATTGTAGCATGTTCAAATATACTTTAAAAAAAAATCAAAATTTTACATAGGCTGCCTAAGTTAAGAGACATTAATGGTCAAAAGGGTGAAGCTCCAATACTTTTTGACCAAAAAGAGTCACTTACCACTAGAACAAGTAAGTGCCAAAATACCCTAAAAAGAAGTCATTCTACACTCTACAATCTACATGATGGATGTGACATGCAAATACAGTAGGTACTTGGGAGAGAAAAAAGTTAAGAAAAAGCGACTTGGAAGAGAAAAAAAAGTTGCTGAAATTAACACAACTTTCCATGAAAGAGAAGGAAGAAGATACAGACCAACCAGATAAGAGGAGGAGGAGCAGGTAGAAGAAAGAAAGAAAGAGCTGGTGGAGAAATGGTAGGGGTCCTCATTGAAAAAAGGTTAGATGTGGGTTTATAGAAGTGACAAATGATGCTAAGTCAGCAACATCCAATGGAGGTTTTTTATTTGCTTTCTTCTTCTTCACTACACAACAAGACATTGAGAATGTGATTGTGTGGTGAGAAGGATTGATGAGATATGTATTAAAAAATATTTAGAGAAATGGGTATTAGCTCAAATGCCATCAAGTGCCAATTTCTTATCCGCAACGACTACCTCGCATCATCGTATCTTCTTTCTCACATCACCGTTATTTATCTTTCTTTTTTTTATTGTTTTTATTTTTACTTTCTCACACCATCTATATAAATAAAAATTATCCATTTTTTTCTCAACATTCAAATCGACAAGGCAATGATTTATCCTTCTCCCATTCGAAATCTCTTCTTCCAAATCTTTTTCCACACTCAAATCTCTTGTAAATCTCCATCATCTCCCTCGAAAACTCTCAAAATTCTTTTAAAGTTGAAACCCTTAAACCCAAACCCAATAAATATGTATAACTTAACATAACAGACAAACCCAAACTCAATAAAAAAATTGAAAAATAAGGTAACTTTCAAATCAATTTAAACCCTCTATTGAGACTAATTTTGAAGCTCATCAAAACATGAAATTAGTTGTAGTACTATGAGTTATCTAATAAACACAACTTGAATCACTTAAACATGTTTTGAAATAAGCAAGTTATAGTTATTTTAGTAAAGTCGCACAAAAAAGAAAAATAAAAATATATGTTCGCAGAGCGACCGGATACCTCGCATTGTGCAAATTTTTATTTATTTATTTTTTCTGTTTGCAGTGTGCACTGCGAGGTTGGGATACCTCACTCTGCGAACATAATTTTTTTTCTTTTCTGTGCGGCTTTATTAAAATGATCATAATTTGCTCATTTCAAAACATTTTTAATTGATTCAAATTGTGTTTATTAGATAACTGAGAGTATTACAACTTTTGTGTTTTGACCAACTTTCAGAATCGGTCTTGATCAAGCACATAAGTTGGTCGAAAGTCAATAACACTGTCCCATTTTTATTTTCAGACAGATTTGCGCGACTTTAGTAAAATGACCATAATTTGCTCATTTCAAAACATTTTCAAGTGATTCAAGTTGTGTTTATTAGATAACTCTGAGTACTACAACTTTCTTATTTTGATGAGCTTGAAAATCAGTCTTAATTGAGGGTTTAAATTGGTTCGAAAATTATCTTATTTTTCAATTTTTTCATTTTGAGTTTGGGTTTGTTTGTTATGTTAAGTTATACATATTTATTGAGTTTGAGTTTAAGGGATACAACTTTAAGGGGATTTTGAAAGTTTTTTAGGGAGAAAGAGAAGATTTGCAAGAGATTTGAGTGTGGGGAGAAATTTGAAAGATGAGATTTCGAATGAGAGAGGGAAGAACCATTGTCGATTTGAATGGTGAGGGAAAAAAATGAATGATTTTGATTTATATAAGTGGTGTGAGAAAGTATGTAGGTGATGTGTGTTGTACGATTGATGCTCACCAATGTATGTTGTAGCCAACGACTCTGCTTTCACTTCCGCTTGATATATGATTGAATTCGTCCTCTATACAAATTCGAACTTTTAGAGAATTCAGAGTTTATCATGGTTTATGATAATCCTATTATAATGCAAAACTTTTTTTAATCAATCAAATAGGCAAAACAAACATATTAAAAACATTAAAAATAAGTCACTATGATTGAGAAAATTGTAGTGTCAAAGTTTAGATACACCTACTTTAATTTATAATTATCAGGGAAAAACATGTTTCAATATCTTCATTAATGCCAGCTACCACCTTGTACCTTTAGACAAATATTGGGGTCATGTAGAGATCATATAAACCTTATCCCCTTTCCTACCATTGAACATGGAAGGTCGGAGTAAGAAATCATATTCAAAAAGGTGCTAAGTGCCACCACCCCCCATCGAGTAGCCTTATGATATAGTTTAGTTATTCTATCAAAATAGTAATATAGCCTTTCGATGTGCTTGAAGATTAACAAACTCAAATAAAAATAAAAAAAGAAAATATATATCTCACAAATTTGGTCAAATCATTCGTTGATTGAAAATAAAGGAAGCATTCATTGTTTGGTATTATGCAACCTATTATTGTTGATCGATTGTCGTTGATATTTGAACTTATTGGAGTAGTAAGAAGGAAAGTAGAAAACTTATCGTACATTTGTTAGGTATAAAATTTACGAACTTTGGTTTTAATCACTCGATAAACAATAATATTGAAATGTTCTTAACTGTAAATGAAAATTAAGTGGATTCTAAATGGAAAGTAAAAATAGAAATTTACCGCTTTAAACACAAATTCAAATACATAACAATACATGTAGTTAGTTCTATTATTAATGATTTTCGCAATTGTCAACTTATTTGAGTTTAGGACGGAAAGTAGAAAGTTCTACCCTACATTTTTTGGGAATTAAATTTTGGTTTTACTTTAATCGCTCGTCTAGCAAAAATATTGATTCGGCATCACTTAATTTCCTCAAATATATAATAATATTAATATGTGGTCAATTTTCATTTATTAATGACTCATGCAATGCTTTTAACTTTAAGTAGAACCGAAATTATGATGAAATTCAAAAGTTTGTGAAAAAATAATTATTTTTTTAAAACGTAAACGTTGTATCCATAAATAGGAATGCGTTCATGGGTCACATTCTAAATGAAGCTTTTGATTGTTTTTGTTTTCAAAATTAATGTTCTTATCGGAATAGTCTATTCATCTTCAATTTCAGGTGCTTAATTTGTATTTTTCTCCCCTTCCCTTTATTTCCATTCTTTCATATGGGAAATAAAAAAAAAAATCTTATTTCGAAACAAACACACTTAAAATGCCAAATAGACTCTTATAGCAGAATATCGTGCATTATAGTTTATCCTACATTTAGGAGGGCAAAAGTAATGAATTTTTTTTTTTAAAAGTCGGTGAAATGTACATGTGGCGGAGAGAGAAAATATTGTATTTTCTTTTTAGCAAAATAAAAATTATCATAACTATCTACATCATTGTCGAATTTTGGTAAACTTAGTATCGATGAAATGCATTTTTGAAAATCTTTCAAACAAAATCAATTATCAGTACAAGCATCAAAAATTTTAAAATATATATTTTATAATAAAAAAAATGTATATTTTATTTCGCGTCTTTAATGTTTTTCAATATTTTCTAAAGCAATGACACATGTCGATTATACTAGAAAAATGAGTCAGGCATCTTAATGCATATTTAAACAAAAATTCCAAACTTCAAAGATTGTGGGAGAATTCATTCTCGACGTTTAAAATTTTCTCTCAACCGATTTAAATTTGACTGAGTCTAATCCTAAAAAAATTTACAACATATACTTTTATCTTAGAATAGACTTATACTTCAATACTGATTGAAAGCGAATATGAGAATAGTGATGAAAGTGTGCAGTACAAAATATTAATAAAAAAAAATTATGTGAAATGCTATGGGCACGTAGCATACTCTATTAAAATACAAAAGATAATATCAAAATAAGAAATGGGCAGCGAGTCCTATGAACAAAACCCAAATAATGGAAGTGTTGTGGACGGTTATTTGCCTGTTGGGTGTCTCCACATACACAGTACAGATTACATAATATAGAATAGAGAGAGAAGAAGGATACATAAAGAAGAGAGAAGGAAACAAGCATAGAGAATCCCAATGCACCCAGTGAGGCAGACATGAGAGTGTGGTGAGGAGAAGAGAAGCGAAGACCACAGATGTAAAACCAAATAAAATAACTCTTCCACATCTCACACACTTTCTTGTGATTGTTTATTTTCTTTCCTTCTCCTCTTCTCCTCCTCTCCTCCCTCTCTGATTATGTCCCCTACCCCATATCTCACATCTCCTCTCTTAACTTTTGATCTGAAGTACAGTTAAGTTCTATTTTGATAGAAAGATGAGAAGAAGTGAAAGAATTACAAATCAAAATGCAAAAAAATTTGATGGAAGTCGCTGCCGCGGCAGTGAAGAAGAAGGAGAAGGAATTAGTATTATCGAAAAGAATAGTCCATATAATTCGAACAAAATAACAAGAAGTTGTTGCAGTGGAAGTAGTAGTAGTAATACTAGTGCGAGAACTAGAAGTGGTGGGAGTGGTAGTAGTGGAAGCCATTGTGCATCACTTTTTCCGGATCAAGTTCTTGAAATAGTCCTCGAAAATGTCCTAATCTTCCTTACATCACGGAAGGACAGAAACTCAGCTTCACTGGTGTGCAAGTCATGGTGCAGAGCTGAGGCGTTAACTCGGTCTGAGCTCTTCATAGGGAACTGCTATGCTGTGTCGCCTCAACAAGTTGTTCAGCGATTTCGCACTGTTTCTTCTTTGTGCTTGAAGGGAAAACCAAGATTTGCTGATTTCGATTTGTTGCCATGGAATTGGGGTGCTCACTTTGCGCCATGGGGCTCGGCTATGAGTGTAGCTTATCCTTGGCTGGAGAAGATCTGCTTGAAGAGGATGTTGATTACTGATGATGATTTGAATGTCATTTCGAGTTCGTTTGCAGCTTTTAAGGAACTCTGTTTGGTTCTTTGTGAGGGGTTTGGGCAAGCTGGGCTTGCTTATGTGGCTGAGAAATGCAGGTATGATGTGGGTTTTTAGTGAATTTTAGCTTAATTTGATGTGTTATTGTTCAATCACTTTGAATTTGAATTGCTATCTGAGTTTAGGGTTTTGATTAGGTTTGATCCATTGATGTTGAAGAAATTTGAATTAAATCTTGTTATTGGTAGTAGAATGATTTTGTTAGATCTGTTGGGAAAGTAAATAATTTGATTGATTTGGAATTGGTTTTAGAACCCCTTTTGTGAATTCATAAGATAGAAACCATAACTATAATTCGACTTCGAATTTCGATAGTCAACACTTGTTATAGGATGGTTTTGTGGGCTGTGGGAGTTCATAAATGTAGTTTTACATAAAATTATTTGATTAGTGAAGAAATGGGTAATTTTGATTTTCCATCGTTCTACACTATTGTTGATCGATAACCCCTTTCAGGAACTTATAAGATCTAGTTTGATTTTGAATTATTTTTCAATAATTAGAATCATATTGTGAATTTGCAGACAACTTCAGGTTCTTGATTTGATTGAATGTGAAATTGACGATGACAATGTGGACTGGATATCGCATTTCCCTGATACCTTGACCTGTATTGAATCTCTTATATTTGAGTGCATTGAAGCGCCCATAAATTTTGAGGCATTGGAGAAGCTGGTTGCAAGGTCACCTAAGTTGAGGAAGCTTGGGTTGAATGGGGACGTCTCAATTGGGAAGCTTCACCGTTTGATGGTTCGAGCTCCACAGCTTGCACATTTGGGGACAGGTTCATTTAATTTGAACACAATGGATCCTGTACCAGAAGATGAGCAAGAACTTGATCTTGCCTCTGCATTTGCCGCTTGCAAAAATCTAACGATCCTTTCAGGATTCAAGGATATTGTACCAGACTATCTTCCCGCAATCTACACTATTTGCTGCAATCTCACAATAATAAATTTCAGCTACGCACATGTCAACAGTGAGCAATTTAAGTCTGTCATTCGCCACTGCCATAAGCTCCAAATTCTATGGGTATGATACCAATTTTGCTTATTTTCATGAATTTATAATCGATATGCGGAGTTTGATTTCTTATATCTGGTGTGGCTACAGGTTCTCGATTCCATATGTGACGAAGGATTACAGGCTGTGGCTGCAACGTGCAAGGACCTGCGCGAGCTTAGGGTTTTCCCCCTTGATATTAACGATGAGCATAATGCTCCAGTCTCAGAAGTTGGGCTTCTTGCTATATCTGAAGGCTGTAGGAAGCTCGAATCCATTCTGTATTTCTGCCGGCGAATGACGAATGCAGCTGTTGTGGCAATGTCAAGGAACTGTCCTGATCTCGTTGTGTTCCGTCTCTGTATAATGGGAATCCACGAGCCTGATCACTTAACCAAAGAACCCATGGACGAAGGGTTTGGAGCCATTGTCATGAACTGTAAGAAGCTCACAAGGCTTGCAACATCTGGTCTACTCACAGACCAAGCATTCAACTACATTGGGCAGTATGGGAAGTTAGTCCGTACCCTTTCGCTTGCTTTTGCAGGAGACAGTGATGTAGGGCTAACTTACGTGCTTCAGGGATGCCCTCAACTGCAGAAGCTTGAGATCAGAGATAGTCCATTTGGAGATGAAGCTTTGCTATCTAGCTTAGATCGCTACTACAACATGAGGTTCGTCTGGATGTCTTCTTGTAAATTAACTCTTGGGGGTTGTAAAGAGCTTGCTCGTAGAATGCCTCGCCTGGTGGTAGAAGTCATCTCTGAGGAAGATGAATCAAGTGACTCCCTTGGGAAGTCACGGACGGATGCAGGAGATTTAAGCTACCCAGTTCAGAAGTTGTACTTTTATCGATCTCTTGAAGAGCGGAGGAATGATACCCCAAATTTTGTATCAATTTTGTGATCTTTCATGTTTAGCAGCTAGAAGGGAGAATGTATTGCTTGTTCAACTGAACCTATGGAGAATACTGCCAGTTTGCATTCGGGAGAGATGAAAGGAATGGGTACATTTTATAACCCATAAGCAGGCTCTCTCGGTAGATTAATCTTTGATTAAACTGGGGTGGCGAAACATTGTAGAATCACTCTTTATCCCCAGGAATGACAAAGAAGCCAGGTTTGCGCTCATGAATGTTCATTATAAGCCTCTGGAGTTTGCAGTTGAGAAATGATGCATGTTGATAATGAGAAGCTTAAAGCTGCAAGCCATTCCTTCATTCAACACTGCGTAAGTAATCTTCTTTAGTTTTTTAACAGTTGTTGGTCTGATTGTTTTGGAAATCAGATCAAATGACTTGAAACCCATTGTAGGAAAAATCGAAAAAAAAAACATCTTTTGCTTTAGTCCTAGAACAATTAATTCATTATTGTTATATCAGTATTATTAGGTAAAATAAATGCAAAAGATACATAGACTAGTAGCTATCAATGGGATCCTACCTTCATTCAAGTGTGCCTAATGGTTCATGGTGAGTCCCACTAATTATTGAAATGCATTGCACCAAACCATGTGGAGCTATATGCAGAAACTATTTTCCTCGATCACCTCTGTTACTCGGACCGATGATTGCCCATTGATAGGATGCTCATCACATAAGATGAGAGCTTAAAGAATCTATGCTGTTCTTATGCATGGTCAGACTAGAAGCAAATATAAATAGTGTGATTGCACCTGCGTGATGTGTTATATTTGTGTAATTTACTTGTATAGAAAAGAGCCAAAGTCTCAGGCATCTTAAAGGTTTGCGTTTTTTCCAATGACAGCAAGAGATGGATAGGTGTTTTTGCATTTGGTCTATTAGGGATAATCATTTGATCTGGACTCGTCATAGATTGTGGTCGAATCGGTGAATCAACTTGAATTGGGGACCAAAGATAGCTTTGTTTCGTTGGACCACAACTGATGGATTCCTCTCGAATTGTTTGGTCTCCATCAATTGAATGCAATTGTAAAACATGGTTACAAAAGTACTTACAATAGCCAGCAAGGATCATTCAATGGAGGGAGGGGGGACTGAGTGAGAAAGTTAAGGTTGAAGGAATGGACAGAAACAATGAGGTTTGAAATTTTTACGTTACTTTCGGTCCTCATTGTTGCTAATGACTGTGGGAATAGGTTCTTCTTGAAGACTTCAATGGAGAAGAAGAGCCCTTGCTTCATTGTCAGATATTGTTTCAAAAATATATTGATGTGTGAACTCGTGGACTCCATGGAACTTTCTTTTGCTCCTAAAAGGATTGAAATTGACATTGTAGGCTTGTAGCTAATGTTTCTTTTGTCCATTCTTGAATATTGGACAGTAGAAAACAAAGAAATGGCTGATAATTAGGGTGCGAGTGTGTTTTCGCGCTGCAACGGATGGTCCAAAGTGCATGTCGTTTGAGCTTCTTGCTTAAGCCATTGCTAGAAAAGAGTATGTGTCTGGTTGTTTGGGCGGAACTACACTTACCCACATATGCAGGTTTGGCTTTAACATGCCAAAGAAATCAATCAAAGCATTCAGATTTTCATATTTCAAGTACAAAACTCTCTGATTGCAACCCTAATCTAATTCATTGAAATCATACTCAAATTACATCAGTTTTTGTTTACCAATCATAGTTTTAGCGTGTCACTGGTGGGTATAGAACTCAAGACATGAGGTTAAACCAACAAAGCCTTAACCATCTTGGTTACCATTGGCTCACCAAATCATAGTTACATCCTGTACATCCTCAATGTGAAATGATGGTCTGTCAGATCAGGAGATCAGTTAAAACCAAGAGTTAAAGATAATGGTACACGCCAATCTAAATGTAGACAAATGATGATTTTGTATATGATTTAGCTCATTATTGTCAGTGGCTCACAGCAACTGTTGCAAGGGATGGGCCACTGGTAGTAATTAATGTCTGGAATGGGGATCTGGATCTTGATAAGAGAGTTTGTATTGTATAATCTATGGAGTTCCCTTTGTAAAATCAACTCCATCCCTGCTTTGAATTCTTGTCTCTGAATTTCAAAAACTCAAAATTATGCCATTTTTAATCATCGACTCTGTATAGTGTTTGGTCTTGATGGGAACTTATCTTTGAAAAATAAATTATGCTCTATCTCGGAGCTAAGAGAATATCTCTTGGTTCATTTAGGGTAGTGCCATTTGATCTGAGTATCTAACAATAGCATGTTTCATGCAAATTTCGCTGCAGGTTCTGCAATCAGGATAATGAGGGTTTTATAATCAAGATCACGTCATGTCACTCCAATTACAAAAACCCCGTGATATATGTAAGAGGACCAAACAAAGGACAAGTTTGGCAAGAACTCATATCAGCCAGGACAATAATGTGGGAGATGATGAAATTAAAATAAAAATGTCATAATCACAAACTATTTTGTGTTATAATAATAATAATAATAATAATAATAATCATATAGATGCTTTAAGCTCGAATAAGTTTGTGGGTTTCACGTATGACATGCTTGCATTTTTTTTGTCATTAACAATTAACATAAACACTCAATAATGGCATGAGATCAACCACTAAAGTACGCTTCCATGATGCACATTTAATTAACATTTTTTGCTTAACGCGATGTGCTTAAAAAAAATATGGCATGCGGGATTAATTAAAAAGTATTTGATGTGTCATTTTGTCATACACCCCACCTACATTTTTATATAGTTATGATTTTCTAATAAAAATGAGTAGAATTATGAACGGTAGACCTAAGTATAAAACATCTCGACCTTTTGCTTTGTTTTAGATTTTATCATTTAACTTCCATTATGTTTGGATTTTAGACATTTTTAACACACACAAAAAAAAAAAAAAAAAAAAGATATTAAAAAATTACAAATTATGGTAATTGGATTAATAAAATATTAATGGAATTGCATCTTGTGGCTCAGTGGTATGACTTATGCCAGTCAGGGTTTGATCATCTGTTACTCTTGCATTGAATATTTTTCATTATTTATTTATTTATTTATTTGTTTATAAACACATGGGAAATGTAGTAGGAGAGTTTGTATATATAATTTATTTTATTTATTTATTTTTTAATCCTCTCCACCCCATATGTCGTTGACAGGGTTCAAACCTTAGACTTATGATACTATGTCATCCGTCACAAGTCTATCAGCCGAGCGAGTACTTCATTGGAAGTAAGAGTTTATACAATGTATCTATAATTTTTATTGAAATTTAAATTTTTTTAGCTTACTAATAACACGTCTCAATTAAAAATAAAATTTTATTTTATTTTATTTAGATTCATATGGGAAAGGTAGTAGGAGTTTCTTAAATCATTTATAATTATTAAAGCGTATCTATAACTTTTGATCGAAATTAATTATGTTAGCTTATTAATAACAAATTGCAATTTAAAAAGAATTAACAGCCTGGGTCAAGTGAAAATCCTGACTCGGCCCCTTGTATCAAATAATCTATCCACTTCTTTTACTCTCTAATTCCACGTTCTACATGTCTTTTATGCTCCATTTCATTAATTTAACAACTCACTCTGTGCTCCACATTCTACAATGGCACACAAAATGACTTTGGGAGATTTGGGTACACTCGATACCATTTTGCAAGAAGACCTTTTGAGTTTAATACTGCCATGGTTTGGGTGTAGCGATTTCTTAATTGGTAATATTAGGAGAATTTTAAATTTGCACAAAACTTTAAAATGTAAATTTATATGTATGGACCTCATAATTTAGTTACTGCAGCAACAGAACACCAATTTTGTAACCGTTATTATTAATTTAAATATGCTATAGCCTTTTAACAAAACAAAAACAAACTTATTTTCGTTTAGTATTGTATCCACGAATCTTGATATTGTATGCCATTCCGGAGGACCATCCATCGTTTGACATCCCCATAAATCCATGCTTTATTGCTTTTAGTATTCAATTCCACTTTTATGTATATAGTAGTATACGTCCTATCCTTCAAATGTCCATTAAACTTTAATTTCAATTATGCATCCTGAAGGTGATCATTCTGTGTGCATTCTTCTCCATTTATTGAGACACCCATTACTCATTTCCATGCATGTACTCTATAGTACTGATGTTATTAGATATGATGGTATACAGGAGATGCAGTAGCATTATTTTCCACAGGTTTTAATGGTTGAGAAGGTGGTGTTTAAACTTTAAACTGTAAAAGCTAGATCACTACTACGAACTAGTGTAGAGAAATTAATGTGGTGTCAACTTCACTGGTTCCATGGCATTTCTGTCAAGTACCATGACATTAGAGAATCTGGCAACCAGGTTACTTAGGTTATTAGAGTGATGAAGCATTAGTTACTCAAGGGATTTCATCTTCAAGTCTGTAAATAATGTAACGGGTTTTGTTGTTTTGGTAATCTACGTGACAGTGATCCAAGCAATTGTAACAAACTTCAGCTCTTAGGTCTCGCTCTTTGAAGACACAAGTTTTCCTTCTATGCAAGTTTGAATTCCACTCTAGTTGTACGACATATATGGTGTCATATCCCTTCATAAATCGTGGACAATACCCTGTAAGTTAACCCTCCACCTTAAATGCTGCTGATTGGATTTGACCCTGTAATTTAGTAATATCATTCTTTATTGCTTAATCACTAAGCCATCACACATTTGACAGCATTTAATAAGTTCAAACTGCATCACCTTAAGTTAGTAGTGCCCTTGATGAATTCTAAATGTTGTTTTGTAAATATCTGACTAGTAGAACTTTATTTGGTGGTATCCTGCTCAAAGGTCGATCTTACTAAACACCTTAGCTCCATGAAGTTCATCAACTTTTGGCATTGAAAATTTATCTTTGATAATAATATCATTCAATTTTCGATGTCCTCGTAAAACCTCTACGAACCATCATTTTTCTTTACTAGAAATATAGGTGAACCAATAGTGTCATGTTCTACATAGAGTTTGTTCTACAAAACATAATGAAATTCATATTCGCCACAAGGAAAACTTCTCCACTATTCAGAGAGCGAGACCTAAGTTGTTCATTACTTTAAAAAATAATAATTACAATCTTCTCCTCTCTTTATATAAGATTTGAAGTTGGTTACAATCGCACGTACCACTGCCACGTAAACTACCAAAACAACAAAGTCAGTTACGTTATTTACCGGCTTTAAAAATGAAATTACCCCTTAGCAAGGATTGTGATTTTATTTTTCGAGTTTATTTCGGTTTTCTGATTTTAAGAAATATTTTGGTGTATAAAAAAAAACGTAAAAATTTCGAAGATAAATAAAATATATAATGAATTTTGAGGTATATTAAATATGTGAAAAATAATATGTATGTAAATAAATGTATAAAATACATTAAATGAAACTAAAATGCCTATAATTAGAAAATCAAGGAATAGTTTAAATAATCAATATATAAGTAAAAGAAGTGATAATTAGAAAATTAGGAAGTGGTTTCAAAAATCAATAAATAATTGTAATGAATAATAATTAGAAGAAAAAAAAAACTTGAAATTTATGAAAATTTTCAAAAAAAATGTAATTTTTTTCCTTCGCCCCTATTTTTTTCGTAATTTCAAAAAAAATGAAAATTTCTACGTAATTTCGCGAAATCACGATCCTTGCCCCCTTAGTAACTAGTATTTCACTTTAATTATCTAAAGTACGCTATTACCAAACTCTCTAATATGATGATGGTATTGGTATATGACGATTTCACAAAGAGATGCATCTACCAGGAACAAGACTTGGATTGCTGAAATGACCTTGTCTTGGACCAAGCCTGATATGGGCTTAGAGTCCATTCTTCTCCCAGGACTCGAGAAAATGGCTGGCCTGCAATCCCATCTTTCTGTGCCTTGAGCTCAACCCAAACAAAATGAAGCGTCAACAGGGTCTCAAATTTCGAGTGTCAAACTGGACAATGACAAAAATGTTTCCAAACAAAAAATAGCACCGCGTGAGCATGTGTAATCACCTAATGCTTCACTAAACCTAAGTCCCAAAAAAAAATGATGATCCAAGAGTGACTAACGAATCATTATCCTCCTTGCAAAATTTTAGAACAAGGACGTCAATCAAGAGTGTCTCTAACCTAACATTATCACATTTGCTAGCAGTGGCAGAGCCATGATTTTTATCTAGAGACGGCAAAGTATAACATATCTTAGTGATAATATGGCTAATTTTGAAGGAGCAATAGTTAAGCGATTTTTTGAGAGATCCACCAATCTCTATGTTATTTAAACCGAATGGATATGATACTCGATTAATAAAAAAACCAAACCGACCGAATAACCTATGCTAAAACCGGCTTAAACTAACCATCAAACACTTATTTTACATATATTATTCAAAAGATAAATAGAATTCATTTTCAAAGTATTAGTTTGATTTTGTTTCGATTTTGGTTCGCTCAAATAGTCCAGTTTAGTTTGATTCGCTCAGTTTTTTGTTCAACCCTAGTGCGTTCGATCAAAATATGGATCATTGTCACTCTAAATTGGACCTTACCTTACTCCACACGAAAAGCCCATGTTGAATTCTAAAGCCCATGATGAATCCATAAAACATCAACCCATCATCGTCATCAACAGATCTACAACAACACAAGACAGCACACAGATCAAGCAAGGCAAAAAAAGCAAGAAAGTAATGGAAGACGCCCTAACTGAAGCACCACCACCGTCACGCTTCTTCAACGAAGACCTGAACAACTTCACACCTCCATCACCACCACTCCCCTCTCCATTCCTCCTCTTCTCCACCACCACCACCACCACCACAACACTCCGCCCCTCTCTCCTCATAATCTCAATCTCCTCCGCATCTATCCACCACCTCCCATCCAAAACCCTAATCGGCACCCTCATCCTCCCCGAACTCCCTCTATCCCCACTCTCCCTCACCTCCCCCCATACCAAATCCATCGACATCTACTCCCTCTCCTCTTCTTCCACCGCCCTTTTCGTCTCCTTCCCCTCCTCAATCCCCGCTGAGCGTTCCCACGCCGTGGCCAAGCTCCTGCTCGACCGTATCCGCCCCGAGAAGACCCTCATCTTCGAGTCCGTCCAGTCGCGCAACTTCCGCGGACGTCTCGCGCCCGATGAAGGGTTAGGGTTTAAAATTGAAACATCAGAAGAGAAATTGAATAACTTGAACGATTCAATGTTAAAGGGGTTCGATTGGTTTCCGTCTGGAAGCGTAATTGACGGATTGGCCGCTGCGATTCTCAGCCGATGCGAATTAATGAAGATGAGGGCATCATTATTTATCACTTGGCCCGAATCCGGTAATGATGCATTGCTGATGGTGAAATCTGTGTTAGAACGTGTTTTACCGAATCTTGAATTCGGTTCCGGTTTAGGGTTTGATCGAATTAGGGATTCCCGATTTGATTCCGAGTTGTATACTTGAAAATGTAGGAGGAAAATGAAATGAGTATGGCTTTGTTTGGGGAAAGTGAGGGCAGTAGCTCACAGTTAGAAAATGCAAAACATGTTGCATGAATGAATGTAATGCCTCTAGCATTTAGGCATATTCTGGTCTTCCGGTCTTGTGTATCTTTCACTTTCTGAACTCACAGTTCAACTGTTATTCAAGGTATTTGGTTGGTGATTATAATGTTTGGTTGTAAGAAATTGTTGTTGTCCTTTGATTCGGTAAGCTTTACTTCTCACTAGTGTATTAGGGCTTTGCCGTAGGCATGGGTATCCTGGTCTCTGGGTTGTGCCTTCGTCACTCTTCATCATGTTTGTTTCAAAGGCATGACACCATGGTCTCTGAGTCGTGCCTACGGCCATCTCCATCATGTTTGTTTTCAATCTCAGCAAAGACAGATAAGTGCAACGACTCCAAGTATAAACATTACTATAATGTAAAAAATAATTTTCTATGAATCTGATAGGAAAATAATTGATATCGTGATCTACTATTGATCATTGATTAATTACCTCTTGAACAGGCTTGTTATGGTCTTTGAGATTTACAAACCCATTTGATTTCATTTCCTGCTCATTTCATAACACAAAACATTACGAAAACATCAAATACTCGCAATAAAAACCTCTAAAATAACTTAAACAAGTACTTGTATTGCTCCAATGGATTAAAACCAGGAAATGGGTGTTGAGAGAATCTCAAAATTCAATGTTTCCAAACTGCAATGTCATTTAAAAAAAAAATGATAATATTGAATCACCTAAACCCCCTTTCTCTATCAATGCACCACCTATTTGTTCAGTTTTCATTCAAAAAATCCTCTATGAATAAGAAGAAGTGGAAGAGAAAAAAACAAAAGTGAAACGGCTGGACCTTCCAATGGTGATTCAATTCAAAGATTTTACTAAAAAGGAACTTGTCGAGGGATTTTCAGTTTCCATGAAAAGTAATGAAATGCATAAATTACACCTACAAATACCTTGATAAATAATGGAGAGAATTCCTAGTGAATAGTTGTATATTTTGAATTCACAAAGTGTGTATTTGACAAACACTTATTTTTAAAGCGAATTTGATCAAAATGGGAAAGACCATTTATCAGTGATCAATCATGAATGAACATAAACATGAGAATTACCATCGTAAGCTCCACTGAATTTCGCGCTGTCTGATCTTTCTTTGGAGTTGTTTTTACAACTATATATTTAGTTAAAGGTTTGAATCAAAATGAATCATAATTCACAAAATCCAGACCTGTAATTAAATTAAAATGGCAACAAATGCCCCCAAATTGTCTATATTGAAGGCAATTACCATTTTGATTGATCAAATAATAAAAAAGCCAATTACCATTGTCTTTGCTTAGCAATCATGAGTAGCAACCATTGTCTTTCTAACCAAATTACTTGCAGTAGTTCAAGAAATGATTGGACTGTTACATTGAAATGTTTTATAGGATCAATAAACTTTGATCATACCAAGCATAGCAAGAATTTTATAATTTGGAACATAAATGTCTATATTCATAGAGAAAGGAACCAAAAGGTGTTCAAGGATATAGCTCTTAAGTGCACGCACCTGTAGCATTGTCAACTGGTATTTTAGCCTGCAATTTGGAAAGCTTGATATGGTGGATTCATAAATTCAGTCACGCCAAATTTCTTCGTTGTAGTAGTACCTTTGTTCGTAGAAAAATTTCCTTCCACTAATACTTCATGTATCCACTTCTTCCCCTTTTATAATTGTAACTATTGGTACAGTGTGATCATACCAAAAGAAATGATCATTGCAATATTGATTGCTTCTATTAAAGTAATATCTAAATAAACATCTAATATAGTTATTGGAAGCAATATAGAATGCATCACTTAAATACTCCAACAGCACAAAGGAGTATAGTAATTGGAAGCAAAAGACTTTATTCTTCTGATCAATGGATCAATGGACCTCACTGTAGAAAAAAGTGCTTTAATGATCTTGGTGATCTAGAGATTATCTACACCAACACATTCACCCTGCAAGTAAACTTCTAGGAAAATTCACAAAACTTGATCAAGAGATTAGATACATTAGATACAGACACTATTTTATAGTCAATCAAAATTAAAAATTATTTTATTACATCAAACTGACTATCAATCAAAACCAGCTAGGTCTGCCGGCCTAATGGAATGAAATGAAAGAAAAGGTTCTATACTCATTACAAAGAAGAATAATTGTTGGCTTGATTCACAATTAATGACTACTCCCAACTGAGGTGTTGAAAATTCTCCATATTGTGCTCGGAAAAAAATTCTTGGTTTCTGTTCGTCTTCCTCCAATTTTGCTGTCTTACCCTTTTGTAGGACACTTTCCCTAGGACTTTCCACCCTCCCTCCTAACCGCAAACTCTTCATTCGTGTTGCTTGAGTGTTGAATTCGAGTACTTGTCATTGCGACTATGATTAGGAATTGTGTTGTAGGAGGGAAGTTTTTTATTAGCCATGTGCTTCTAAATACACGGAAGATAATTCTCAGTCCAAGAGCAATCTGTAAGATGAAGTTTCTTTGCGTGGAATGTAATCTAATATTTACTTCCTAACTTGAAGTAAATAGCTGTTGTAGTTGTATGTTCGAAGCTGATTCTCGAAATATTTGCCTAAGTATGGTTTACGAGTATTAAGGATAGATATGAGATGTGTGGGCCTAGCACACTGAAAAGTTTCGGGTCCATCTGGCGGACTGGATCAGACGGGCTTAGAACAGCTTGGGCCTAATCAATGTTAGGTTGATGTTGGTGCCCGTAATTCCTTGAAATCATCATGACACATGTATGGCTCTGAGATGTGACCTTTTTATGTATCATCAATATCTGCATGCATCCAAAAATACATTATGTCTGCATCATTGGTTATGTCCATCATCACCCCATTCTCTATAAGGGTACGTGTATCTCCTAGTGTCAAGGCATGCTTATCTTGGTTGGCTACACATTTAAGGATGCTCTTGTTAAGCTTATTCCAATTCAGATAATCCCCATGAACTCCTACAAAATCAATAGATTTCGCATTATTATAGTTAGTCACCTTCCACCTACCAGGGATCTCAGCCCTCCTACTCCATTTCACATCACAGTGAACCATTAAGTTCCAGACCTCCAACTCTTGTCCCCATTTTTCATTACTGCAATGAAGCACATTCATCAATGAATACAATAGAAAACATGCAAATTCATGCAAAGTAACATGTATCATAAGTAAAGTGAAAATACAAGACAAGTATACATAATGCTTCATAGCCATTGCACTTAACGAGTAGCTAACAAACGACAACAATGATTCATCGCAATTGCACTGAATGAGTAGCTAACAATAATAACAATGCTTCATAGGCATTGCCCTAACAACAACAATGATTCATAGCCATTGCCTTAACAACAACAACAACAACAACAACAATGTTTCATAGCCATTACACTGAATGAGTAGTTTAACAACAACAATTATTCGTAGCCATTGCACTGAATGAGTACCCTAACAAAATCCTTAAATGTTGCACTGGATGAGTACCATAACAATAATAACATCATTTACTAATGATTCATAATAGCAACAACATCATTCAACAACACCATCATTGCAATAAAAGAAAACACTAAGCAAATTAGCAGTGTATGACCCATCATTTGTGCAAATGAACAAAACCCTAACAACAACAACAACAACATCATTAACACAATCCACGGACACATGCAACAAAGATTGAAACACAAAAACAGAGCAAAAACAAAGCCAACCTTCGTCCAACACGCCTCACAACAGAGCACAACACCGGCCAGCCACAGCCTTCACGATTTCTCTCTCTCCCCCCCTTTCGTTTATCTTTTTCGTGTCTCCCTCACCCTTTCCTCCCTCTCTTGCAGGTGAGCTCGAACGAAAAACAACAACATCAAATAAAGGGACGAACGCAGCAGGGAGCTCGTGGAAGGAGGAAGACAACCAAAAGGGAGGGAGCCAACAATTTTTTTTTAAACAGTTGGCTATTGACACCCCAATGTTTGCTCTATACCACCACACAGCTCAACATCCACTTAATAGGAGATGTCCGCCCACATAGCCGCCGTATTCACCTCCACCATGGGTTTCTAGACCCCGCGCCGAGGTGAAGATGAAACCATAGAGTTTGTCGTATTTGAATTACTATTTTCTATATGCTTTAATGTTAGATACAATTGATTTCTAAATATTAACAATTTGTTTTCACCGATTATATCTGGTATAACATCTAGACTAGTCGGTAGTTAGAGTCTTATTTGTTGATATTTGAAGCATGTTTTAATTAATTAAGTTAAACATGTGATTGTGTGTGCTGTAGAAAGACATGTAATGCTAGAGGTTTAGGCATTTGTTGAAATTAATTATGAATGTGGATTAATCCTTGATTTGTCGTAGTGATTCTCAAAAACAATAATTTAGGTTAAACAAGTGTCGAAGAACCTGTGGTGGATTCGATGCCTCGGTCCACTTCTTAATTATCTCATTAATTAAATTATTTGTCCTCAAATTAGTTTTGTTAATTTAGGAATTTCAATTATTGTAACCCCACTTTAGATTAGTTTAAATAAATTTTAGAATTCGATTGTCTCGTCAATCATCATGGGATCAACCCGTATTTGCCACTGTCTACTAGTTAGACAATCGTGCACTTGCGCTATAACAAGTAGGGTTTATTAGCTTATTAATTTAGGTTAGTGAAATTTGCATCAATCACTAAAAGAGGAGAAATCTTCCTAATGAATACTCAAAGCAGTGCTCCCATCGTCACTGCTACTGCTACTCACCAGGACATCGAACATGACCCTCTTCCCATTTTTTATCTTCGTTCGAATATGCAGACAACATAGCAAATCACTACAGAGAGGGAGAGGGAAAACATAGAACGACTGAATGGATGAAGTTTTCCCTCCACTTTCCAACTATCTGAATGGTTACAGCGGGACAGCTCAAATCTCAGTCGTGAATGTCAGTTCATTAGATGACAGACGGTTGGGATGATCCAATTGGTCACATCCTTCAAATCGTGCGTGAAATGCAGATGAAGGGTATTTTGGTCATAAAATTACGTCACATGTGTGCCCTCACGGTATTTGGATGTTGACCGCTAGTCAATGGAGTAGTTGTAATAGCGATTAAAGATGAGTCTACTTATCAATTAGCTATTTATAATAGGGGGCAAGTTTAACCCTTTTTATAATGCAACGACTTTTTGACACCGCCACTTTTGCTGAAGAACACCACCACCCCTACTTTCTGAAGCACACCACCAATATAAATCAAAATTCAAAGTTTCATCTCTCTCTTTTCACCATTTCTTCTCATCTCATCTTTTTAAGGGAACAACACTAGCACCGCACGACTTCGCCCCCGCCACCACCACCACCACCACCACCACCACCACCGCACCGCTTCACCCCATCATCACCATTACACTTATTCGCCTCGTCACTACTGCACCGTTTCGCCCGCCGATGACACCTCTTTTCTCACATTCTTCTTATTTTCAATAGTCTCAATTCCTCATATTCTTCTCATCGATTTGTTTTTTTTTTTGTTTTGTTTTTTCCCTTATGCCCTCGAGCAGACAGTGCCTGTGGGGGGAGGGGGTGTTCCCATTCGGACAAATTTGCTTGAGGAAAAAAGGAGAAGAAAAAAAGAGGAAAAAAGGATAATTAGAGAAATTAAAAAAAAGTGATAAAAGGTAGTGGCGAGGTGGTGCGGTTAGCGGAGGCGAGGCGGTACTGCTCCGTCATTGTTGCGAAGAAAAAAGAGAAGGTGAAAATAAGAAGAGAAACAATGGTGAGATATGAGTTTATATTGGTGGTGTGCTTAACACATAAAAAAAGGGTGGCGGCGTTCTTCGACAAAAGTGGTGGTATAAAAAAATGAGTCTTTTTATAAAAGCAACAACTACTTCACACCACCATTTCTTTTTTTTCATACCATTATACTCTACCTTTTTTTCATACCATTATACTCTATCACACCACAATACTTTCTCACACCACCTATACAAACAAAAAACCAACATTTTTCCCATCCCCATTCAAATCGAAACTCCATTCCTCCCTCCCCCATTTGAATATTTTTCTTCTCCCACATTCAAATATTTTGCAAATATCTCCCCACATTCAAATCTCTTGCAAAATCGAAACCAATATCTTATCTATCCCTCAAAATCGAAACCCTTAAAAATCGCAACCTCCCCAAATTTTTTTAGAAAACAAAGTAATCTCATGGAAACTTCAGAAAAATTTTCAGAAATTGTTTTCAATCACAAAAACAAAGTAAACTTTAGAAAAAATTTCAGAAATCACAAAAAAAAATTGTTCGCTTGAGACAATAAAAAAAACTTGCATTGATTTGGGTGAACAGTAAAAAAAATTCCTGTTTGCCTGGAACTCTGCGAGTTTTTGCAAAATCCTCGTAGAGTTTTGGGCGAACAGGAAAATTCAACAATTTTTTTCGGACATATTTGTGCGACTTTAGTAAAATGACCATAACTTTTTCATTTCAAAACATTTTCTAGTGATTAAAGTTGTGTTTATTAGATAACTCAGAGTACTACAACTTTTGTGTTTTGATCAACCTTAGAATCGGTCTCGATTGAGCACATAAATTGGCCGAAAGTCAGGAACACTGTCCCATTTTTATTGCAAGATAGATTTGCGCGACTTTAGTAAAATGACCATAACTTGCTCATTTAAAAACATTTTCAAGTGATTCAAGTTGTATTTATTAGATAACTCAGATTAATACAATATTTGTGTTTTGATCAACTTGAGAATCGATTTCGATCGAGCATATAAGTTGGCCAAAAGTCAGGAACACTATTCAATTTTTATTGCGAGACTGATTTGTGCGATTTTAGTAAAATGATCATAACTTTCTCATTTCAAAACATTTTCAAGTGATTCAACTTGTGTTTATTAGATAAATCATAGTACTACAACTTTTATGTTTTGATGAGCTTGAGAATCGATCTCAATTGAGGTTTAAATTTGTCGAAAGTTACCCTATTTTGCATTTTTTTGTTTTGAGTTTGGATTTCTCTGTTAAGTTATGCATATTTATTGATGGTGTGAGTGAAAAAAAAAAAAAAAAAAAACCTGTGGTGTGAGAAAGAGAAAATGATGGCGTGGAGAGTAGTCACTACCTTTTATAAAATGGTAATGCCATTAATGATATCATTTTTCACTCATCTTCCATGATAATCACACAAGATTAGATTAGCACAAGAAAAACCGACTTATTTCCCTTTGTTACCGATCCCATGCTTCTTCTCGCAACTTACGAACCTACCGATACACCTCCACTCGGACAAACTAACCAATTAGACTACCTCGATTTCTCTATCCGTCCATTAAATCACCACGTGTACAGCATTCCATATAGATCATCATACAAACCTGTGCACCCACCGACCTCATTTAGTTACACAATAATTACCTTAACTAAACAAAAGCTACATTTCCTTGTGCAACACTGCAAGCAAATGCACATATATATATATAATATATAGTTTCGGTGTATTGTGTAGTCTTTTATTTTATATAAAACTCCATCTCATTTCGTCCTCTTCTTTTCTACTAAGCTAAGACACCCCCCCCCCCCCCCCCCCCCCCCCCAAAAAAAAAGACCTCTTTCGGGTTTCGCATCTCTCTCGAACACAAGCGGATGTGTACGCATCAATCGCAACTCTCTCTTTGTTGAATCGCTTCGTCGAGAGGTTTTTAGAATCGAAAACCTTATTTACTGATTTTGCCTTTCTTTTATTTATTTTTCAATTTGAACTGATTGTTTGGATCTTTGAGTTTGTGCAGTTCTGGAAGTCGAAGAAGAAGAGGTGGTATAATGGCGGGACTGAGATCGACCTTGCCGTCGCGGCTGAGGCAGCTGTTGTCGGGTGAAGGAGCAGCAGTTGGTCCTTCTCTTAAAGTCGAGACCGAACCTGTAAGTTTGATTTTCAGATTATTTGCATGTTTTTGTTTCTAGGGTTTAGTTTCAGTTTTTGGTGAATTAGTTGAAAAACGAGTTCTGAATCGGTTTGATTGTTTGAGTTTTTGTGATTGAGGATTTGTTACTTAGTGTAGGGCTTAGTTAGGTTTAGTTTAGTTTGTATTTTAATAAGTTTGCTTGGGCTTTTGTTTTGATGATTGATTGAAGTGTTTTCGCTGCTTAGCTGTTTAGTGGTGTTGGAAAATTTATGCCAAAGTTGATTAGGAGAAGTGTATAGCAATGCTACAATGTAGTGGTTTGATTCCTCAATTCGGTAATTGATAAGATGTTATGTACTTCAATGGTTTCTTTGGATATTGAAGCATCCACAGTCCTCTTCTTAAATTCTATAATTGGGGATAGTCTTTCTGCAATTGTGCATATAAAGTTAAGAAATTTTCTTAACCAATAGATGATCTTCAGATTGAGCTTTACATGAAGAAAAATTGTAAATATGATAATCCCTAATGTAGATAAAAGGGTGCCTCATGAGAGTGAGAAACTGACAGAGACAGGAAGAGGGGACAAACTTAAAAGGTCTTACAATTAACTCTCATTTTGTTACCTCCATTTGAATTTTGTTTTACACTTTCTAGAATAAAGTAATGGATGATTAGATAGGAGCTGGCCACCCTCCTATGAGCAACTACAATCGGTATGTGGCCTGCCTTCTTGCCTTGTCTTATCACTTATGTATCTCAGAGAATTTTCTCATAAAAATTTAGCATCTATACCTCTGAAGTGAAGTATTGGACCCTAAGGTTACAAACACACATATGATTAGAAAGTATCGTAATCAATTTGTTGTTGATTTCATATCCTAAAACTTATAGAATAAGCTTCTCTTATCTAATATTTATAAAAGAACGACCAACATTGATATGAGACCTCGAGCGTGTAAAAAATGGCTATAAGACTCTTGTACCAAATAAGAAAAAGAGAAAAACCTACAAAATAATTTTTAAGCACTTGATTGAAAATATCTTAGGAATTAGAAAATATCTTGTAGGAATTCAGACCAGTCAGGTGCGGGAGTAATGAAGATAGATATGCAAAATAATGCTAGATTGATTCTTTCTACTCCATTATCCAACCACGATGTATCTATCAATCTTTGAAGGTCACTTTGCCCCCTACAACCATGTTCATGGTATTCCTTGACTACAAGCTCAAGTTGGTTTTCGTCTTTGGTTTTGGCCTTCCTTTACACTAATTTTTTTTGAAACCTTCTAATGACCCTATGTATTGTGTGTGGCATCCTTTACTCTCGAATCAGTGATCTAATTGGATGTTAGGAACTTAGGATGCCAATAAACATTTCTCTCTTATTTCCATCACAGTGCCATCACTTTAATAAATGATTTTGTTACTAAAGGAAATCTCTTTGGTATCCATACTATATATAGGAAAGTGCCATTAGAGTTCCTGCATATACTTTTTCCGGCGATAGGTTCTTAATAAGATGTATCCTCAGGGTGTTTTGATTAAAGATTTCAAGTGGTGGATGTGGAAGAAACATGTCCCCCGCCTCATATATCTCAAAAAGCTAGCCTTCCTTGCATTGAACTTTTGCTCAAAACAACACATTCAAGGACATCTAATTCATTTTTACACTCTCTATATATATGCACAAGAGATTAGGTATGAGTAGCCCTTATCTAGTTCTTTTCCCCATTATTCTTATTGAAATCATCTTAGACACGTTTAGTCCACCATATGATAAATTCATCTCATTTAGAAGGTAAACCATTATTATTATGATCATTACTTTTATCAGTGCTTTTTATCTTTAGTTTTCAAGTCTAAGAAATGTCTTGGGCGAAGTTTTTAAAAAGGTACCTGAGAAGAGTTTGAGGCATCCTTTCCCATGTCACGTTAGGGACCATGGCCAACACATATTTAAGGGGATTGTGTCCTGTTGTAGTCTTGGACATGGACACGGTAATACCTTCGTGTTCCGTGTTTCAGTAGTTCTAACTTTTAATTTATTCCTTCTTGTTTGCAGCCGCCTGCAGTTAAATCATTCATTGACAAGGTGATCAAGAGTCCGCTACATGATATAGCTATACCTCTATCAGGCTTTCGTTGGGAATTTAACAAGGTGCTTTTTAATTTTTATTCCCATTGGTTGGTTATTCGACAGGGTTATTATTCATTGCTAATATCTTATACTATTTGGTTCACGTGTGTGTGTTTGTCTCTTTGTTTGATTCAGGGAAATTTTCATCATTGGAGACCTCTATTTCTACATTTCGATACTTACTTCAAGACATACCTCTCCTGTAGAAAAGATCTTCTGTTATCTGATAATATTTCAGATGATGATAATCTCTTTCCAAAGCATGCTGTTCTCCAAATTTTAAGAGTGATGCAAATGATTTTGGAGAACTGTCATAACAAGAGTTCATTTGGTGGTTTAGAGGTATGTGGGTGGCCTCCAGATCATGAACATCCGTTCCTCTAAAGTCTACTACAAAATCAACCGTCTTTGAATTTGTATTTCGTATATTTGATACTCATTACTGCATGGTTTGTATATCTTGACTGAGATATCCTTTTATTCATTTTAATCAGCATTTGAAGCTCCTATTGGCATCAACAGATCCTGAGATTGTCATTGCTACACTGGAGACTCTTTCTGCTTTGGTGAAAATAATTCCGTCCAAACTACATGCAAGTGGAAAATTGATTGGGTGTGGCTCAATTAACAACTGTCTCCTGTCTCTAGCACAGGGATGGGGGAGCAAAGAAGAAGGGTTGGGTTTACATTCATGTATTGTAGCCAATGAGAAAATGCAAGAGGATGGACTATCTCTGTTTCCTTCTGATGTAGAGAATGAAGGTGGCAAGTCTCAACATCGATTAGGTTCAACTCTTTATTTTGAATTTCATGGTGCTAATCCTCAGCAATCTGGTGGGACAAGTGATACAAAAAATTCTTCCAACTTGTGTGTTATCCACATCCCTGATCTCCATATGCGAAAAGAGGATGATTTGTTGCTTCTGAAACAGTGTATTGAGCAATACAATGTGCCTGCAGAACTTAGGTTCTCATTGTTGACAAGGATTAGATATGCTCGCGCATTTCGTTCTCCTAGAACCTGTCGGCTGTATAGCAGAATTTCTCTTCTTGCATTTATTGTTCTTGTCCAATCTAGCGATGCTCATGATGAACTTGTATCGTTTTTTGCGAATGAGCCTGAGTATACAAATGAGTTAATCAGAATTGTCAGGTCTGAAGAAGAAGCTATTCCTGGAACAATTAGAACCCTTGCCATGCTTGCATTGGCTGCGCAGTTAGCTGCATATTCATCATCTCATGAACGGGCAAGGATATTGAGTGGATCAAGTATTATATCTGCTGGAGGGAACCGTATGATTCTCCTGAATGTACTTCAGAAGGCAGTCTTATCATTGAATAGTTCCAGCGACTCATCTTCTCTTTCCTTTGTTGAAGCACTTCTGCAGTTCTACCTACTACATGTCATATCTTCTTCAACTTCTGGAAGTGCAATAAGAGGTTCGGGAATGGTTCCAACCCTCCTACCTCTACTTCAGGACGTCCATCCTACCCACATGCATCTGGTCTGTTTTGCTGTGAAGGCTTTGCAAAAACTTATGGATTACAGCAATGCGGCTGTGTCTTTGTTCAAAGACCTGGGTGGAGTGGAGCTTTTGTCTAATAGGTTGCAGACTGAAGTCAATAGAGTTATTGGTGTGGCTGGTCCAAGTGACAATTTGATGATCGTCGGTGAACTACCAAGATGTGATGATGATCTTCTTTACTTGCAGAAGCGGCTTATCAGGGCTTTGTTGAAGGCACTTGGGTCTGCTACTTACGCCCCTGCTAACTCTTCGAGGTCCCCAAACTCCCATGATAATTCTTTACCAGGGTCACTGTCACTCATATTTAGAAACGTTGAGAAATTTAGAGGTGACATTTATTCAGCAGCAGTTACCCTTATGAGTGAAATCATTCACAAGGATCCAACATGTTTCAATGCTTTGCATGAGTTGGGTCTTCCTGAAGCCTTTTTATCTTCGGTTGTAGCTGGAGTACTCCCTTCTTCTAAAGCTATTACTTGTGTTCCGAACGGTCTTGGTGCCATATGTCTTAATGCTAAAGGCTTGGAAGCAGTGAAGGAAACATTGGCATTACGGTTTCTAGTGGACATATTCACAACTAGGAAGTATGTATTAGCAATGAATGAGGGTGTTGTCCCTTTGGCCAATGCCGTTGAGGAGCTACTGCGCCATGTCTCTTCACTGAGAGGTGCTGGTGTCGACATTATTGTTGAGATTATTGACAAACTTGCCTGCTTAGGGGATGATACATCCCCTGGGCTGTCTGAGAAAGGAGAAGGAACAAATGTAATGGAAATGGATTCTGATGACAGAGAAAACGAAGGGCGCAGCTGCTTCGTTAATGCAATGAATTCTTCTAATGACGGGATCAGTGCTGAGCGGTTCATTCAACTTTGCATCTTCCATGTGATGGTGCTGGTTCACAGAACAATGGAGAATACTGAAACATGTAGGTTATTCGTGGAGAAGAAAGGAATAGAAGCCTTGATGCAGCTTCTGTTGCGGCCGACTATTGCACAATCATCTGATGGCATGTCTATTGCGTTGCATAGCACTGTGGTTTTTAAGGGTTTTACGCAGCATCATTCTGCTCCTCTGGCTCATGCTTTTTGTTCTTCTCTGAGGGATCATTTGAAGAAAGCCTTGTCTGGGTTTAGTTCTGCTTCAGGTTCATTTTTGCTGGATCCTAGAATTGCACCAGACAAAAGCCTCTTTTCCTCTCTTTTTATTGTTGAGAACCTTCTATTTCTTGCGGCATCTAAAGACAACAGATGGGTGACTGCATTGCTGACTGAATTTGGGAATGGAAGCAAAGATGTTCTTGAAGATGTTGGACGTGTTCACAGAGAAGTTTTATGGCAGGTTGCTCTTCTTGATGATACCAAGCTTAGTACAGATGTTGCAGTCCCTGGTTCTACTAGTGAGTCACACAAGTCGGAGACAAATCCAACTGAGACTGAAGAGCAAAGATTTAACTCCTTTAGACAGTTCCTTGACCCATTACTAAGACGGAGAATGTCAGGATGGAGTTTTGAATCTCAGTTTTTTGACCTTATAAGTTTGTATCGTGATCTTGGCCGTGCTACTGGTGTTCAGCATAGACTGGGTATGGATGTTCAGTCAAACCCAAGGTTAGGGACTAGTCAAATGCATCTATCTGCTTCTCCCGATGTTGCAGGCAGTGCTGGCAAGGAAGCTGACAAGCAGAGAACCTATTATTCATCCTGCTGTGACATGATCAGATCACTTTCGTTTCATATTGGCCACTTGTTTTTGGAATTGGGGAAAGCGATGTTGTTGCCTTCTCGTCGACGAGATGATTCTCTAAATGTTTCCCCTTCTGCAAAATCTGTTGTTTCGACATTTGCTTCCATAGCCTTGGACCACTTGAATTTTGGGGGCCATGTAGATCCTTCCAGGTCAGAGGTGTGCATAACTACGAAGTGTCGCTATCTGGGTAAGGTCATTGACTGCATTGATGGCATTCTACTGGAAAAACCAGATTCTTGCAATCCCATTTTGTTGAATTGCTTTTATGGCGAGGGAGTTGTACAAGCTGTGTTGACCACTTTTGAAGCTACCAGTCAATTGCTGTTTGCTGTTAATAGGGCTCCTGCTTCTCCTATGGAGACAGATGACAGAAATTTAAAGCAGGATCAAAAGGAAGAAACGGATGAATCATGGATATACGGTCCCTTAACCAGCTATGGTACACTTATGGATCACTTAGTAACATCATCCTTTGTAATGTCTCCCTTCACAAAGCAATTGCTTGCACAACCTCTTGCTAATGGACAAGTGCCTTTTCCTCGAGATGCGGAGGCATTTGTAAAAGTTCTGCAGTCCTTGGTACTGAAAGCTGTGCTTCCTATCTGGACTCATCCTCATTTTAGTGATTGCAGTTATGAGTTTATTGCGACCGTTGTCTCCATTATCCGACACATATACTCAGGCGTTGAAGTGAAAAGTGTTGCTAACACTACTGGAGCTCGAATATCTGGCCCACCTCTAGATGAATCAGTTATTTCAATGATTGTAGAGATGGGATTTTCCAGGTCAAGGGCAGAAGAAGCTTTGAGGCAAGTGGGGACAAATAGTGTGGAGATGGCAATGGAATGGTTGTTCTCACATCCTGAGGAAGTTCAAGAAGATGATGAACTTGCTCGTGCTCTTGCTATGTCGCTTGGTTCTGGGACCTCCACTACTGAGGAGGATGTTGCAGATGCAAGTAATCAAGAGCAGGTGGAGGAGACGGTGCAACTTCCTCCCGTTGATGAGTTGTTATCAACATGTATGCGGTTGCTGCAGGTGAAGGAACCTTTAGCTTTTCCAGTTAGGGACTTGCTGGTGATGATATCTTCGCATAATGATGGGCAATTCCGGTCTAAAGTAATTTCCTTCATAATTGACAACATGAAGCTTTGTAATTCCATTACCGACAGTGGGAATTGCAGGATGCTATCTGCTCTTTTTCATGTTCTTGCCTTGGTTCTCCACGAAGATACGGTGGCTCGGGAAGTTGCTACAAAAAGTGGTTTGATAACAATTGCTTCAGATTTGCTTTCTCAGTGGGACCCTAATTTGCATGATGGGGTGGAACTCCAAGTCCCAAAGTGGGTCACTGCTGCTTTTCTTGCTATAGATCGGCTGTTACAGGTGGATCAAAAATTGAAGTCTGAGTTCCCAGAGCAGTTGAAAAAGGATGATGTCAGTACTCATCAGACCCCAATTGATATTGATGAGGAAAAACCAAACAAATTGCAGGCCTCGTTGGGATTAGATCCTCTCCATATAGAGTTAAATGATCACAAGAGACTCATTGAGATTGCTTGTAGATGCATAAAGAATCCACTTCCATCTGAAACGATGCATGTCGTTCTTCAGCTCTGTGCTACACTTACCAGAACTCATTCAGTTGCTGTCAGTTTTCTCGATGCTGGGGGTTTGCATTCGCTGCTTTCATTACCTACAAGGTGTCTCTTTTCTGGTTTTGACAATATTCTTTCAACAATTGTCCGCCATATTCTTGAGGATGCCCAAACACTGCAGCAAGCAATGGAACATGAGATAAGACATAGCTTACTGGCTGCTGCAAATAGACACTCCAATGGCAGGCTCACTCCACGGAATTTTCTTCTGAATTTAGCTTCTGTTGTTGCAAGGGATCCCGTGGTTTTTCTGCAAGCTGTTCAGTCTGTTTGTCAAGTAGAAATGGTAGGTGATCGGCCATATGTTGTCTTGCTGAAAGACCGTGAAAAAGATAAGAGCAAGGAAAAAGAAAAAGATAAAACACTGGAGAAAGACAAACAACCCACTGCTGATGGAAAGATGGCCTCGAATGATATGAACCCAGTCACTTCTGGGAATGGGCACGGGAAGCTTCCAGATTCAAATGCGAAGAATGTGAAAGTCCACAAAAAGCCTCTTCCGAGTTTTACAACTGTGATTGAGCTACTTTTGGATTCAGTATTAACTTTTGTACCTTCTTCTAAAGATGATGGTCTGGTGGATGAAGTCCTTGGTGGTTCCTCTATATCAGATATGGACATTGATGACATTGCAATTAAGGGCAAAGGAAAAGCAATTGCATCTGGATCTGAACAGGGGAAAACTAATGACCAGGAAGCTTCAGCATCTCTGGCAAAGACTGTTTACATTTTAAAGCTGCTGGGTGATATACTATTGACCTATTCTTCATCGGTACATGTTGTTCTCCGTAAAGATGCAGAAATGGGTAGCTCTAGAGGCCCTCATCAACGGCCTGTAAATTGCAGCGGGGGAGTATTCCATTATATTCTTCACAAGTTAGTTCCATGTTCTGGAAGCTACAAGAAAGAAAAGAAGGCTGATGGGGACTGGAGGCAAAGATTAACAACTAGGGCATGCCAATTTCTGGTGGCATGTACTATTCGCTCGTCTGAGGCAAGGAGGAGGATATTTACAGATGTCAGTATTGTGTTAAATGAATTTGTTGATTCATCTGATGGTTTCAGGGCACCAAATTATATCATTCATTCATTTATTGATCTGGTCAATGATATTCTGTGCGCTCGGTCGATCACTGGATCTTTTATTTCTGCTGAGGCCTCAGTGACTTTCATTGACGTTGGCCTGGTGCGAACATTTACTCGAACTTTAGAAATTTTGGATCTTGATCATGCTGATTCGCCTAAGGTTGTCACTGGGCTTGTAAAGGCTCTGGAGTTGGTCACTAAAGAACACGTTCATTCGGCTGATCTTAATTCAGCGAAGGGTGAGAATGCTGTGAAGCCTTCTGATCAGAACCAAGCAGACAGAACAGAAACCGGCGGTGACAGATTTCAGCCTTTGGAACATACATACCAACCAAATAACAATGAGGCACCTTCTGGTCATAATCAGACCTTCAATGCTGCCCAAACATCTGGCAGCTCGGAGTCCATTACAGATGACATGGAACATGACCGTGATCTGGATAGAGGCTTTGCTCCAGGAACGGAGGATGATTTTATGCATGAAACTTCTGAGGATGTTGTTGGACTTGAAAATGGTGTAGGAACTGTGGGAATTCGGTTTGATGTCCAACACGCTGGGCAAGACAATATTGCTGATGAAGATGATGATGATGAGATGTCTGGTGATGATGGAGATGAAGTTGATGAAGAAGAAGATGAAGATGACGATGATGATGATGAGGAACATCATGACTTGGAGGAAGACGAGGTTCATCATATGTCCCATCCTGACACAGATCAAGATGAACATGAAATTGACGAGGATGAATTTGATGAGGATATGTTGGACGAAGAAGATGAAGATGACGATGATGAAGATGGGGTCATACTTAGGTTGGAGGAAGGCATCAATGGAATAAATGTCTTCGACCATATAGAGGTTTTTGGCAGAGAGAATAGTTTTCCCAGTGATTCACTTCATGTGATGCCATTTGAAGTGTTTGGTGCTAGACGTCAAGGACGTACTACATCCATTTACAATCTTTTGGGAAGAACTAGTGACCAGGGTGGTACATCTCAACATCCACTTCTGACTGAACCTTCTGCACCACATTCATCTCACATCAGACTGTCAGGTGAGCTATTTTTTTGAATTTATTGTTTGTTTGCAATTTAATGTTGGTATTAGCTGCTGATGTGAATATCAAATTGTTTTTACTTCCAGATAATGGGGGTGATATATTATCTATGGATGGAAGCTTAGAGAATGTCTCCTCGCGGTTGGATAGTATTTATCGTTCACTGAGGAGTGCAAGGCATGGTCACCGTATGAACATATGGGGAAATGATAGTCAGCCACGTGGTGGATCAAATGTACCTGCTATACCGCAAGGCCTTGAGGAGTTACTTGTCACACAATTGAGAAGGCCAACTCCTGAAAAACCTTCCGAGAATGATAAACCTACAGGCGAGCCTCAAGCCAAAGCAGAGGACAATCAGTTAGAGGAGTCAACAGGAGTAAGAGTTGAAGGTCCTGGTGAAAACAATGTAAACAATGGGAGTGTTTTGTTTGCACCTTCCAATCCTGAACTGATCCCTGATGTCAGGGCAGAGTCAAATGATCATCTTCAAGAAATGGATGCACCAAGTACTCACAGTCAATCTGTTGACATGCATGATACAGTTGTTCGGGATGTTGAGGCAGTAAGTCAAGAGAGTGGTGGCAGTGGCGCAACTCTAGGGGAAAGTTTGCGTAGCCTAGAAGTCGAAATAGGAAGTGCTGATGGGCATGATGATGGCGAAAGGCAAGGTTCTACCGAGAGATTTCCTTTGGCTGAAATGCAGCCAGCTCGTGTAAGGAGATCAAATATATCATCTGGAAGTACTGTTCCTACAAGCAACAGAGACGCATCTCTACAAAGTGTCAGTGAAATTTCGGAAAATCCAGGTCAGGAAGCAGATCAGAGCGTTCCAACTGAAGAGCAACAAATCAGCAGGGCAGCTGACTCAAGTTCCATTGACCCTGCATTCCTGGATGCCCTTCCTGAGGAGTTGCGTGCTGAGGTTCTCTCGACTCAACATGGTCAAGTGGCACAGCCTTCAAATCCTCAACCACAATCTGCAGGGGATATTGATCCTGAATTCCTGGCAGCCCTTCCCCCAGACATCCGTGCAGAGGTTCTGGCACAACAACAAGCTCAGCGATTGCATCAGTCACAGGAATTGGAAGGACAACCCGTTGAGATGGACACTGTTTCAATTATTGCTACGTTTCCCTCAGATTTACGAGAAGAGGTAATGTTCTGGTTGGTTCATTGTAATCTTTCTACTTTTAGAACATATGTTTATTCAGCTTGACTTTATGAAAATATTGCCTGTTTAGGTGTTGCTTACATCCTCCGATGCTATATTGGCCAATTTAACACCTGCCCTTGTTGCGGAGGCAAATATGCTGCGTGAAAGGTTTGCGCATCGCTATCATAGCCGTACACTTTTTGGCATGTATCCCAGAAACCGTCGGGGTGAATCGTCTAGACGAGGTGAAACAATTATGTCTGGCCTGATCAGAGGTGGAGGAAGCATCTTGTCACGTAGATCTATGGGAGGCAAAATAGTAGAAGCTGATGGGGCTCCTTTGGTTGATACTCAAGCTCTGAAATCCATGATACGTTTGCTCCGTGTGGTTCAGGTAAATTTGCTGCTTTTGATGTAGATCTATGTTCTTGTCCTTCTTAAGAACCAACGTTTTAATGTATGAACTTTTGCAGCCCCTCTATAAAGGTCAGTTACAGAGGCTTCTTCTGAATCTATGTGCTCACCAAGAGACAAGAGTAGCTTTGGTTCAGATTTTGATGGACATGCTGTTGCTGGATACAAGGAAGTCTGTCAATCATGGTGGTGCAGAGCCATCTTATCGCTTATATGCTTGCCAGAATTATGTTATGTACTCTCGTCCACAATATTTGAATGGTAAAGCTTTTCTTTGGTCCTCTGCACTCTCCTTAGATTCTAAAATGTTGTCTAGAGCTTTGGATGATTTCTAGTTCTTATCAAGGATTGTAGGATGTGTTCTTGTAGATACCATGATCTATTAAAATGCATAGATGCTCTCCATGTTACTATTTACCTGACTTTGGTATGGACAATGTTACTGAGTAGTTAAAATCCAAATTGATATATTTTCTATTTTTGTACCAACATGGGGTTAGTGTCTTATAAATAACATCCTTGTTTTAACTGATAATTAATGTGGGTCTGTGTTTGTTCACAGCTGATTTTTCTAGATTATTTGGTATGCAGGAGTCCCTCCTCTGGTGTCTCGTCGCATTCTAGAAACCTTGACCTACTTAGCGCGCCATCACTCCTATGTGGCTAAGCTTTTGCTTCAACTTGAGCTGCCTCATCCACCTGTTCAAGAATCACTGGAACCTGATCAAACTCGTGGCAAAGCTGTCATGCTTATGGAGGAGGATACAGTACGAAAGCATGCTAATGAAGATTTCGCCATTATCTTGCTTTTGAGTCTTTTGAACCAGCCACTTTATTTGAGGAGTATAGCTCATCTTGAGCAGGTATACTGTTGACAACAGCTGCTTTCTGATTTTTTTTTTTTTTTGGGTGGATATTAATTTTCTTTTACCTTTCACTTTCAGTTGCTTAATCTATTGGAAGTTGTAATTGATAATGCGGAAAACAAGTTAACTGACAAGCCAGAGTTATCTCCTTCGAAAGAGCCTTCTGCTCCTCAGAGTGCTACATCCAATGCAGACATGAATTGTGACAATGGTGGCCCTACTAGTGGTGGTGATAAATTGGACAAGACTGATGAAGTCTCAAAACCATCAACTTCTGGAGGGAGCAGAGAACCCGACTTGCATTTTGTGCTTCTGAGCTTACCACAAGGAGAACTTCGATTGCTATGCTCTTTGCTTGCACAGGAAGGGTATGCTGAACAATTCAGAGATCCTTTTGTTTATTTATTTATTAAAATTTTTTTTAATGCTTATCGTGTTACGTATTCTCAATCTGTATACCAGAAGTCCTATCAAGACTGATTTTTTATTTGAACATCGGAAGACTATCTATTTTCTTGGTACTTACATGATATCTGTTAAAAAAATGTTGTGGCGGAGTACATGTATTGTCTGTCCAATAATCTTAATTCCATAGGTTTATAAATTGCTAATACATGCGCCTCATGGTCAATTGATGCAACTTCTTTATAGGATGGTGGGAGTTAAAACTTAGTTATTAGGAACTAAAATGCATAAAAATCGTGATAGTATACTCTTACCACCAAGAGTCTTCCTTCTTCTCTATGTGCGAGTTCCAAACGAGAAATTCTGAAATTTCTGACAACTTATCATATGATTCTTATTAACTTTAACTTATGCATTGCTTGACTGGGATAGTTTTACCTTTAATGTACTTGCATTTAAATATTTTTTATCTTGTTACGACTGGTTGTATGAAGTGTGCATGGAACTGGTTAAGAGTTGTGATTTTTATGTATTAACCCTTTTTTCCCTCCAGTTTGTCGGATAATGCGTACGTTCTGGTGGCTGAAGTGCTAAAGAAGTTGGTGGCTATTGCTCCCGTTCACTGTCTTCTGTTTATTTCTGAGCTAGCAGATTCTATGAAAAACTTGACTAGCTCTGCATTAAATGAGTTGCATATATTTGGGGAAACAGAGAAAGCACTCCTTAGTACGACTTCAACAGATGGGACTGCAATCCTAAGGGTTCTACAGGCATTAAGCTCTTTGGTTTCCTCAATGAATGAAAAAGAGAAGGATGCCAATCTCGTGGCTGGAAGAGAGTATACTGATGCCCTTTCTCAAATATCTGTCATCAATGCTGCGTTGGAACCCTTGTGGTCAGAGCTTAGCACTTGTATAAGCAAAATAGAGAGTTACTCAGACTGTGCTCCTGATCCCACTGCAACCAGAGCCAGCACGTCAGCAGCCGCTGGTGTAATGCCTCCACTTCCTGCTGGTACCCAAAACGTTTTGCCATATATAGAGTCCTTTTTTGTGACTTGTGAGAAGTTACATTCTGGGCAATCAGGTATAGGTAATGACTTCAGTATTGCTTCAACTTCTGAAGTTGAGGAGTCCACTTCTGCCGGGCAACCGAAAACCTCAGGTACTTCTTCAAAGTTTGATGAAAGGCACATTGCTTTTGTCAAGTTCTCGGAGAAGCATCGGAAGCTGTTAAATGCTTTTATCCGGCAAAACCCTAGTCTGCTTGAAAAGTCTTTCTCTCTAATGCTGAAGGTTCCAAGATTTATCGACTTCGATAATAAACGTTCTCACTTCAGATCGAAAATAAAACACCAACATGATCATCATCATCACAGTCCTTTGAGAATCTCAGTGAGAAGAGCTTACATTCTTGAAGATTCATATAATCAACTCCGCATGCGTTCAACTCAAGATCTAAAGGGGAGATTGACGGTTCATTTTCAAGGAGAGGAAGGCATTGATGCTGGTGGACTTACAAGGGAGTGGTATCAGTTGCTATCTAGGGTCATTTTCGACAAGGGGGCACTACTTTTTACAACAGTGGGTAACGAATCAACCTTTCAGCCAAATCCGAACTCAGTCTACCAGACAGAACATCTGTCATACTTCAAATTCGTAGGACGAGTGGTACACACCTTTCTCCAATTAACAGTTTTGGAACTTAAAGAGTTTTCTCCTTTTTGATGTTTGCATTTGATGATTGGCTTCTAATCACTTTTTTTTCTAGGTTGGAAAAGCACTGTTCGACGGACAACTTCTTGATGTTCACTTCACTCGATCTTTCTACAAGCATATCTTAGGCTCAAAAGTAACCTATCATGATATAGAAGCTATAGATCCTGACTACTACAAAAATCTAAAGTGGATGCTTGAGGTATGCTTTTTCTCAATTTATATTTTATTAATAGAGGATTGGATATGTTGAATAAGAACTAACTTATTATCATGACATGGTTTTCCACAGAATGATATAAGCGATGTGTTAGACCTTACTTTTAGCATGGATGCTGATGAGGAGAAATTAATATTGTATGAGAAGGCAGAGGTATGTTAATTGCATTGTTCCATGTGGAAAATGTAAACTGATACTGGCAATTTGATCATTGGTTAGTAAAACTATTTTAATATGCTACATAACCTAAGTTCCTTCTTTCGATGCAAATACAGGTTACTGACTATGAATTGATTCCTAATGGCCATAATATTCGAGTCACCGAGGAGAATAAACATGAATATGTTGATCTTGTTGCTGAGCATCGGTTAACAACTGCTATCAGGCCCCAGATAAATGCATTCTTGGAAGGCTTCACTGAGTTGGTTTCTAAAGATCTAATATCTATTTTCAATGACAAAGAACTGGAATTGTTGATTAGCGGGCTTCCTGATATTGATTGTAAGTTCCATTGAATTCCACTAATTTCAGTCCAGTTGGATTACCTTGGCATGATTTACGCTTTCACTCAGATCTCCTTGAAATTAATCTAACTTTTATACTTCACATTGCAGTGGACGACATGAGGGCAAATACCGAGTATTCTGGATACAGTGCTGGTTCTCCAGTTATCCAATGGTTTTGGGAGGTAGTCCAAGGTTTCAGCAAGGAGGATAAAGCTCGTCTCCTGCAGTTTGTGACAGGCACATCAAAGGTACTCGATCCTTTCCCCAACTCTGTTTTATAATTTAGAGCAATTTCATCTGCCATTTTTCTCCTCTTTTCAATTTATTTATGTTTTACAACGAACTTGGCCCCCAAATTTAAAACCCCAAAGGCCAAAGTATATGGTGATAGTTGCATACACAATTAATTATACATATAAAGCTTGAAGCATTTATTGGACTTATTCTTTATACTTTAAAGAGGATGACAATTAACAGGTCTTGTTTCCCTTGTATATATATTTTTACTGATTATTACTTGGTATGTACTACACTATTACTTCCACCAACGTTGCAGGTGCCTTTGGAAGGTTTTAGTGCGCTTCAAGGAATTTCAGGCTCACAGAAGTTCCAGATTCACAAAGCCTATGGAAGTGCTAGTCACTTGCCTTCGGCCCATACATGGTATGTTCTACATGAAATCCCATCTTTTATTTCCTCTTTTAATGATTTTGCCAGGTCACTAATCTGTTTATATTTCTTCCAATTGCAGTTTTAACCAGTTGGATCTACCAGAGTATCCTTCAAAACAACATCTGGAGGAGAGGTTGCTTTTAGCTATTCACGAAGCCAATGAAGGATTTGGTTTCGGTTAAATAAAAAAGAGGGCATGCAGAAAACTAATCATGTAGATAATACTGTGTTAGAAATCCAAGTGAGAAAGGAAGAGAATGGGAGGGGTGGCATAAGGGAAATAGGCTTTGAATAGAGGAATGTTAATATCACAGTTACTGTACAGCATTTATGTTGCTATGGAATATACTTTTCAGTTGGCAGTTTTGTATTTGCCATTTAATTTAATGTCCCAAGTTTTTTGCTTTTTACTTTTATTCTTAATCGAAAGGGTATGTTGGCATAAGAAAGGAAGAAATATCTGAGATTCCCATTGTAGTAAATTGAATCTGAGTTCACTTGTACTGAAGAATCTGTAAGGAATTGGATTGATCTTTTCCCCTTGTCCCCCCTTGTCATTTTGGACAAAGTACAGGTTAAATTCACTGCCGTTGAAGTGAAATTAACAGAAGTTATCGTTTCGACTGTGATTCTTGTGTGCTTTTCTTGTTTATCGTGTTACGATTTAAGTGCTTTATGCCTTAAAATGAGCAAGCGATACTGTCGCTCATTTTGTTCATTCACTCTAAATATGGTTAAGTACACAAGTAATTCGTAATGTGGACAGTCGACTGAACTATGCATTATATTTTAGACAGAGTTAATATTGTCGGTAAAAGGACCTCACAATGAGAGCATGAGACACTAGTGTTATATAACTGGTGAGTGTTTCACTGCCACTTGATTCTACTGTTTCTGATCTACTTTTACGGCTGCTTTTCTTCTGTTTCCAGTTGTTGCAACTCGAGCAATTGTCTATGCAACCAATTTTCAATCTATTTAACTTGACCATGAATTTGTGGTAATAATATTAGTAACAAATGTGAACAATATTTTTTGCTTGGTTTCGTGGTGTAGTTGGTTATCACGTCAGAGCACCAATTTGCTCATTTTTATTTATTTATTTATTTCATCCCCGATGGCCTACAAAACTACTGTGACTGTGGGTTAATCGACGATAGACAATCAGATGAAAACGTAACATTATTTCACTAATGAGCCTTGAACCCGCAACCTTTCAGAGGGAATGTTCAATTAATTAAGCGTGGCTGAAAGTATCAATGGGAGGAACAGGGAATGTTCAATCAATTAAGCATGGCTGAAAGTATCAATGGTAGGAACATAATGGCGTAACCATGCATATTCATCAGGCAATGGTGACACAACCTTGCCATCTTCCTTCTTGCAGCTCTGTCACTGTAATTTTCTCTTTGATATTTTACTTTCATTAGTTGTTCTCTCCTGTGTCAGTTTTGCTGTCGCTTACTATTGTCCAACACTCTCGACTCCATTTCTAAACTGTTTTATTGCTTTGATCCTCTTTGTCAAGATGTACATTCACCATATTTTCACCCCAAGTAAATCCATGACTTGTGTGTTAGTTTGATGAAATGAATAGATGGAGTTGCAGTGAGCAATTATTGTTTGAAGCTATTAGAAAACAACTATTTTTTTTAATACCTAAAATTAAAAGTAAAGGTCCGTTCCTCTTTGAAGGTATGTTTTTGTTTTTTCTTTGGATAGGTGAAGATGGAATCTTGACAATTTAGATATTCTTATTGAACATTTCATGCATGGGCATCTATAATTGTTATGTATAATTGGGTGTTCAGAGGATCTGACAATGGATGTACCTGCATAAATCATGTGAATCTAACAGCATCCACAGCTCTAGCAGACTAGGACATTTTTTACATATTGCCAACATTTTTTACATCTTGCTAATGGGGTACCAGCTGGTTGATAGAGTTGTGGCAAATGGAACCACAGGTTCAGGATTTGAACTCTGTCTTTGTACGAAGGAGGAAAGGGTTTTGCTCATAAATTAATTAATTAATTTATTTTAATATTTTTTTATTAATTAATTAATTATTTTAACATTATTATTTTTATTTGAACAATACATAAATAACTATACAAAACACCATGCTACAAAAAACTCCATCTAATTTATTGAGGAAGATCCATCTAATTGTGTTATTTGCGATTTGCCCCTATAAAAAAATATAACTAATTAGAGGTTACTATTGAAAATTTATGTATTTCCATATTTAATGAATGAGTAAAATCGTACATTCTGTAAACTAATTACATAAGGTTATTTATGTAAGTCTGTAGAGCAATATGTGTATTGGTTCAATTGTGTCTTTTGAAAGCATGTACTTAGTGTTTCATTTGCTATAAGTAGAATATCAAATTGGCCATTTGGGATATCGAAAATATTAGCAATTCATCAATGCAATAACAACCTAGCACACAGAAGCAGTGTTTATATACAAAACAAACATATTCTTTCCTATTTATTTCAAAGTCAATTCATATTTCTATTCGCCTGAGTTTTTGTCCTAAAGTGCATTAGGAACAGAGCCGAATTTGTTGTATCTTGGGAGACTAATGACCATCAACGTTGTATCGTAGAACATTGCATTAAGCAAGCCTCAGATTATCCCATCCCCTCACAGTTACAGATTGTATCCAACAATCTTAAGAACATAATAGATAATCTGTATCAGTTTCATACATTCATACAACTCTAGCCAAAGTCTAGAACTTTGGTCAATACGTGTTTGGTTTTCAGACTTTGATTCTGTGTTATATACTGTACGTAGCCATACATATCCAAAACACTAAAACTTTGGTAAAAAAAAAAAAACGTGTTGACTTATAGACTTCGAGTCTGTATCATCTACTATTTAGTAAAATAAACTATTATCTGTGCAAATTTGTTTAACACATTTTTTGTACAGTACGTGTTTTATTTTTACATTTAATTTCAACATACTATTTTGTACAGTAAGTTTTAAAGTTTATATAAATTAGTGCTCTATCAATATTACAGTTTTTTATTACAGTAATTTGTACAAATTAGATACAGAGTTTATAAATATATGAACTCTGATTAAAATATTGTTTTTACAGTACTTAGTCAAATTAAATTTTCCTTGTGACAAAATTTGATGTATTTGTATATTACTAATAGCAAATCAATTGTGTTTTTCCGTGTCATAAAGATATATGGGAGATATAAACAAAACTAGTTTAATTGCTAGGGTGACCCCTGAGTCACTAAAGTTCTTGCTCATGATAGGCTGGAAAAATTCAAAGGAGTTGATTTTAAAACATGGCAGAGCATGATTTTGTTTTACCTAATAACATTGGGTTTGACAAAGTTTCTTATCGAAGATGAACCAAAGCCAGAAAATGGAGAAACCCAAGAGAGCCACAAGGAAGTGTTCCTCGTAATTGAAGCTTGGAGGCATTTTTGACTTCCCGTGTCAAAACTAAACGCTGAATTCGCTGGATGAAGTTTTGTACAAAGTCTATAGTACTATAAACAGTGCTAAGTACCTGTGGGATGCATTGGAAAAGAAGTACAAAACGGAGAATGTTGGACTAAAGAAATTTGTTGTTGACAAGTTTATGGATTACAAGATGACTAATGCTAAAACTGTCATTATCCAGATCCAAGAAATCCAATTTTTCATTCATGAAATGCAGGCTGAAGGTCACATCATCAGCGAATATTTTCAGGTTGTCGCTATCATTGGGAAACTCTCTCCCAATTGGAAAGATTTCAAGCACTATTTGAAACACAAGCGTAAGGAAATGAGTCTTGAAGACTTAATCATTTGCCTAAAGATTGAAGAAGACAACCGAGGAACAGACAAGCGCCTACCGGTTGATACAAAGGCGCATGTCATCGAGAGTTCAAAGCAGTAGAAGAACTCTCACAAAAGGAAACGTTCATCAAAGAGTAGGAAAAGTGACGTAAACCCCAAAAGCCATGCAAACTTTAAAAGGTTCAAGGGCTCTTGCTATATTTATGGCAAGAAGGGGCATCTTGCGAAAGATTGACCAAACGCAAGGATGAAGACAACGAAAGACAATCTTCTCAAGCAAACCTGTCAAAAGTTCTTACCTGTCAAATTGAAAGGTTACATAATAGCGCTAATATATCTGAGGTTAACCTCGTTAATCATCTTCGCACATGGTGGCTTGATGTCGATGCCACCCGCCACATATGCAGCGATAAGATTATATTTTCAACTTATGAGAAGTTGAATAATGATGACAAGGTCTTCATAGGAAACAAATCAGTCTCGGATTGAAGGCAAGGGAACTGTGGTATTAAAATATACCTCAGGTAAGAACGTGACGATGAAAGACGTCTTGCATGTTCCAGAGATTAGGAAAAATATAATCTCTGGTTCTCTTCTGGTAGAAAATAATTTTAAATAGTTTTTGAGTGAGAAATTTGTCCTGTCCAAAAAACGGAGTATATGTGGGATGTGGTTACCTTACAGATGGTCTTTTCAAGGCTAATGTAATGGTCATTAATAATGCAAAATATGTTTCTTATTTACTTGAGTCCTCTTTACCGTGACATGATAGACTAGGTCATGTAAATTATAAGAAAATTAAGAAGTTAGCTAGTCTAAGGTAAATCCCTAAATTTGATAATAAATCACAACACAAATGAATTGTTTGTGTAGAAGCCAAATTTACTAAGCATTATTTTCATTCAGTGCAAAGAAACACTAAAATTTGGATTTAGTACACACCGATTTATGCGATTTCAAATCAATTCCTACTCGAGCTGGGAAAGAAATATTTTTCACATTTATCGATGATTGGTCACAGTATTATTATGTGTATTTATTAAATAGAAAAGGCGAAGCAATCAATGCGTTTGTAAAATACAAAACTGAAGTCGAAATCAGTTAAATAAAAAGATCAAAACATTGAGATCTGATAAAGGCGGTGAGTGAATCTCCATTCGTAGAGATTTGTGAACAAAATGGTATTACACACCAAACTACTGCTCCTTACTCAAAGCGATCAAATGAAATTGCTGTAAAGGAAAAATAAAACTTTGAAAAACATGATTAATACCATGCTTATCAATTTCGGTCTACCTAAAAACTTGTGGGGAGAAACACTCCATATGGCAAATCGTAATTTAAATCGAGTGTCCCACATGAAATTTAATCAATTACCATATGAGATATGAAAATGTATACGACCATCCTATAAACACATTAAGGTGAGGGTATGCTTAGTGAAGATTTATATTTCACCACCCAAAATGAACAAATTAGGAGCAAAAATCGTTGTTTGTTATTTAATAGGAAATGCCAAAAATAAAAGTGCATACGGGTTTTTGGTGGTTAAATATGAAATCAATGATATTCATGTTAATACTATCCTTAAGCCTAAAGATGCAGTGTTTTTTTAGACTGTATTTTTTATAGGAAAAGTTACATAGAATCAACACTACATATGACTTCCGAATCATCCAGTGTTCCAAAAAGAACACATGAGATGTCAAATGAAGGGAGTGAGCAAAATATCAATTCTAATGAAAATAGAAATGATGATTTCCTTAGACATAGCAAGAGAGCTCGAAAGTCCAAAACACTTTATCCAAAATTTTTAACTTATATGTTAGAAACAAAGCCTCAAACTTATAAAGAAGCAATGTCTACTCTTAAAGCTTTTTTATGGAAGGAAACTATAAATAGTGAGATAGAATCCATTATGCACAATCATACTTGGAAATTAGTTGATCTTCCTTTTGGACATAAACCAATTTGGTACAATTGGATTTTCAACCATAAATTGAAACTTGATGGTTCCATTGATAAATACAAAGCTCGATTAGTAGCTAAAGGGTATAGTGAAAAAGAAGGCTTAGACTATTTTGACACTTATTCTCCGATGACAAGGATGACATTAATTAGGATGTTAATTGCCATCGCCATACTTTACAATTTCAAAATTCACCAAATGGATGTAAAAATTGCGTTCTTTAATGAAGAATCAAATGAGAAAATATACATGGATCAACCGGAAGGGTTCCGAGACAAAAGATAAGATCACAAAGTATGTAAACTTGTTTGATCCTTATATAATCTAAAACAAGCTCCCAAACAATGACACTAAAAGTTTCATAGAGTCATGTTGAATAATGAATTCAACATAAATGAGTTTGACAAGTGTGTTTACATAAATAAAATCAATAATGACTATGTAATAGTTTGTCTTTATGTTGATGATATGCTTATCTTTGAGACTAAACATTTCGATATGAAAAATCTAGGTGAAAAAAATGTAATATTGGGAATCAAAATATTACGAACACCTGATGAGTTAGCTTTGTCTGAATCACATTACGTTGAGACATATTAAATAAGTTATTAAGTCCACAAAACTTATGCTCACTAAACATTTCGATATGAAAAATCTAGGTGAAACAAATGTAATATTGGGAATCAAAATATTAGGAACACCTGATGAGTTAGCTTTGTCTCAATCACATTACGTTGAGACATATTAAACAAGTTCAAACAATATGGAATCAAAAAAATCTAATATATAATCCATTTTATCCATCCCAGGTGCTACATAAGCATACAAGTTCAAGTGTTTTATAATTTGAGTACTCTCGCATTATTGGAATTCTAATGTATATGATGAACTGTACGAGACCAGATATAGCTTATGCCATGTGCAAACTAAGCAGATACACTTGTAAACCAAGTAAAGCTCACTGGCGTGCTTTGCTTAAGGTTTTAGGGTATTTGAAAAATACTTCAAACAATGCATTGCACTATGGTAGATATCCTAGAGTCCTTGAAGGGTACAGTGATGCAAATTGGATTTCTGATTCTGAATCAGTAAAATCCACCAGTGGCAGGTGGTGTCGTATCCTGAAAATCTTCTAAACAAACATGTATAGCTAAATCCACAATGAAATTTGAGTTCAAAACCTTAGACAAGACTGAGGAAGAAGCAGAGTGGCTTCGTCAATTTTTAGACGACATTCCATTATGACCACAACCAGTACCGGCCATATGCATACATTGTGACAATTAAGCCTCTATATGTAGAGCTCACAATTTTATGTACAACGGTCGATCACGACACATACGTTGAAGGCGTCGTACCGTGAGGCAGTTGCTATCTAATGGCATAATGTCCATTGATTTTGTGAAATCAAAAGATAACCTAGCAGACCCATTTACTAAAGGTTTATCTAGAGAGCGTATAGACCGCGCTTCGAGGGGAATGGGGTTAAAAGCCTAACACACACGAATTATCATATACGAAAAAATTACTAAGCGATTGGAGATCCCATGGACTTAGTTCAAAAGGAAAACTAGTGATGGATAATTCATTATTAAGCACTTAAAATTATAATACTCTTTCCATTCCTATGAAGCACCAAGTGCAAACCTACTGTGATCAAAAGGATAAACAATTATACAATGTTTTTAATGACGTCTATACCTTGCAAGAGGCAAGTGGGGTATTGTAGGATACTTCTTATAGAAGCGGTCACCTATGTAAGTGTGAGCTAGGTTGGCTCTATGATATTTTATCAGACTGAAATCTCTAGTAGCACACACAAAATCGAGAATTGTTCAGGACCAAAATGAACAGAATCGATAATAGAATTTAAATGGAATAATGTCATGTAAAGTTTATTGACTGGTTTTACGTCAACAACTGACAATTCAAGATGAAATAGTTCATTGATTAGTTAAGTAATTCCAATACTCTTTTACTAAGGAATGTTCAAAATGAAAGCTACATATCCCGATGTGGCATTAATTTACATGCTCATAAAATGTCACGATTTTCTCATTCAAGTAGGGGATTGTTAAAAAATTATGTATTTCCATATTTATTAAATGAGTAAAATCGTACATTATGTAAACTAATTATATAAGGTTATTTATGTAAGTCTCTACACCAACATGTGTGTTGGTTCAATTGTGTCTTCTGGAAGCAAGTACATAGTGTTTCATTTGCTATAAGTAGAATATCAAATTAGCCACTTGGAACATCGAAAATATTAGCAATTCATCATTACAACAACAACCTAGCACACATAAGCCTAGTTACATACAAAACGAACATGTTCTTTCTTGTTCATCTCAAAATCAATTCATATTTCTATTCGCCTGAGTTTATGTCCTAAAGTGCATTAGAAACATAGACGAATCTATTGTATCTTGGGAGACTAACGACCATCAACGTTGCACCGAGACGGGTCAAATATTGTTTTAAGGACATTGCATTAAGCAAGCCTCAGATTATCCCATCCCCTCATTGTTATAGATTGTATCCAACAGTTATCCCATCATTAATCACTACTACAGTCTCCCCTGGGACTAGCAATTCACATGCGTTGACTGTCGAAAGGCTCACGTTGATTACCAAAATGTCCTTTACACAATAACTCACAAATGAAATTCGAAATACAAACATATATCTTGAGGAAAAAAAATAATGGATAAATTTTTTTTTATGTATCTCCAAAAAATCTTATGAATAAAATACAAAAGTATACCTCAAGATACAAATTCATCTTGAGAAAATACTTAAAAGAAATCATTTTTCCTTAAAGCGAGAGGTTGGGGTTGTTGGTGGCTAATGGCGATGGTGGAAAGGGAAATAAATCAAACAAAAGGGAGGGAGATGAAGAGATGAAGGGACATGGCGATTGTCTGACTCACAGCAAACAGAGAGATTGAGTAGAAAAAGGAAAAGGGCGAGGCGAGGTTGTAAAAAACAGAGGGAGAGAGGAAGTGGTGGGGCACAACGGCGACGTTGGCGTCACAAGGTCAGAAAATTGCAAATAACTCAAAAAAAAATTTAATTCAGTGGGGCCAAGTGCCCCACTTGCCACCACGTAGATCCGTCACTGACTATGCCCTCTTAGACAACATGGAAGACTTGGTCATTTAATTGTGTGGGGTCAAAGTTCCAGACACGCACTAAAATGACGAGCTCCATCGTAGATATCACCCTGACAAATTTGGTCAAGTTGTTGAAGCTACATGCCTACTAACAACAATATTCAAATTGAAGACTTTGCCCCCCATAATAAGGTTTTTTTTTTTTTTTTTTAAAAAAAAAAAAAAATTGGGTCGTTGACCCTTTTTATTTATTTATTAATCCATGCCCGAAGGCTACATGACTGACCCAATAGGGTTAACCAAACCAGACCCGAAGGCTACAATATTGTTGCCACTTAATGTCCTCGTCGCCTCCATCTCGCATAGAGACTTGCTTTCGCTCCGGTCCATCGCCTCCACCTTGCATGAAGACTCGCTTTCGCTTCTCTCCGATCTAGTCCATCTAAGCAGCTGCATTGAATACCCGAAGGCTTATCAACGGCGGAGCAAATGTGCTCCTAATAATCGGGCGAAAACTCACAAAATCCTAACTGGTGAGTCTCGAACCCGCGACCTCTCACAAGGAGAGTGGATGTCCGACCAACTGAGCTACAATTGGTGGACCCCATAATAAGGTTTAATTTGGATAATACACCCCAAATAAGATCGACATTGTGCCTCTCATTGAGCTGCGAAAAGATAAAATTGCCCTCGCATGTTCAACACACCCTTTTTATAAAAAATTTATCTAATTAATAAAATTTGAAGAATAAATTAGGAATAAGGAGAAAAAACTTTATTTTCTTTCTTTTTAAAAAAAGCAACATGTGGGGGTAGTTTTGCCATTTAAGGTAAAAACTAATTAATTGAGGGGTCAAACACTATATTGGCCTTATTTGGAGGATATTCTTCCTCCAAATTGGTCGTATCATGAGGGCAAAGTCCAAATAACTCATTCAAAGTAAAAAGGATTTATAGAAGAACACTGAATTCAACGAATTTACATCAGAATACCTTTGACGAGTAAAGTCATTGAACTCTATAATGCTAGTTGTGATTCAACCTTTGAGTGAGATTATATTTTGTATATAGTGATGTTTTTGTTAATAAACGGGTACGAGTCTTCTCTTTTGCTTGCTCTTTAAAAAAGGTTTTTTCAATCAAGTTTTGCAACCATGGTGACTTGGCGTGATCTCGGAAGGATGATGAAATTCTCCTAAGTGTTTATACATATAACGAGGTTATAAAAACCTCATTTGATTATGCCATGTCATGAGCTTGATTGTAGAACCTGGTTGCAAAAACTTGGTTCCCTAGCAAAGTTATGCGATAGTTTAATTATTAATTAATGTACATACTCTAACAACTTTAATAAATTATTCTTAATAAGATTTTTTACCCATTAACATGAGTAGCTTCTGTGTAATTATACATGATCTAGGATTTTGTTATCCTAAAATATATGGTTAACTATTAAGAACGAAGAACAATTGTTAATTATAATTTTAGGATATTAAATATATACATTCTAAACAGCCAACAGTTTTTACATTCTGAATGGCCAACGGTTTTAGCATGTAGGGTGAATCTCGTGTTCAGTCACGAGGAGCACACCACTGCACTGAGACTGTATATATGGTGAACTGTCTTGCATACTGGCTCAGACAACAACAAATTTTGCTCACGTTTTTTTTCCTCAGAGCACATTAATACCTATCCTTTCCGCTGGTTAGTTCAGCACATAATTTAGTAAGTCATCAAATCCCTACTCGTTGTGCTCTACATGAATTTGGCATTTCTTTTATGTCATAGAGCATCTCCGAGCAAAATTGTTTAGCAAAATTAAGTAGGTAAATTTATACATTCCGCTATATATACATTTGGGCAATAAACCTATTGAATAGCATGTATAACTTTATAATGTCAAAAAATGTATAGCCATAAGCCATATATTTAAGCAACGACTACCTCGCACCACCATATCCTCTTTCTCACACCACCATTGAGTTTTTTTTTTTACTTTCTCATACCATCTATATAAATAAAAACCATCCATTTTTTCCCTCACTATTCAAATCGTCAATGGTTTCTCTCTCCCCCATTCGAAATCGCCTCTTCCAAATTTCTTCAAAATCTCTCTTCACACTCAAATCACTTGCAAATCTCCTCCATCTCCCTCTCCCTCAAAAACTCTCAAAATCCCTTTAAAATCGAAATCCTTAAACCCAAACTCAATAAATATGCATAACTTAACATAACAGACAAACTCAAACTCAAAACGAAAATAATGCAAAACATGGTAACTTTTGACTAATTTAAACCCTCAATTGATACCGATTCTGAAGCTCATCAAAACCTAAAAATTGTAGTTCTATGAGTTATCTAATAAAAAATTTTGAATCACTTGAAAATGTTTTGAAATGAGCAAGTTATGATCATTTTCCTAAAGTCGCGCAATCTGTCCAAAAATGAAAATGGGATAATGTTTCTGACTTTCGGCCAACTTATGTACTCGATCAAGACCGATTCTTAAGTTGATCAAAACATAAAAGTTGTAGTACTCTCAGTTATCTAATAAACACAACTTGAATCACTTGAAAATGTTTTGAGAAATAAAGTAAGTGATGTGAAAAATAAAATAGGTGATGTGAGAGAGATGAAATGGTGGTGAGATATATTTAAAGTTTTACATCCTAAAACATAAGATAATTTTTGGACAAATTCAAAACTAGATTATAAAGAAAAACAAACACCCTTAAACCATCCCCCAACATATCAATTTATTTGTAATGTTCCAACAATTGGCACTCTGTCAGTCTGTTGTGTCAGACCAGGAACAGAACATACAATTCATTTGTCTCTAATCTCTCTATCTCTCTTTCTATGCAATATATACTCACACTTCCTTCTCCTTTCAAGTCTGCTCACCCTTCTCTCCCTCTCTCTTTCTATACCAACCAAAACCTCCTCTCTAAACACTGATATAAACATCTCTTCTCTCTGTTTGATGAAGTTCACAAGCACTCCTAAAACCATCTCTCTTTCTCACTGTCCCTCTCTGTCTAAACTTCATGCATGAAAGCATTAAATTCTTGCCTCTCTTATCTGCACACCAAGAAAAATCAAACTAAACAACACCAACTTCTTATTACCTGCCTCTTATTTCATCTTCATCTTCATCTCTCATCAGCTTCATCAAATGATGGCATCAGAAAGCCAAGTTCCGGCTGCTAAGCCAGAATCCGGAAGTCGTAAGGCCGGACACTTGAGACCACCAGAACATAACCCAAAGTGTCCTAGGTGTGGTTCTCCCAACACAAAGTTTTGTTACTACAACAACTACAGTCTCACACAGCCAAGGCACTTCTGCAAGACATGTCGAAGGTATTGGACTAGAGGCGGTGCGCTTCGAAACATTCCAATTGGCGGCGGTTGTCGGAAAAACAAGAAAATCAAATCAAATTCAAGACTCTCTAATAATCCTTCCTTGGAGTTTCATCCACTTGGGGGTGGTACAATTCAAGACATTGGTACAAGTTCAATTATTACTACTACTACTACTAATAGCCCAAGTCTCAATCTTAACCCTACTTGTTACAACATAGATACGTCTATGGCTGGTTCGAGCTCTTTAATGGGGTTCAATAATTATTATGGCAATTCAGTACTACAGCAATCAGGAGGAGAGACTGGGAACGCGGGAGCTCATCAAGAAATGACTTCGATGAATTTCAACACTAATAATTTTGCATCTTCGATCGAGTCCTTGAGTTGCTTCAATCAAGACCTGCACTGGAAGTTACAACAACAGAGGATTAACAGTTTGTTGCTCAATGAGGAGAATCAGAAGGAACCCAGTGCTTTGTTCGAAAACCAGCTGGTTCGAAAACTAGACCCCATTAGTTTTGGTGGCAATACAACAAATACTAATCAATGGGTTTTCGATAACTCTTTCAACCCAACCACAAACACTCTTTCTACCACCAACAACAACAACATCAACTACAGTGGAAGTGGTGGTGGAAACACAAACAATAACTGGAGTGGATTCCAAGGGTGGAGTAGTACTGAGTGGATTCAGCATAGTGGTACTGGTACTGGTACTGGTACTGGTACTGGTACTGGTTTGCATTAGTACACAAAGTATGGAGGGAGAATGAAAGATGATATAACAAAGAGAACAGAAGAATCAGATAAAACCCACCCATGTCAGAGAGACTGTTGTTTTATCTTCTTGGCTGTTTATCCTTTTTTTTTTTTTTTGGTTCAGTTTTAGTTTGCCTTTTGTGTTCTTGGTCTGCTGCAGAGTAGTCATCATTACATGGGTGGTGGAGAGGTGGGTGTGATCCAGAGTTGTTGTTATTTAATGATGAACATTGTGTGCAGATTGTGTTAATGATGATAAAGATGATGATGGTCTTCTTGTGCTGTTATTTTCTCATCTCTATTTATTTATTTTCCTTTTTTTTGTCTTTTCAATTATATGTTGTTTGCATCCTTTTATGCTTGAAATGGCTTGAAATGGATGAACAAATAGAGTTCACTTGCATTCCATGGTTAGAGACCAATAGTATCTATCATCGGATGAAGCGCCTCCCTTCAGTGACGGAGTCAGGAAATTTTATGAAGGGGGGCGGAGTGACGTCATAGTTAATATAAGAAATATAGGAATTAATTATTTTAACAAAAAAAATTAATTCGAATAATACATAAATAAATATACAAAACACCAATTGGTAAACAAAACTCCATCTAATAATCTATGAGGAAGAAAATGGATCGGACAAACTACTCTGTAGGAAGCACAAACAATAAATATATGAGAAACAAATCAAATTGGTATGTAAAGTTAATGGGCAAGAATTAATTTTAAATGTAAAATTAGATGTGGACACAAAAATTTGGTTATTTGCAATTTGCCACCTTATTATAAATAACTAATTAGATGTTACCCCATCATTAATCATTATTACAATCTTTCCCGATACTAACGGTCAACGTGCATTGACTGTCAAAAGGCTCACGTTGATTATCAAAATGTCTTCAAACAATAACTCATAGATGAACCTCGAAATACAAACATATATCTTGAGAAAAAAATTAATGGATCCAAATTTCATGCATCTAAAAAAAAAGCCTATAAATAAAATACAAAAATAGACTTCGATACGAATTCATCTTGAGAAAATACATTAAAAAAACCTTATCCTTCCTCAATGCATGAAAAAGAGGTTACGGTTGTTGGTGGTTGATAGTGATGGTAAGAAAAAAAAACTAAATCAAGCAAAAAGGGAGGGAGAGGAAGATAGTAGGAGACGAAGCGGTTGCCGGTGTCGTAGTAAACAGAGAGAGATAGCAGAAGAGAGGAAAAAGGTGGAGCAGGAAGAGAGAACAAAAAAAGAAAAATGGCAAGACGGGACCGAGTCGTCGACATTGCAACGGGGCATATTAGAAATTAAAAAAAAAAAAAATTAAAGTCAGTGGAGGCAAGTGCCCCCACGTGGCTCCGTCCCTGCCTCCCTTCGACCTGACCATATTTTTTTCTTGTCTTTTTCAATTTCTTTTATGTTTCAATGTTTTGGGATTTATTTAGAAAAATTATATTTTTTTTAAATAGTACGATGCGAATAATATCATTTCGCTACAAATCTTATTAATTAAACTAACACTCGTGTCGTACAATTGTTTATATAGTAATTCTAGGTGTCGAGGAAACCAGCGAGGAAATGAGCGAGGGGAGGGAGGTGGCGGGGTGGGAACCGTTCACCTCCCTCGGGATGTGCGCACAAAAAAAGATGGCACACATCCCGAGGGAGGTGAACGGTTCCCACCACGCCACCTCCCTCCCCTCGCTCATTTCCTCGCTGGTTTCCTCGACACCTAGAATTTCTCTTGTTTATAAGCTTGTGTTATGGTATGCCATGGTAAATATACTATTTCATAGTTTGTTCCAACATCAAAAGACATGTCCTTGGGATCTGTAATTGATTTGAGGCTATTTTATTATTAGGTATAATTGTGGCATGATATCTTTGAATTCCCACCGGAGTCGTTTTAGGCGGCGAGGAAATGAGTGAGGGAGAGGTGTGACCTTTCATCCCCTTTGAGATGCACGTTCATGTGAATTTCGAAGAGATGGAGGTCAAACCCCCCTCCCTTGCTCGTTTCCTCGCTACCTAGAACGACTCTTCGCACTATCATTTCTCTCATGGCGAGGAAACCAGCGAGAGAGGGATGAAGCCGTTCATCCCCTCGAAATACGTGCAAACCCGTGTTTCAAAATGCTTTCACGCATCTCAAAAGAAATGAACGGCTTCACCCACTCTATCGCTGATTTCCTCGCCCATTCCCTCGACATTTAGACAAACCCTTTTTAGAGATCAGTAGCAGCAGAAGAGCCTGAGTGAAACTCAGATATCTCTGAGAGGAGAGGGGTTTGTCTTAGCTTCTGAAGATGTATCTCTCTAGCTATCTAGCCCTGACAAGACAAACACTATAGCTCTCTGTCTCTCTTGGTTTTTTTTTTATTTTTTTAAAAAACAATAAGTGGTTGCAATGTAGTATGATTCAGTGGTGTCAGATAAAGTGGTGGTTTGAACTGTTTAACATTTGAATTTGAATGAATAAGAGAGAGATGGATTTTAGGGTTTCTTTGTATGGAAAACATGATTTTCTTCTTGCTCATATATCTAGAGAGCATTGGAGGTTGAGCCCATCCATATCCTCCAAAGAGTAGTACTATAGAATCTCTTTGTTTGAGTAAGTTTTGCTTTTGCTTTTTATTTGCAATTCCTTCCTTTCTTCCATTCTAGAAATGAGTATCAATTAAGTGTTTTTTTTTTTTTTTTTTTTTTTTTTAAAACCAATGCATTGAAAGAAACTAACAAATATTACACCAGTGTCTGCCCATTGAAGTGTTGTGAGATTGATGTCGAATGTTTCCTTCATTTTGTTTCAATATTGGTTTCACCAAAAACATATACCCCTTTGGTTTTTGTGTATGGGGTTGTTGATGTTGAGAATCAAGTTACTCCTCTTCTCTTTAGCATGTATTGAGATTAAAGTTTCCTCCCTATGTCTATGGTGCCTGATCACTTATATAAGATTGATAAATACATGTTCTTTGGTCGCTCAGGTTTTAAGAGTAAATTTTGCACGTTTTTTTACTTTCTTTATATATTTACATTAAATTGATATTTTTGTAATAATTACCAAAACAATATTATTTTTGAATTGTAATAATTTACCAAACAATTTTACACATTTTCACAAACAAAGTGATAGAATAATTGTATCAGAAGAGTATAGTGCTCCAAGTGATTTTATTAATAATGACTTAGTGGTTGAGCAGTGGCAGATAGTATCACTAGGTTACGAAATCAAACCCAGCCAGCGGCATCTAGGGTGAAAGGGGGGTTAAGGGATAAAAAAAACAAAAATTGTTTTTCATTTTTTTGACTGAATTTAGTTTTAACTTTAAATTGTTCGGTGGAGTATTACAACTCAAAAATGATATTGTTTTGGAGCATTTATCAATTAATTGTTTCGTGGACTGTTACAACTCAAAAGTGATACATGCTACGAACATTTAGACGAAATTGCATTTATCAATTAATTTTTAAGTTTTTTTTTTTTCAAACCATTTCATGTTTTTTTGTTTAAATAGGTGTTGTTAGTTTTTCCTCTCTTCCCAAGTTCCAAAACCATTAGTTTAGGGGAACTGGACCAGCCATGAGTCTTGAGTGTTTATGGACCACTTATTACTGCAAAAAATTTATGTTCAATGTGATATATAACTTCTGTTCCATCTCTTTCACAATACACTATGATCTACTGCAAAATTCTATATATTAGTATGGGGACCTTTGGGTACTCCATATAATATAGGGAAGTATGGTACTCACCCTCTTGTAATTGTCCTCAACTTCTCATCTTATCAACAATCATGTTTGGATCACTTTATTATGCAACCATAATCTGTCTCTAGCTTGGTATTTTTCTTCTATTTTTGAGAACTGTTTTTATAATTTGATTTCTTACATTTAAAAAAGTTATCTAAAAATTAAAATCAAGGTCTATCTTATTAAAAAGAAAATTGAGAATACCATAAAATATAACACAACACAAATTGCCTATTTCGCATTGTAAACCACTCATTTGTGTATAAGTTATAACAAGTTTGCACTTGGAATGATAAAATAAAGAGAGAAGAGAGAAAGAAAATAGCTTCGTTTTGTTTTAGAGATACTGGCTAAACACTTTAACCTTGAAAAGTGAAAAGATGCAATAAAGCGTGAAATAAATTGTCAATGGTAGTATGGTTGGATGGTTAAGTTTTGGTGGTTTACTCTCGTCTTGGGTTCTATACCCACCGGTTGCCTTTAAAAAAAAAAAAAAAAATTCATTCAAGCCTTCTGAATTGTAAAGAATTATTATTTAGCATTCAGTTGTTCAAGATTGATATGACATAATTAAAATATCTTGTATATAAAGTTTTAAGTTTCCTGTTTATATTAGGTTATGTCAAATTAGCTCTATATAAATTTATATTCAGTCAAAGAACAAAATAACAAAAATACAATATTCCAATTATTTTACTATGCTAGATGCAAGAGATGGGGAGAAAATTAGAAAAGAAGCATCTAATTCGTTTGAACTTTGTTGCCATGCTATACAATGAGTGAGTGTTATGTGTATGAGTCATTCTAGGCGGCGAGGAAACGATTGAGGAAACGGGCGAGGGAGGGGGAATTGACCCCTCATCTCCCTCGAGATTTACAAGAGCCCGCATCTCAAGGGGGATGGAGGGTCACACCCCCCTCCCTCGCTCGTTTCCTCGCCATTTAGAATCACCGTATGTGTATAGCTTGGTTGGCTGACTATTGTAGTTGCCATCCTTAATTAACCACGTGAACTCTTGATTTGCGTGAGTGAGAGAAAGCCTAGTTTAGAAGAAATATGACTAAAACTGTAGCTGTCAAAACTGTCCATGACCTTCCCAAAATTGCAAGAACCTCATGACTAACACCCATACACACTCTTTCTCGATCACTCCTGTAGCAATTATAAGATGTGATGCAATGCATCCATGTCTCTCAATGTTCATCATTCGATTATTTTGATCATAAGGTCGGTTCTCGAGTCAAATATTAAGGATCCCTAATGTTAGGTGTTGCATCAATGGCATGACAGTTCAATTGTTAGAGTTTGTCGGATGATATCACTAGATCATAGGTTCGAACTCAGCCGACCGTATGTTTATCAATTTATGGTGTGTTGACCAGTCATGGTCTTTGATAAGTTAGAACATCTCGCCTTCCAAAAAAAAAACAATTTAAAGTCTACGCCTGTGAACTGAAAGAAATTTTGATGTGGGTTTAAATATGATGTAGTCCTTGTGGACTTAATTGTCGGCTTGGTAAAATAGCATTTTAATTATCGACGAGTTTACCTAACTTTATAGCCACTTCTACAATACCAAAATCTCCATTCTCTTTTAAAGTGCTCGTGCATCTACAAGAATTATAAGTGCTAGTACTTTTGGCTGCCAAATGTTACATGTCTTAATTAAGTAAAGAGAATCCCCAACAATTGCGTAAGAAAAAAAAATTGAAAATATTGTATACTATGATCTTAAAAACATGAGCTTTCCAACAATCCCGTAAAAAAGTTAAAACTTTTGATTTGCACATACGGATTGAATGATATAACCATGCATAATAATTCTAGCCAGTCTTGTTTGCTGACATTTTTTTTATAGATTTTTTACAATTTCACCACTTCTATAAGTTGTGTTTGTAATTGTGTTTTAAAAATGAGGAGTAAAAAGCGTAAAAAAATGTCAACAAACATAGCTGGCTAGACTTACTCAACCATGCAGAAGACTGACAAGAAGAGTGCTAGCTCATAAGGATTTGCTTTTTTTTTTCTCATTCGCTCAGTCAATTGTAAATTTTTTTTGTTTTTTTATTGTTATTATCTCTCCGTTGGCTAATTTTATAGATCCCAAATTGTCAAAGTTAATGTACAATTTTGAAATTGATTTTAAATGAAAAACCTTAATTTTCATATCCATTTCTTCAATTTCATGCATACCATCACTGGAAAATGCTCTAGTGATAACTAATTTTGGCAGTCACCCTATACAACATGCCTGCTTAAAACTGTTGGACATGTATTTTTTCCGTTTTTGAAATCATTATGTTTGGTAATTTGGTTTCGGTTTTGTTGCTCTTGATGAGGAAAAGCTCGAAACGGTGATGGCAGCACGCAAGACAGAGATCCTACCTAAGCTAAAATGCGAAAAATGCATTCACTTGTGTCACCTGTTTTGTTTTTGTTTTTGTTTTTGTTTTACCAAACACCCCTTTCTTCATACCACTCCATCCGTTACTCCAAATCTGTAACCTCTTCTTGACGGAGGCAGATGTACGAAGAAGGGACATAACATGTAGAGGGGTAAATGAAAACCCTACAACGAGTACATTAGAATGAAAAAAATTACTGAAATTTCCTCTAGCTAAGGTTGAAATGATCATAAACGCTTGTCAAATTTTGTAAGTGATGAGCTATATATACATATTAGTACATATACACAGTGGCGGATCTATAGCTTGGGTAAGGGGGTCAATTGACCCCCTTAGGTTTTAAAAAAAATCAATGAAAGTATATAAAATTTTAATCTTGCCCCCCTTAAAATTTTTATGTTGCCCCTCTTGTCTGAGTTTCTCTCCTCTTGTCTGGTTCCTCTGAGTTTCTCTCTTCTTGTCTAGTTCCTCTGAGTTTCTGAGTTTCTGATTTTCTCAGAGAAGAGTTTCTCTCCTCTTGTCGATTTTCAATGAAAAGCTCTCCTGAAAAGAGTTTCTCTCTTGTCTTTTAGGAACTCAATGAAAAGAGAGAGATATGAGATGAAAATAGAGCTAAAGTGGGTTTTGAAGAGAGAAATATCAGTTTGGGTATTTAATAAAAAGATAAAAAACTTCATTTTATTAAATTTGTTCAAAGGTTTATTTAATCAATCAAAGAGATAGAGAAAAAATTCAGGACGTAAATTCGTTTCTTTTATCCGAGGAGAAGGAGGTTATTTTATTGCAATTGCTCATAAATTAAAGTTTTTTTCTAATGAAAAAGAGAGATAAAAAAAATCATACTTTGTTAATCGCCTTCATGTTTAGGTTAGGGGTATTTGTTGAATCACCTTGATGTTTAGATTGGTAGGTATTTGTTTAGTTGTTTAAATTTTGAGTGTGTTTCATATTTGTTCAAGTTTAGGTACGGTATTTCATGTTTGTATAAGCATCTGATTTATCATATTTCTTTATACAGGAGAACTTCATATTTGATTTTTAATTTAATTTAATTTGTTTAGGCTTTGACAAAGTGGGTATTTGATCCTTGAAGCTTTTACCTAAATTTACTGTGCATCTACATTGACTCATTATGTATGTTTCTCGTGTAATACTTTTAAAACTCTATTTTAATCATATTTATGTATTTATTTTAAAAATTAAATAATCCATAACTTTTTTGCCCCCTTTTATCTGCAATCCTGGATCCGCCCCTGCATATACACATTGTGGTTTTGCTTGTTACTTAATTCCAAGCGTGTGTTCAACACACCAACATGAACAGTTTGTAACTCAATTCCTTGAGCGCAGTGACTGTAAATAGCAATTGATTTAGCATTGTAGCATCAATGTAAATAATTACCATACATTGAGTAAGATTTCAAATTATAATTTAAGGGTGCGACCAACACCAGCTTCGCAAGGTACTAAGCAATTTTTGCCTACTGGATTGTTGCATGGTAAATCACTAAATTGTTGTGAATCCATCAATTCCATGTATTTAGCTATTGATAAAGTTGGCAAAATAGCAAAAATGCCAAAGATGTGTCAACCCAGATCCCTTATAAGGGCAGCCCAGCCCATAATATATGATCATATTTTTGGCCTACAAGCCTATAAATTAGGCCCTGATACGGTAAGCTCATGTCAAAGTTTTTTTTTTTTTTTTTTTTGGAGAGCGAGCTGGGTTTTTATAGGATCCCATAACCTATCAACAAGGTGCGACCTACAGGTCAATACCATAAGAAAGAAAGTAACCATGCCGCCGGCGAGTCTCGTCTAGGGCTGAACAAAAAACCGATTAAATCGACCGAACTAAACCGATTGATTCGGTTTAAATTCGGTTCTGTTCGGATCGGTTTCGATTTTAAAAAATTCAAAACCGAAGTGGTCGGTTCGATTTTCGATTTCTATGTGATTTTAACCGACCAAACCAAACCGACCGAATATATATAATAAATAATAATATTATATATATAAATAATACAATATGTTTAAAATAGTCAGTCGGTTCGGTTTTTGTTAGATTTTAGTCGGTTCGATTCGGTTACGGTTTGCATAAATTAGAATCGTTTTTGTTAATGGTCGGGTTCGGTTTAAAAATTTTAAAACCGACCTAAGTCGGTTCGGTTCATGTTTAGGTGAAATTTTTCAGCCCTAATTTCATCTCTCTAATTATTTATTTATTTTTAGTGTATATTCAAGGTGCTATGTAGGGGTGGGCATCCCATCCCGCGATCCCGTTCCCGTCCCGATCCTGTCCCGTCCCGTCCCGATTTTTTCGGGTCTTAATGGGATTGAATAATTTCATCCCGATCCCGTCCCGTCCCGATCTAGAATGGGATGGGATGGGATGAAGATTTTCAATCCCGCCAATCCCGTCCCGTCCCGAACTAATTTATTAATATTTTTATTTTAGAATTGTGGAATTGCGCGAAGTTCTTGGTAAGTGTCAATCATTAGAATGTACCATATAGTAACCTTATAATACTAATGCTTTCTTAGTATGTGTGAAGTAAAAGGCGTAAGTGTCAACTGTTACACCTATGCCTTTTATAGTATTGTGTAGCATGTATGTAATCTGATTTAATTAGTGTCTTTTTTTTATTTAGCAAAAGAAAATGTGTATACTTGTTCAAGCATCTCGACTGAAATACCTATAAATGGTACTTTCCAAATAAATAGTATTGTCACTTGTTTTGCTGATCTTGTTGTGTTTGTCAACGAATTTAAGTGGGAACTTGGATTTGAATCCATTAAATTAGACCCTTAGCTATGATCAAATCATAATCATCACAATTGTCGTCCCCAAAAAAATTATATATGATTAGCATGCTGATCTCGTCCCGTCCCGAACCCGTTTGGGATGGGACGAGGTCGGGATGAGGTTTTTCCCATCCCGTCCCGTCCCGATCCCATATGAACGGGATGGGATAGGGATGGGTATATCTCGTCCCATCCCGTCCCGTGCCCACCCCTAGTGCTATGTGATTTAACCCTTCCGTCGACTTCACAATGGATAAATTCATTCCATTCTTGGACCCGATAATTGCCTGGATGTGCTTAAAAATAAAATAAAAAATCAATTGAATTAAATTACAAATGCGCTTTAGAGGAATTAGGGGAATCTAGGATTTAAAATTGAAAAATACTTATCACTTACAGGTCCACGAGCATTGCACGTGAGAAACACTAGCAAGTATATCTACTTTATAACGATTATTAAATATCCAAAATACCTTTTCATCTTCATAATATTTACGAGCTAGCTAATATAATAGATTATTTGATATGGGAGCAAAGATGTAAATGCCGTTAATTTTGTATTTCTAATATGTTTTATAAACCATGGGATAAGATGTTTGATTTTTTTAATGATAATATATTTTCATACTAATTTAGTGACTTAATTTGAGGAGTGTCAACCAGGGTGGCATGCGAAGGCACGTGGAAAGTGTATCTCGGTGTCGTTGTACACTAATCTATTCAATCTTGTTTGGTAGTTTTTTTTGTATTTTTATATTCTTTTAAGCTTTTTCTTTAAGACACAACTACAAACACTATCTATAAAACGTAAAAAAAATTTCCAAAAAAATCAAGAAAATGCCAACAAATAAGACCGGATAGAATTGTTGCTCGGTATATATAGACAAGAATGAGTCCCTACCTTCCCTGAGTCGTGTCTAATCCACATTCCACAACGATCAAAACACAGAGACAGTAAAACGAGTGTTCAAAAAAAAAAAAAAAATGTTGCAATTCTCTCTTCGAAGAGGTATCTAAAATCAAAATAATTCAATCATAAACCCTAAAATGTTTCGATCGATCATTCAATCTTCTCTCTCAATTTTGCAGGTAGTATGTTATTGAATCAAATGAAACCTCTTGGGATCTCTCAGTTCTGTACGGCAACCAATCCATCTACTAATCACACGAGTTCAGTAAGTTTTTTTCTTCCAAAAATTTAATTTCTAGGGTTTCAGTTTCTTTTGTGATCGAATCATATTTGCTTTGGTATAGTTGAGGCTTCGAAACCTTATTGGAGGAGAGTTTGTGGAATCGCAAGCAAGGGAGACGATTGATGTTATTAATCCGGTAAGTAAAGATAGTGGTGATTTTGGATGAATTGATTTGATGTGTGTTTTTGAATTTGAAGTAAAGTGTGTTTGTTGAATAATAGGCGACACAAGAGGTGGTTTCGCAAGTTCCGTTGACGACGAATGATGAGTTTAAAGCTGCGGTGAGTGCGGCGAAGCAGGCATTTCCTGGGTGGAGGAACACGCCGATTACTACTCGGCAAAGAGTCATGTTCAAGTTACAAGAGCTCATTCGAAGAGACATTGTGAGTAATTGATGAAGAAAATTTTATACTTGGACATTAAAATTTATCTCGTAAGTTGATTATATATAATTGCACAACTGAAGCTCCAAGAGCTTATTCGTAGAGACACTGCTAGTAGTTGATAAGGAAAATAATGATTTTGAGTATTCATGGTATCTGTTTTATAGATATTTTAATCCGACCTTAAGTGATGTTATTGGCAATGCACATAGAGAGACACTTTGAGTTGTCCGTTAGGAAAAAGATAAACTTGATTTTCTTTCATATGAGAATGATGGTTTTCTGTTGTTTCTAATTTGAACCGATTATTCATTATATAGCATGATTTCTGATGAAAATTCAGGACAAACTTGCCATGAACATTACTCTCGAACAGGGGAAGACATTGAAGGATGCCCATGGTGATGTGTTCCGTGGGCTAGGTTAGTTTGTTTCTGAACAATTGACTTGTAATTGATTTGGTTTGGTCTTATAGAAATATGTGTTCATATTTTAACTTTGGGTTTTCACTTGCAGAGGTAGTGGAGCATGCATGTGGAATGGCTACTCTGCAAATGGGGGAGTTTGTCTCTAATGTTTCAACTGGAATTGATACATATAGTATCAGGGAACCACTTGGAGTTTGTGCTGGGATATGCCCATTCAATTTTCCAGCAATGATTCCGTTATGGGTAAGCTCACAAGATTACTTCTATCTTTCCTTCTTTCATTTTTCGTAGTTAGTCACAGGCTATCTGAATGTTTTTGGTGATTCAGATTGTTCTGGTTGCTTGACTGATTAATTCATTGATCGTTTGTCATTACTACTTCAAATGATGGTTGAGCAATTATAATTTTTGGTTAAATGGAACTTTTGAGAGGTCTTTGAAAATTTTATATATAGCCTTGGTCTACTTGGCTATTGATGTCTTGTAAGCTTCAGATTATATTTCTGTAGCATCTTTTTAAAGTTTAAATTGCACTAAATTCAGGCTGTTGTTTACAGATGTTCCCAGTGGCAGTGACATGTGGCAATACTTTTGTTTTAAAACCATCTGAGAAAGATCCAGGTGTTACTACTGTCTTACTGTTGTGCTTATGTAATTCATAACCATATTGGTGCATCACATTTCACTTACTTGCATGTGCTGGACTACTTAATGGTATAGAGATGTTAAGGATCTGGTCATAGGTTAGTTCCTCAAGCATTAGGAACGAAAAACCATTTAATTGGGGTTTTTAGTGTGATAAAGTAGAACAGGAGCAAAACCATAAAAAATAGTGGGTTACCCAGTGGCCAGTGGTCTACTTGCTGATTTACTTTAGATTAGTAAAGTCGTATTATTAAAGATAAAAGCTTATTGAAATGGTTCCTTCATGTACAAGTATTCGAATTCAAAAGAACTAAAGAAGAGAAGAAGACAAGTCACTAGTTAGTACTTGCGTGTATATATGCAATTTATGGATACTGTCATGAACAATGGAGGAATCCCGATGTGACAATTAGGATATCAAAGTTCTTTATTTAATAATTTGTCATTGAAGATGAACAAAGCAAACTAGAGAGCATGTGCAGTGTGGAGTTATTATAACCACATAAAGATGATATACCTTTAGTCGTTAATAATCATATTCGTGCTTCAAATACCATGCTTACCAACCATTTGGGTTTTGAGTTTTTTGTCAGATTCTTGTTTAACGCAACTGCATATGGATTAATAAAATTGGATCCACAACCACTCAACCAGTCTTTTCGGGTTTATTCCGATATTTTTTAAAAACTATTTATTTCCTCTTCTTTTCTTTGTTTCAACTTGTATTATGGCTAAGATCATTGCTACTCTGGTCTCCACAGGGGCTTCAATGATACTTGCAGAGCTAGCTATGGAGGCTGGTTTGCCTAAGGGGGTCCTAAATATTGTTCATGGCACCAATGTGAGATCTTGCTTCAATAGTTTAATGTTCCTGTTATTTACTTCATTTCACATGGGAATCTGCATTCACTTACGAGTTACGAGTCATGAAGCATTTCTATAGTGTTATTAACTATTAAAGGTTATTTCAGTTTTTAGATCTTCTGTGAAAAGAATCCATGCCTATAAGGAAGGCTATTTGTTTTTGGTGGCTGTCAGCACTTTGCCTGTTTTGGTTTGTGGTTATTGTCAATTAACCGTTCTCTCTTACTGATGTCATTGCGGTTCAACTTCTGCAGGATGTTGTTAATAATATTTGTGATGATAGTGACATCAAGGCTATATCATTTGTTGGTTCCAATACCGTAAGTTCTCTATTTTAGCTCGACATATTTGATTTCTTATACATATGGGGTTGGTTGACTCGTTGGTTTTATTTCACTACATTTTGATCGTGTTTGATGTTTATGATCTTTAAAGTAAAAGGTGAAAGCATTTGCTACTTTTCCCAGTATGAAGTTTATAATTGGCAAAACTTCTGGAAAACCATATGATGCAGTAGGGAATTGGTTTTATACACTTTGAGTTGTAGGGTGGTCATTAACCTTTGCTAGAAGTAATCATGGTGAAAACAATCCTACCTACTGATGGCTGTTATATACAGGGTGGTAGACCACCAAAATAATGTAAGTATATCATCTCTGGTGAGCAGTTTAGATGGTTTGGCGTCCCACTAGTGTTATTATTTGTGGTATGTTAGGATTTATAAACTTCCTGTATAGGACCATTGCAAGCTTATTACCAGCATCACAGAACTTGTATATACAATTTCTTACTCGTTGTTCTGTTTCCTAAGGCTGGGATGCATATTTATGGTAGAGCTGCAGCAACGGGGAAACGTGTTCAGGTAGTACTTTTTATCCAGACAATGAATAGTCCTGTTAGCTGTTCTGTGTAGTGAAGCTGAATGGTTATCATTGTTTCTATTCAGGCCAATATGGGAGCAAAGAACCATGCAATTATCATGCCTGACGCAAGTGTAGATGCCACTTTGAATGCCCTGGTAGCTGCTGGTTTTGGTGCTGCAGGACAAAGGTGTATGGCACTCAGCACAGTTGTTTTTGTAGGAGACTCAAAGCGATGGTATTGCAGTTTAATTCTGCATATTTATTTATTATTATTATTATTTTGGGTATGCAACATTTTTAGTGTTCCTTCTGTATGTGGTTTGATTCTCCTGTGTCAAGAACTATTATCTACCAGTTTAATGTTTGTATATGAGAAGAAGTGGTTGCAGTTTAATGTTTGTGTATGAGAAAAAGTGGTTGTTTCAATATCCAAAATAATAAGCAATTTTCATTGCATATAAGTTCTTTAAAATTGATGGTATATTAGTATTAGTACTAGTATTTATTTAATATTAGTTTTTATATAATTGGGTCAATCCATGTTAAGGCTCAACTAAGAGTACGAGTCCAATTAGATTTAGGGTTTTATTTTGGTTAAATAGGCTTTAGAAGTTGTAATTAGTTAAATTTTGAAGTTTAGAGAATTATTTTCAGATTGAAGAAACTTTGTTTATTCAAGTTTCTGGAGAATTGTTTATTGCTTCCGCACTTTTAAATCTATCAATTGATATCAGAGCGGTAAAAGCTTTGAACAAAGATGTCACATAAGGGAACTAGAGTTACCAACGCAAGGATGGAGCGCATAGAGAAAGCCTTTGTTGACTTCATGGAACAATTGGCATTTGTCTTGGTTCGTCGAAAAGTCGCGTTGTGAGACTCGACAACGAGAAGGTGAACTCTATTGTAGTTGATTGGGAAAAGGCGCCTTCATTTGATGATTATGAAGGTGATGATGAAGAACATCACCTTTCAGAGTCACATATTCAGGCTATCTGCAAGTTGTCGTGTCGTGAGGCCATGAAATCTTGCGTTACCGATTTGGAGGAACAATACCCACACTCAGTAATTCACAACAACATCCTCTATGAAGAAGATTGAAAGAATAAAGGGGTGGTTGTCACGAAGGATGACAACCCTAAATTTCCAGATTTGTTCGAAGTTCCCAAATCTAGGGTTGGTAGAGAATATCACTTTGCGAGTTGCAATTTGCGATTTGCACAAAAATCCCAACAGATTGCTTGCAATAAAAAAAATTGATGGAAACTCTGATTTATCTAAAAAAACAACGAAAATGAAGAAAAGATCGAGGAATGGATAAAAATAGAGACAGATTACTTGAACAAGACCAGCATCAGCCCCTTTGTCGTCGCCTCCCTTCGCGAGACAGCCACCACATGAGCGACATGCACCACAATAGCCAAAGCCTCGCCGTCCTGCTTTCCTTCGTTGCAAGAATGTTCCCAAACCCTTTGTTATTTAATCTGTGATTTATCCCCGATTAATCTCTTCTGACTAGTAAAGCGTTACGATTTTTGAATTAATCACTTGAATAATCTCTAACTGATTTATCGGCGAGAATTGGCGATTTTTCGCCAAGTTACCGGTTAATTGCCTTCTAAACTCACCGATTAATTGGTTCATAACAATATGTTATAAATAAACGAGAAATATTAATAATTTAAAAAAAAAAATCCCTAACTTCATCAATACTCTATCATAAGCCAATACCAAGAGTATCTGAAGAGGCTAGAGAGAGAAAAATCAAAGAGAATAAATAAAAAAGATCTAAGAGTAAAAAGAAAACAACCAAAGAATATCAACCAAAAAGTCCAAAACTAAATAATATGAAAAGCCGCACCTTTATTTAACATTCTTTTTTCTTTTTATAATTTTTTTTAAATTGTGGCATGTGATGTTTACTACTTCAATATTCATTAATTTTCATTTTTTTCCCGTAGTAATCGTATTACTTAGAAGGATAGAGAAAATATGTTTATAAAATACATCCCGATTAGTTCCGATTAATCTTGATTAATCCCGATTAATCTCATAACGCACCTGAACTGATTAGGGTCCAGTTAATGATTTAACTGCATAGCCCGAACCTCCATCGCCTTCCTCCTCGGCGATCAATGTCCAAGATGTTTGCTAGGGCTTTTTCACACGCTCTATCCCTGTGTTGGTGACTTTAGTAGTTTATTTCCCTTAGGCGGCATTTTTGTCCAATGGTTTTACCACTCTGAAACCAATTGATAGATTTAAAAGTGCAGAAGCAATAAATAATTCTCCAGTAACTTGAATAAACAAAGTTTCTTCAATCTGAAAATAGTTCTCTAAACTTCAAAAACTAACTAATTACAACTTCTGAAGCGTATTTAACCAAAATAAAACCCTAAACCTAATTGATTTGTACTCCCAGTTGGGCTGACCCAATTATATAAAAGCTAATATTAATACTAATATACCATAAAAAAATTACTCATGGAGATATTTTACAGTAAAAGTGCTTAATGTCAGCAAAGCGCCACACTTTTCTGCTACTTATCAATTCACATGTTGCTATGGTTTCTTTATACTGTATACCTCTTTTTCAATATTGTCTGTCCCCATGTTAAAAGTTTGTATGTGCCATCTGAATGATTTTATAGCTTCATTTCCTTACTGTACATAGTATTACTTGTCCATCCAAGTAAAAATAATAGATCAGGCAAGCAGTATTCATTGGATGCCAGAGTTGTCTAAATGGTAAACTCATTTTTCCAGGGAGGAAGGACTCCTTGAGCGTGCTAAAACACTTAAAGTAAATGCAGGATGTGAACCTGATGCAGACCTTGGTCCAGTGATTAGCAAACAGGTGCTCCCGTAGCTCAAGTATTTTCATTAACTAACCTGTATTATCACTTTGGAGATTATAATCAGATTCAATATGGTCCAAATGTTTTAAGAGTTACAAGGATTTCACTTTCAATTATAGATCTACCTTCTACTATATTCTTGCATTGGCTAAGTTAAATGAAAGGATTAGAAATACAAGAAACTCAATCCGGTCTCACTAATGTGAGCTTTGTTATTAATGGAAAACTTGTCCTTGATAACATCAAATATATGGATGTTGTATTCTTATCATTCCACCTTCTGCTCGTGTATGTACTTTCAATGTTGTCTCTGTTGTTCTTGACATGTTTTTCATTCACAGGCAAAGGATCGTATCTGCAGATTAATACAAAGTGGTGTTGATAGTGGTGGTAGACTTGTTCTTGATGGAAGAAACGTCGTGGTACATACTTAAACCCTAAGAAAAGGCTGATGGCAAAGTGGCTTCATTTTCTTTGTGGTTTTGCCTGCTGTATGATTGTGACTGTCTTGGATGCATATTAGGTTCCAGGGTACAAGGATGGTAACTTCATTGGTCCTACTATCGTATCAGATGTGAAAAGCAACATGGAGTGTTACAAGGTACTTTAACTCCTTTTGCAGGACTTTTTTCTTTGATACTTCATTGAGCCTCAACTTGTGTAACTCTAGCATTTGTTGTTGAACAGGAAGAAATCTTTGGTCCAGTTTTGCTTTGCATGCAGGTACGTTAATTCCTTTGATCTTGTCATTAAATCTCTTAATGGCACAAATCTACATCATATAACCAATTTTTCCATTTGTCCACATACAGGCAGACAGCCTAGAAGAGGCTATAGAAATTGTCAATAGCAACAAGTAAACACTTACTTCTTACTCGTGTTTCCCTTAACTACCAACTGTTCAGGATTATCATTTGTTATAAATCTCTTCTATCTCATTATTCAGATATGGTAATGGAGCATCTATATTTACCACCTCTGGTGTAGCTGCAAGGAAATTCCAGAACGAGATTGAAGCAGGCCAGGTGTGTGCAACTATTTTGTATGGAAATCTACGAAATGCACAAACCTCAAACCCATGATACTCACTTTGCTTTGAATTGTTGATGCCTGACATGTCTGGTGTTGGCTTAGGTTGGTATCAATGTACCCATTCCAGTTCCATTGCCATTTTTCTCGTTCACCGGATCTAAGGCATCATTTGCAGGAGATCTCAATTTCTATGGTAAGAGAAACTTCCCTTCTTATTGAAAACCAATGCTATGCACCCTCTGCCATACTTCTGTAGTATTAAGCGCCAATGAATATATAATTTTAATCAGGGTATGGGTTCAGTGTCATCTGAGTAGTCAGAACACCTCGATGGCCAAGCATGTCCCCAAATGTTACCTGCTTTATATGCCACATATATTTGTATAATGTAATATAATTTTCATGACATTTTGTTTCTTTACGGTTTCAGGCAAAGCAGGTGTTCAGTTCTTCACCCAAATAAAAACAGTGACTCAACAATGGAAGGATTTACCAGGCCAGGGAGTATCGTTGGCCATGCCTACGTCGCAGAAAACCTAATGAACTTAGTTGGAGCTGAATAAATTAAAGGAATAAGAGAAGGCCATTCCATGTTTCATATCCACCGTTACATTGCATTTAGGCTATCTTCGCTGTTTAAAAAGGATGAATATAAGGGACGCTACGCTAGTGATGCATACTGTGTAGATGTGATTGTGCTTTACCCCAAGTTTAGATTATTGAATAATGAAGTTGAGTCAACACGTTCACCAATCCAAATACTACACTATAATCTTCATCAATATTTAGCTTAGAATTAAACAAAAGAAAACCACAACGTTGAAAGGTGATTTACAATTGGCATACAGAGATGCTCTAGCCTCTATGTCAAAATTTACATTTCATGTCTATTTTACATCATTTATATCGTTAGAGATTCGACATTTATCCTACGCAGTAAGAAATTTGGAGTCAGTCACTCCCTGTCAAATTATTAAGAAGAGTATTATTCAGTTTATGTCTCTAAGTTGCAACGTGATGAAGATTGGTTGCTTGCATCTGATATATGTGAGAAGTTGAAATTGTTTTACAAGCCAACCGAAGTATTTTTTGAAACCACGTATCTTATTCCCAATCTTTTTTTCCCTAAGATTTGTTCGATTAGAAAGTCATCAGATTAGTGGCGTGTCTCTAATTATCCAGTGGTAAGAGAGATGATATCAAACACGATTGAAAATTTTGACAAGTATTGGACTGCAATCCATGGGATAATGGGTGTGGCAACTATTTTGGATCCTGGATTCAAATTGAAGTTGATTGAGTATTACTTTCCCAAACTCGTTAATTAGGATGATGTACAAGAAAAAAATTCAAGGAGTTCAGAACTTGTGTTTTGAGTTACTATGTAAATATATGAGCACAATTTCTAGAAAGGATGGTCAGACATACGTTGGTCAACCACAATATGAGTTGATGCTAATGATTTTAGTGAATTTTTGGATTTTATGGGGATGCACCTAGTAGTACCGTCAAGTCGGAGTTGGATTACTATTTGGCTAATGTTGTTATGCCTCCGGAACAAAAGTTTGACATTTTAAATTTGTGGAAGACTAATAGAAGCAAATATCCGACCTTGAATCAGGTTGCTGAAGACATTTTAACGATTTCAGTCTCTATAGTTGCTTCGGAGTTTGCATTTAGTACGGATGGTAGGTTTGTTAGCTCACATTGCAACTGACTTCATCCAAAGACATTAAAAACTTTGATGTGTGCGCAAAACTAGTTATGGGCTGATATTAGAGGTAATAAAAAGTCTAGCTATGAATATCCTAGTTATTTATTTTATGTTTGGTGATGTAAAACAACACCAAATTTTTTATTTGTTTTCATATGTTTTTTTTTTTCCCTCTATAGAAACTAACTTAGAAATTTTAGGTTGGCTAAGTTTTTGCAACAACAAAAGAGCAAAGCGTGAATGTGTGATGAAGCGTGATGGTCTTCGTTTTGTTGTTTGTTTTGGCTTTGAATAATTTAGAATTTAGCTTGTTGGACTATTTGCTACAAAATGTGTAATGAGGGAATGCTGTCTGTTTTTGTTCTTAGAATGTATAAGCCAAAACTCTATACAGGTTGTTTTTGCTACAAAATTTATACAGATTATTATGATTTAAATTTGTGGTTATTATGATTTAAACATTTATTCAGGTTATGATTTAAATTCATGCCTGCAAAATTTACACGTGTATTGTAATACAGGTTTCATAATTATACAGGCCTACAAAATGAGCCTGAAAATTTCAACTCCAAAATGAGACTATGAAAATTCAGGACCAAAATAGCTTGGCGAGGCGGAGAACCAGCAACCACCAGTAAAACAGTAGATCTGTAAAAGAATTGGCGAAGCGAGGATGTTTTATACCAAAATGAGACTATAAAAATTCAGGACCAAAACAGCTTGGCGAGGCGGGGAACCAGCAACCACCAGTAAAACAGTAGATCTGTAAAAGAATTGGCGAGGCGAAGATGTTTTGTAAATAAAAATACAAATGAATTGACATGGCAGATTCGGGGATCCACGATCCCTGTCAGGACAGGAACATATTTGCTCAAATCCGCCCCCATTGCCTTCCCTAATATACACCGTCCATAAGGCATTTGAAGCATGCAATAATTAAATGATCAACTCATTATTGATATACAAAGATGAGCGCAAGATAGATGCCATAAGTGTGTTTCATGAGCTCATGTCAACCTTTTATTTACTTATCTTGAATCAACTCTTGTCACTTCGGCAAAAGAAAAATTATATATAAAAGAGCACTTGTAGTTTATATATAATGCAGAAATTCTAAATGGCGAGGAAACCAGTGAGGAAAACAGTGAGGAAGGTGGTGTGACCATTCATCCCCTCGAGATGCACACTTATATTTTTGAGATGCACAGAAGCGTAAATCTCGAAAGAATGAGTGGTCACACCCTCTCCCTCGCTGATTTCCTCGACAGTTAGACAAGCTATATATAATGAATGTATATTATCAAGAAGTATATTATTAATGGAGAAGCTCGCAATTCCATGCAATTGACGAGATTGTTAATGTTGTGCATTAAGATACATTAAAAATAGTGTGCATTGAAGCTTAAGATAATGTTTTTTTATCAGTGGAATAATTTGGCCCATGCAATTTATAATCATATAGTTAGTACTAGTAGATGCCACAACATACTCCTAATCCAAATAAAAGCGCTTTTTTCCCTTAAAAAAAAGTATATTTGTTATGAAAGACCAAACTTCTTATAATATTTGTCATGAATAAATTAATTTCCTTTCAAAAACATTTCGTAGAAGTTTCATTTGGTTGACAAAGATAATCAAATTATACAATAAATCCTTAATCAATATATAAAATACTAGACAACGAGTGGTATAATTTTACGCTCACTAATCATAATTTTTTGAGTAGAAGGTTAATTACTTAACTAGGATTGTAACATTCCTCTATGTTTCCAAAGTTAACGTCCCCGTCGGCTACTCTATCGACACAAGTCCAATGGTAGCCCTCTCAACAACTTCGCAGTATGCCCATACATAATGCTAAATTGTTTTAATCCAGCCTCTATGACGCCCCTCCCGAGAATCAAACTTGGACGTGGGGTTTGACTCTAATACAAATTATTAAAAACCAACCAATACTCCTAAAAAACCTGAATCCTCTCTTTGCTTTGCAACCACTGTTGTCCCCTCTTCCTCCCCTTTCTCTCTATTGCGGAATACCACATTTAGTAACTCTCCACATTTGCAGCATCCATTCCGATTGCAGAATACCATGGAAGATTACTTGAATAAATACAAGGTAAAGGCAACAATTGTCGCTCAGTTGGTTCGCTTGCAGTGCCCCAAGAGCCCTTGGACGCTGCAACAATTGCAGAAGCAATTGTCATCTCTTGATTTTATGAAGAAAAAACTTAACTAAATATAGGCATGGACTCTATTCAAATGATTATGTTGTAATTTGGAAACTTAGTTTCCTTGTCAATGAAAAACCATTCTTGTCAAAATCTTGTATTCTCCTTTTTTCTTGCTCAGAATGGTGATACAATTCATCAAGTCTACACGTTTTGACACCGAGGGCATGATACAATACCTATGTTTAAGGCACAAATACACACTACACGAAAAGTGTCTGGCCGTGCCAACAACATGAATAATACACTAGTTAGACTATTATTAAGAAGTGTAAAATGAGCTTTGTCTAAGAAGGTTTTGCAGTGGCACGTGAGTACAATCCACAAGATTAAATAGCACGTGATGTATCACGTGCATTTGACTGTATTTACAGCAACTTAGGGGACAAAATGAGAGATTAGTGGCTCAAACCATGGACCTATTTGTCCATTCCTTTCAATCCCAAAGTTTACCCTTAGAAAATGAAAATAATAGTAATAACATTTTTATAAGGGATGGCCTAAGAAAGTCTTAAACTCTGCCCTTTTTTCCAACTTTTTAGGGTGCCTACAGATCAATCAGAATTTTAGAATTGTTAGAAGTTAGAACAATTAAAACTAGTGAACAAACTAAATAATTGAAGAAATGTATTATTTATTAAAAAAAAAAAACTAATTGAAAATCTATTATCTTCGACATAGCTTCCCTTATACTTTAATAAACTGGGTTTTAGGTAAAACCAAACAGTGTTTTTATGGAGCCTAGTCCTAGAGTACTGATTTGTGTTTAGAAAGATGGTTCGCACGTGATCGGACCACTCTACCCTTCTCTCCATGGGTTTAAATGATCTTTGAAACTTTTTGTTAGGATAACGTTGCTTATGAAAAACTTTATTTTATTAAAAAATCTTTTTTTATTAAAAAATATTTTTTACCCTTAACCCTCCCCACCCCATGCCGCCGATCGAGTTCGAACCCGTGACATGTGATATCATCCATCACACCTCTACAAATTCAGTTGGTACACCTTTGGCTTATGAAAAATACTTATGCCTAATCATTCGATTAACAATACTACCTTAGTTGAGCATATCCTTGTATTTGGTAAAATTCCTCAAACAAAAATTCTTAACAGCTAGGCCCCTAGCGTCAGATCCACACCTAGTTTTTTCAATCAAGTTCTACAATCAAGCTCATAACATAACCCAAAGTTTTTTGTTGTTGATCAACAATTTACCTACTATAGGTTTATTGCCCAAATGTATAGCGGAATGTATAAATTTACCTACTTAATTTTGCTAAACATTTTTGCTCGGAGATGCTCTATGACATAAAAGAAATGCCAAATTCATGTAGAGCACAACGAGTAGGGATTTGATGACTTACTAAATTATGTGCTGAACTAACCAGCGGAAAGGATAGGTATTAATGTGCTCTGAGGAAGAAAAAAAAACGTGAGCAAAATTTGTTGTTGTCTGAGCCAGTATGCAAGACAGTTCACCATATATACAGTCTCAGTGCAGTGGTGTGCTCCTCGTGACTGAACACGAGATTCACCCTACATGCTAAAACCGTTGGCCATTCAGAATGTAAAAACTGTTGGCCGTTTAGTCTCAGTGCAGTGGTGTGCTCCTCGTGACTGAACACGAGATTCACCCTACATGCTAAAACCGTTGGCCATTCAGAATGTAAAAACTGTTGGCCGTTTAGAATGTATATATTTAATATCCTAAAATTATAATTAACAATTGTTCTTCGTTCTTAATAGTTAACCTTATATTTTAGGATAACAAAATCCTAGATCATGTATAATTACGCAGAAGCTACTCATGGTAATGGGTAAAAATCTTATTAAGAATAATTTATTAAAGTTGTTAGAGTATGTACATTAATTATAATTAAACTATCGCATAACTTTGCTAGGGAACCAAGTTTTTGCAACCAAGTTCTACAATCAAGCTCATGACATGGCATAATCAAATGAGGTTTTTATAACCTCGTTATATGTATAAACACTTGGGAGAATTTCATCATCCTTCCGAGATCACGCCAAATCACCATGGTTGCAAAACTTGATTGAAAAAACCTTTTTTAAAGAGCAAGCAAAAGAGAAGGCTCGTACCCGTTTATTAACAAAAACATCACTATATACATAATAATAAAATGATGGCATCAGGGGAGGCTCCCCTGCGTGTTTTTAGAAAAAGAGATCTCCTCTAGAACTCCTCAAGATCACCTCAAGAACTCAATATCTCCTCTCTCTTTCTTAAAAATGTGCAGAAGAGCCTTCCCTGACGCAAATCTAACGCTAGGGGCATGACTCCTCAAATGAGTAGCATGCCCTTTCAAGTGCATATATGCACTTTTTAGAAGAACTTAAAATGCCAGTTCTTAATTCATTTGAGTATTGTGTGATAGGAACAATCATAGTACATTATTTAAAGTTTAAAACTTATTTATTAAAAAAAAAGTTATTCACTTTTTTCAATTACTCTTTAGAACGAAAATTTCATATCTAAGCTCAATAAAGAGGATTGTGTAATTTATTATTTATAACTCTTAAATGAAGCCGAGAATGGGGTACATGTTGCTTCAATTGATTTGGAAATTGGAATCGACTTCCGTTGCTTTGGAAGTGGAGTTTCTTCCGTATGAACAACGATTATATTTGTATCCTTATAAAAGTGAAGTTGCTTAAAATGATTTGGAAATTGGAATCGACTTCCACTTCTTTGGAAAAGTAAAGTTTCTTTCGTATGGGATTTTGTAAACATATCAGAACAAGATAATTGAGAAAATGATTGATTGTCTACTTTAATGCATTACGATAGTGAACAAACAGAGTTTGTCTACAAAATAATAATGATAATAATAATTTTATGGAGTATGATCTTAGAGCACTGATTTATGTTTGGGAGAGTGGTTTGCAAGTGATCGGACCACTCTACCCTTCTCTCCATGGGTTTAGATGGTCTTTGAAACTTTTTGTTAGGATAACGTTGCTTATAAAAAAAATGATTAAATTTTTTTTACCCTTAGCCCTCCCCACCCCATGCCGCCGATCGAGTTCGAATCCATGACATGTGATACCATCCGCCACACCTCTACAAATTCAGTTGGTACACCTTTGGCTTATGAAAAACATTTATGCCTAATCATTTGATTAACAATACTACCTTAGTTGAGCATATCCTTGTATTTGGTAAAATTTCTCAAACAAAAATTCTTAACAGTCAGGCCCCTAGCGTCAGATTCACGCCAGGGGAGGCTCTCCTGCATGTTTTTAGGAAAGAGATCTCCTCAAGATCTTCTCAAGAACTCAAGATCTCCTCTCTCTCTCTTAAAAATATGCAAGGGAGGTCCCCTGGCGTGAATCTGACGCTAGGGGCCTGACCCCTCAAATGAGTAGCATGCCCTTTCAAGTGCATAAATGCACTTTTTAGAAGAGCTTAAAATGCCAGTTCCTAATTCATTTGAGTATTATGTGATAGGAACAATCATAGTACATTATTTAAAGTTTAAAACTTATTTATTAAAAAAAAATTATTCACTTTTTTCGATTACTCTTTAGAACGAAAATTTCATATCTAAGCTTAATAAAGAGGATTGTGTAATTCATTATTTATAACTCTTAAATGAAGCCGAGAATGGGGTACATGTTGCTTCAATTGATTTGGAAATTGGAATCGACTTCCGTTGCTTTGGAAGTGGAGTTTCTTCCGTATGAACAAGGAAGTATTTGTATCATTATAAAAGTGAAGTTGCTTAAAATGATTTGGAAATTGGAATCGACTTCCACTTCTTTGGAAAAGTGAAGTTTCGATCGTATGGGGTTGTGAAAACATAATAGAACAAGATAATTGAGAAAAGGAGTGATTGTCTACTTTAATGCATTACGATAGTGAACAAAAGTTAAACCTTAAACATATATATATATATATATATATGAACTTTTTATTTTAATACCACTTTGATATATCACAATAAAAAGCAAGAATGATGGAGCTAATTAAACATAAAGAGTAAGTTTAGGCAATCAACCATTTTTATTATCAAGATTGGACTCTTTTATATTTTTACTCATTTTCTTTAAAACACAACTAATAACATCAATTATATAAGGGGTATAAGTGTAAAGAGCTCCAACCCTGACAAAAAAATAACCGATAACCTGACTCTCTAGAATTGGGGCTTCCAAAATCTGTCTACCACCAAATTATTTTGGGCAAATAATGGCATGAAAAGACATTTCAACAATATGTGAAAAAAAACGGATCCAATATTATTATTTGCATCAGATGTGGAATCCACTTCTTCCTGCTTGGAGTTAATGCTCACTTTACTTTTACGGTGACCATTGCAACAACCACATTTCAACCATTCATAGAAACTTTTCTTGAGGGCGAAGTTTGCTTTGAAGTTTTTTATAGCTAGGGTTTATCGAGTAACCAAAGCAAATTCCCTCTTTGCATAACAAAGCTTACCATTAAATCACTCTCATGGTGGAATTTAAAGTAATGCAATGTGCTTTAGTAGTTGAGTCCACATCGTTTACGTTGTTGTGTGTGCTTGTGGTGTAGGGTTTCAAACTCTGTCATAGGCAATTTTAATCGACGAGCTAACGCGCACAGCCACACATATAGTACCATGCACCTCTTAAACAAAACAATTATAAATAATTCAGAGTTTTTTTATTCATTTTACAAGGAAGTATTTATAGGGATACAAATAATAATCTTAACTAGAAAATGAAAGATAATTCAAATACCGGTTAATCCAATATTGCTAAATGACTACAATCTTTGTTAATCCGATATTCCTAATTATATAATTATTATTCATATATGTTAACGTCATCCGCTACAAGCTAGTTGACACTAATATTAAGTAGGCATAGTTGTAAAAAATTATTAAATAATAATAATGATAGAAATATAAATATGCTTTCATTCATTTCATGTCCAAGCAAGTCACATGAGAGTTATCTATTGAAATGCAAAATCACAAGTTCAGAGTTCTACCCCTAACGATGACTTTAATTGATTCCAAGACACATTGAAAACTCTGTTCATCCTCCAAAGCAAACAAAAATGAGAAGAAGAAAAAAAACGTTAATTGTATGAGTCCTTCTAGCCGGCATTTTTACACTTTTGCCCCTGCCTTTTTAAACCCTCTTTAAATATAATCACAATAAAGAAGGGGCAAAAGGGTAATTTCACCCAGCCAGGCGTGAAAACCAGGCCGACTACCCAATTTGACTAGAATTTTCGTAATTGTATAATAATTAAGAGTATGTATCAATCATTTCACTCTTTCAGCATCTAATAATGACAGTCATTAATATAAAAAGATACAATATGAAAAATTCTAGAGAGTTTGGTCCGAAAGCACTCATTTAATGTGTTTGGGAGGGTGGTCTGCACGAGATTGGACCAATTACCATTCTCCAACTTCTCCAAACCCATGGAGAGAATAGTAGAGTGGTCCGATCACGTGCAGACCAACCTCCCAAACACAAATCAGTGCTTTAGTATCAGACTCCGTAGAAGCTCTGACACAATATTCTACAATGTATATCTTAAAATTTAAGATGTTATCGGATCATTTTGCATGAAGTTTATTCTGGATTCAAGTATTTTGTTCCAAATGAGAAAGAAAAACACATCACATTTCCATGACAGTAAATATTCACTCTTGGACACACAAGTGTAAATTAAGTCCAAACCAAGCCCAAATCCAAAACCCATCCACTATAAACACACAGTGAGATCAGTACACCATTCATTCATCCCTTCCTCATCAACAGTCCAACACACAATTTCCAGCTCTCTCTTCTTCCCTGTTTTGCAGAGAAGAAGAGTGCAGTCTCTCTAAAACACTTGAAAGTAAAACTTCACTACTTCCATTCTAATAGGAAAAAATGAGTCAAAAGCGCTTTGCAGTTCTTCTCTGCGCACATGACTCTGAGTATGTCAAGAAGAAGTATGGAGGATACTATGGAGTGTTTGTGAAGTTTTTGATGGAAGAAGGAGAGAGCTGGGATGTTTATAGAGTTGCAAATGGGGAGTTTCCAGAGGACGAAGAGCTTCGACACTTGGATGGCTTTGTTATCACTGGTAGTGGTTGTGATGCTCATGGAAATGATGCTTGGATCTGTAGATTAGTGAACATGTTGAAGAAATTGGATTCCATGAAAAAGAAAGTTCTGGGTATTTGCTTTGGACATCAGGTATTTTTTTTCCGATTCATTTGATTCTCATTCGATTTTTTTTGTGAAATGGGGTTGATTGATTTCTCATTTTGTGAATTGGGTTTGTGTTTTTTTTTAGAATGGTGATGTGTTTGATCTTTGGATCTTGTGTGCTTTATTTGTGACCTTTTTTTAACTTTTTAAGACAAAAAAGTTTTGGCATTTTTTTTGGGTATTAGCTGTCCTTGTGTAAACATGATCTCTGAGTTTAATGGTACTTAAAACATTTGGTAGGGGTGGTGACCTGACCCATCGGCCTTTGAGAGGTTGACATAGCATTTGATGCCAAAATGTGGTCTGGTCTGGAGAATAAAAATTGCTTGAGACTAGAATCGCAATCAACCATGACTGTATAGTTACATTGACATGCCTTGTATGCACCAAGTGGTTGATGCAATCCATGTACATTAAATAGTTGGTGTTTGCGTCTCATTCAGCTTTTATTTCAATATAAAAATGTTAATATAATTTAAATTAAGCTTTAAACTTTTCGCTTTGATGTGTACAAACCTTAAATATCTTTAAATACACTTGTTTTGTGTATAGTTTAAGATACGTATGGAATTACTGGGATGTACATTACTAGAAGTTGTCAAACTAATCTCAAAATTTTCGATGCATCACTGTGGAATATATGTGGTGTGAGTGCTACAAGTACATTATCACATGTTAGGGAAAAATAATGTACTTGTAATGAGTGGCAGCTTGAAAACATCACGGCCCTGAGTCAGGATCAGCATCAGCATCAGGGATAATGTTGTTTAGCCTAACGACACATCGGGCCCTCATGATTGAACGAACAATGTGGGTGGTGACGAAGCATAATGTCGGTATCTTTGATGGGTTGATATATGGCCAAATATTGCTATCTTTATGCTAACTAAAATCATGGGTTAATGTATTGTGTCGTAGTGATTTGTTATCGCAGATTGTATTTAGGCCACTTATACTGAATATATATATTGAGTTGAAAATAGTTTATCATGATGAGATGAATTTTGTTGAGATCGTAATTGTGTATTTGTCATTATGATCACAGATCTTGTGCCGAGCATTAGGAGGAAAGACAGGGCGATCACTTACAGGATGGGACATTGGTGTGAGATCAATCAATTTATCGACTTCTAAACTATCAAATTCCTTACAGTTGCCTTCTAAACTTTCAGTGATTGAATTTCATCAGGACGAGGTTTGTAAATTTTATTTCTTACAAAGCTTTTTTATTGAGACAAGTGTGTGAGAATATAATTTCACTTGTAATGAATAACCAGGTTAGGGAGCTGCCACCAACAGCAGAGGTGATTGCATCGTCAAGCAAAACTGGGATAGAGATGTTCAGTTGTGGGTCACATATCTTGGGTATCCAAGGTCATCCTGAGTACACGAAAGACATTTTACTTCACCTCATGGATCGATCTCTGCAGCGCAACATTATTCAGGTTTGTTTGCTTAGCATTGTTGTGTTCATTTGGTAATAATTCATGCAAAAAAGATGGATATAAGTAGACTTCGATGCCAAGAAACAGGGCCCCTGTCCCTTGTTTGAGTTAGACACAATCGCCCTACTATTAAAAGTCACAAACTTTGGTTTCTGCGGTCCAAATTTGTTGGAATGCTTTACATCTCATAAATCATTCAAGGTCATTGGTTTCGTGAAACTGATAGTTATTCTTTTTGTTGAGAACTCATTCTCCAGAGGGTGGACTTTGTTTTCAAACAAAAGTGTACAAAATGGGGTACTTATTAGCTTCAGTGTAGGTCAAGGCAATCATTTTCATCGAAAATGTAAGCAAACAAATGTCATTAACATTTTTCTTTTCTTTTTATCCAATTTCAACTTGTTGGCAGGATCATCATGCGGGTGTGGCAATGGAGAGTATGAAGGCATGTGAGCCAGACAGGGATGCGTGGACGAAACTGTGCAAGAGCTTTCTTAAGGACACGATAATTCCTCTGGAACTAATTTAAGCACAGCTTTAGAGGTGACTGTAAAACAAAGGTTGACATGTTGAAGAATAGATTCTAGCAGAGTAACATGGAAAAGGGATATAATTCATGTATTAAGTGAATGGTAAGTGAACCCCTTGATTTTAAAAGGCCCTTTATGATGTTTTAAGTTTATGGAACGAGCTTACTCGCTTAATAAGTCAATAGAGAATCCAGTTTTGATTGTACACTTTTCTGTCTGCAATTTGATTGTATATCTATTTCAACACACAGACTATTTCGAACCTGTAACCTGTATGGAATCAGAACTTTTGCAAACACTCTAGCAACATCTGAATTAGGGAATAATGAAACATGAAGAGCACCAAAACATTGTGTCACTAGTGACTGCATGACAAAAATTCATTCACTTACAGTTCCAAGTAAAGATTAATTTCAAATGTAAAGCCAACGGTGTATCAAAATCTGTTCCTCAGACTCAGCTTCGAAGCTGAAAAGGTTTAGAAGGTCCAATCTCATGGAGATGATTATGTGGTTGCTGCTAATGTTCTGCCAAAGAGTAATTCTTCATTACATACAAAACCAGCCACCAATTTGTACATTCCAGACAATATATCGGCTAAGTATAGGAATAACATTAGATGTCGAGGACATGTCAAATCTATAACGTTTTTTTTTTTTTTTGGGTTCAAAACACGCAGATGTTTATTAAAGAAAGAAAGGGAAACAAAATACAAAGGAAATCATTCCTATATCAAGGAATATGCCAAGACACCATGAAGGTGTCAAAAACCAAATCCCTAAACAAATTACAAGCCGAACCCATCCTCCACAACAATTCCCTAATCTCAATAACGATAGAATGCTCTGATCTGTTGCGCCCTTCAAATACCCTCTTATTTCTCTCCTTCCACACGTCAATATAACCACACTAAGCTAGACTTACTTATACTCGCACAGTAGATCTTTAGACCAAACCACAAGAAATTGGCAGTACAAACGAGTAATACAGCACCCAAAAGCTAAAGAAATATGATATAGGGGGTGTTTGGAAACACACTCAAAAGCAACTTATTTGCTTATATCAATCGAAAACTACTTAATTAAGTTTGGGAACTCCAAATCTTTCAACTTTTAAGGAGTTATTTTTATGCTTGAATCCTAAGTCAATTTTTTTGCTTTGAACTTATAAATATTTTGGCTTTTGGAAATAACTACGCACTCTTTTATGTTTTCACACATATCTTCAACTTTTTATCTCTCCTTCATATTTGATCTAACCAAACTAACTATAAAAATAAGTACTCATTTTGTCGCATAAGTTCTACTAAAATAAGTAGAAGTGCTTATACTTTTGGTTGCTAAACACCCCCATAACAATCTCTACCAAAATAAGCACTAAAGCATAGTAGTTATTGATTCAGGTAATTTGCCATAAGAAAGAACCTGATGCAGATCAAGGAAAACCGATAGAGGATATCAATATCCCCAAGACATCGCCATTTATAATCCACCTAGAACCAAAAAACACCAACTAGTACTGTAGTTCCAATGACACTTGCGCTACCAAGATGAGAACTTGCTAGCTTTGCCCAACACATTGATCGTTAAGGCCCTGCAAAAGTGAACAATAAGCAACCATGAGTAAGAATACTTTCTTCTCTTTTAAATAATAAGAGATTCGATTTGCAATAAACGATAGAGTAAAGTAGCAGCCTCTATTTCAAGCAGACATCATGGAACCAGAACTATTGCGACACACAACATATCCACATAGAATTGGCACTTGCAACGTCACTCAGATTATTTTTTATGCACTGCACAGAAAGACCAGATTTACTAAAACATGAGTGATGAAACCATTTCATTCACTTGCAGTAAAAAGAGAAACGTGATAAGCATACAAAGGGGTAAAAAACAGTACTTTTTCTAACAAAGTTCCCACCAGCAGAAATGTGCAACTGGAGAATATCGACATTCAGGGTGTCAAGCACACCTTTATATCGATTCAGAAAAACGTTATCAATAGTTGGTTGAATCACACAAGACTATTGACCTAAATGAGTATTGTCATTTGTCATCATGAATCATGAAACATAATAAACACAGCTTCATGGACAATATCACAAGAAGCAACAAGATATTTATACAGAAACTATACCTTTAACATGTAACAGATCGTTCTTAGAACTCATGTTTATGCTTTCGCAAATCTTGTATCAATCCACTGGCAGCACATATGAGAAAGCTCAACTTATAAATGTTTTCTATCCCTAACTGCATATATATATACTGCCGTATACCATATGTGTTATTGAGCTTAACGATATGACCTCAATCTCACAAAGTGATTAAGAACAAGAAAATTAGAGGCTTGGAAAATTGCTTGATAAAAAGCTTTATAATAAAGGTATTATAGGTTAACTTTGTATTTGACATACCAATGATAAAGAGCTTGCAAACAAAAATGCAGAACATGGCAAGCTTACAGCAAGAACAATATGCACATACAAAATCCAAAACAAAAGGAAGCTCGACCAAACAAGCTTGAAAAATAAAACATTTCTATTGATCTTTTGGTCTTCTTTCTAGTACAATACCGCAAACTTGAGGATGAAAGAAGAACAAGGAGCATAATATTGCCTACCTCTTTGAATGCCTTAGATTAAGATATGCAAACATCTGAATCACCAACATTGTTGGCTGCTGGTGCTGGAGCAGCAGTTTTCACCTTTTCAACTTGAATGGTTCGAGGACCCAGTATGGCATCCACAGCCCTGTATGCGATACATATTCCAGCACCCTAATAGAAGCCTATAACAAACAGATTATTACTCAAATTATTGTTGGATTTGGCTGGATTTGATGAGAAATACTTGGAACCTGCTGGAAGAAGTAGAAGGTAGAGGAAGGTGATGGAGAGTTCCATCACCACATCTCTTCACCGCCTCTGGAGGCTATTAAATAAGGGTTTCCCCCCTTCTTCCTCCCCATGGTTCTTTCCTTGTGAGTTTGTGAGGAGTTAGGGTTCATAAGCCCTCCTTTGTTTGTGTACGTGAATCCGAGGGAGAAGAGAGAAAGTTGAGGAGCGAGAAATTTCTTTCTTTTGTTTGTCATATATTTGTGGTGCCGCTTAGACACGAGAGTATTTAACGTTGTTGACATTGTATAGCTCTTTTCATTTGTATTTTTCGATCTTACTAGTAAAGCTATTCTCTTTGACTGTGGACATGGGCAAATTTACCGAACTATGTAAAATTGCTTGTGCAGTACGTGTTTTATTTATTTTCATTTACTTTACATTATCTTGTTTATACTTTGTATTTATTACTTTCTATTACAACTATCAATTGTATTTCATTTATGTTATATTTTCACGAGATGCAACAAATTGGTATTAGAGCCGATGGTTCGGCTTGGCTTTGAAAAGTTGGAAGTGCACGTTGAGGTGGAGATGGGCTTGGCGAGTGCACATTGAGGTGGAGTTTATCCCCGGTGCCAGGGTAGGCTCAATAAGTCTCGCCAAAGTGGAGATTGTTAGAGATGTGTGTTGGCTCAACGTACTCCCACGTCAACTAATGAGCTAAGAGAAGTGAAGTATAAATGGAATTGGATATGTCTCAAATAGCGATGATGCATTTTGGGGGCAGTTGAATAGTTGAGTCTTGTTCGTAAAAACCCCACACTTGGACGCAGCGCATGTCTAAATTTGAGACAATATTGTTGCTTGAGACATGTCGTATAATGGTGGCAGTGAATCGTGGTGGTAGTGCTAGTGCTAGTGACGGGGGTTTTGCAGCTTTCACCCCCGAACCCAACAAGTGGTATCATTTGTTGCGCCTCGCGAAAACACGACATTGGCTTCAAGTATTGCTCCCACTGCTCAATTATTGGTCATACTCTTAAAGCATCTAGAAAGAAACCCAAATAGATTGGAGAACAAAACAAAGGTTAAGAGGTTGTCAAGCCCAATCAACTAACAAATTTCTCAAAACCAGTTCAAACGCAACAAACAAATATGAGAGTCCAACCTACTAGGCATATTTTTAACAGTGAAAAAGAAGGTGTTGGCACTGCAAAAAATGATTGTGGTAAAATAATTAACTCTCTGTAGCAGATGGACAAGGCTAAAGCTGAAAGCACAAATAAAATATACACTTCCCAAACAGATAACCAAATGAGATAAGTACAAAACACAAATTTGAGGCTCTTAATGACATTGAAGATGTTGAGGCTGATGTCTAGGGTAGTAAAGTCATCATTAGTGGTCCGAGAACCAAAACTCATATTTGAATGAAAAGGGCAGTGATGATGTTGGTTACGATGATGGTACAAGGTCTAAAAATAAAATACACAATGGTAAGCAAGATGATAGCAGAAAGAAAAACAATAGTCACGGATAAAAACAAAATTTAGTATCCACTATCCCAAACACCCAACTAGAAGATGACATCGATGAAATGAGAATAATTCTATAAGTGATTATCATCAAATCAAAGAAGATAATCTTGCCTAAACATAATCTTCAATCAAAATGCATCACATCTCCAATCAAATATTCAATATCTCTCTGTATGGCAACAATATATGGTAGCATATTGACTCTCAATCAGAGATTCTCTATTATCCTCTAGATAACAATTGTACAATGTCAAAATGTAATTTGCTAATGTTGTATTGTTTATCTTTCCTGTTTTAGGTTTGATTGGGAGGAAATCTCTCAATATGATTGTAATACTTTACTATATAAGCACACATACACCACCATTGTTTTGTCTGGTGGACTTACCCGTTTACAAGCTTTCTTCTTGGTATCAAAGTTGTTACCAAACTTGTTTTTTCTTCCTCCGTGGCTTCAAACAGCAACCCCATTGCACCAAAATACCCATTTCCATCCATACTCAACATTGGAAACTTCGTATCCATCCAATTGACCCAATCAAACTTTCTGACATGGAAAACCCAAGTAATGGGTTTGATCGAAAGCCAAGCTATGCTTGGATTCGTCATTGAGGAAATATTTATGCCTGATCCAACCATCATTTTTTTCGATGGTGACAGGAAACAAGAAACTGTTAATCCAGATTGTATAGCTTGGAAAAAATATGATTGTTTGTTTCATGGTTGAATTACAGGCACAAAGTATGGAATGCTATTGAGGCTACATTTAAGAGTTTTTTCTTCAACAACAGTTGCATACTCGCAAAGAATGTACGTTGAGTTTGGATGAATACATACGTATATTTAAAGGCTATTGTGATGATTTAGCCGCTACTGACAAATCTCTTAGGGATCGCAACAAAGTTTTTGGTCTTTTACGTGGTTTGGGACAAGGATATGAATCATTTGTCACAACTATGTTGAAGCCTCCAACTCCATTTTATCGTGATATTGTTCCATTACTCCAAAGTTATGAAATGATGCGTAACTTACACAATAAAGATAGTTATGGAAGCAATCACAATGTGGCCTTCACTGCGCAAATATCCTATGGACGAGGCTCTAATAGACAATATCAAAGAGGAAGAGGTAACTTCAGTTTAAGGGGGCGTGGATTCACTCAAACAAGTCATAATGGCTATCTTAACCATCAATCAAATAATTCACAAGTTCCATGCTCCAATGCCACATCTGAGACTGCCACTACTATGCAAAAAATGAAAAAGCCATGATTTGTCAAATATGCGGCAAGCCCAATCATTAAGCTCTCAGGTGTTTTTTTAATGATGTGGCTCAAGCTCTTGCTGCAATGTCTCTTTATGATGCTCAAGACCTTGCATGGTTTCCTGACGCTGGTACTTCAGCCCGTGTGACAGTTGATTCTGGTAACCTTCATACTATTGCTTCTTATTTTGGATCAGAAAAAATTATTGTTGGTAACAGTGATGCATTAGATATAACACATGTGGGTCATACGCATATTAAATCTAGAGACATAAATCCATAACTTAAAAATGTTCTTTTGGTTTCAGAAATTAAGAAAAATCTTATATCTATCAGTCAAGTGACTACTGATTACCCATATGTTTTTAAATTTTCTCGTGATGAATTTGTGATAAGAAACAGGGTCACAGGGCAGTGATTACTTTTGGACAGCGTTCTGGTGATCTCTATACCCTCCAATCAACTGAGAAACGTGTTTTTTTCTCCACAAGATTTTGTACAGCTAGTGATGATACTTGGCATAAGCAGTTGGAGCATCCTCAAATGTTTGTAATAAATCATCTTAAGAAAAATAAGCTGATTAGTAGCAATTCTATCAATAAAGGTATTGTTTGCAACAATTGTCAAATGGGTAAATTTTGTAGGCTGCCATTTTTATCTTCAATGTAGTTATGTGAAGAACATTTTGGAAAAATTCATTGTGATTTATGAGGATCAAGTCCCATTTTATTTTTCCAAAAGTTTTAGTATTATACTATTATGTTATCTTCGATGATGAACACACTCGCTATACATGTTATTCCCCTTGAAATTCAAGTATGATGTCTTATAAGGGTGGGTACAGTCCGGGTCGGTCCAAGATTGGTCTTATTTTGGTCCTGATATAGTGAAATGGGACCTGTACGAGTCGGAAAAACAATTTTTTTTGCTGACCCGATTGGTCTCAGAACGTTTTAAACCGGGACGATCCGGGTCAGGACCATGTCATCCTGGTTTATATATTGATATATATATAGAACTATAGCTTACTTCGCCACTTCTCTTATTCACCTCCCCAAACGGAGGATACAACGACGACAAGAATAAACCTAAGCCTGTCATTCTCTTCGCATTTCAGCGACGTCAAACCCTCGCTCAAGCAAACGCCTCTGCCACCTCTTCCATCCTCGGGTCGGCCTTCCTTCTGTCAATTGACCCCTCGAAAGTTGCTTCCTACGATGAAATCTACAAGAATCTCTCTGAATTCCGCCGCAGATCGAACCCTAATCTTCTCGGGGAGAACTTCTCTTCGGTGGAAAAGTCGATTTCATTCCAAGAGCCTATACAAGAGAAATATTGCTGCAATAAAAAAGGTGTGTCAACTCAGTAATAGGTTGTTCTTTTTCTTTTCGTCCTTGATCTTCTCTGGCCGGCCTCATATCTGCATGAATTTGAAGAAACAAAGTAAAAGATGGGGAGGAAAAGAAAATAAAATAAAATAAAGGTACTTTAAACTTGGTAATGGGTGGTGGTATTAAATGTGATAGACAGTGATGAAAATAGGGAAAGATGGTTGGGACTTATGATGAGTGTTTCCTATTGAGGGGACATAATGATTTGTTTCATTGTTTTGTGTCAAAGGAGATTTCCCTTGACCAAACTTGGAAAAAAATAACAGAAATTCTAGGGGGTGAGGGAACGCGCGAGTGAGAGGGAGTGAGGGATAGGGTGACACCACCCGTCCCCTTTGCGTGTTCCCTCGGTCCCTATAAGGGCTCAAAAAATAATTTAACTTGGGTAGTGCTAGTGAAACATGAGATTATAGCCTTTCTAAGTGACCTTTTCAAATGTAAAGATTAATTTCAAATGTAAAGCCAACGGTGTATCAAAATCTGTTCCTCAGACTCAGCTTCGAAGCTGAAAAGGTTTAGAAGGTCCAATCTCATGGAGATGATTATGTGGTTGCTGCTAATGTTCTGCCAAAGAGTAATTCTTCATTACATACAAAACCAGCCACCAATTTGTACATTCCAGACAATATATCGGCTAAGTATAGGAATAACATTAGATGTCGAGGACATGTCAAATCTATAACATTTTTTTGGTTCAAAACACGAAGATGTTTATTAAAGAAAGAAAGGGAAACAAAATACAAAGGAAATCATTCCTATATCAAGGAATGCCAAGACACCATGAAGGTGTCAAAAACCAAATCCCGAAACAAATTACAAGCCGAACCCATCCTCCACAACAATTTCCTAATCTCGATAACGATAAAATGCTTGATCGAGCCCTTCAAATACCCTCTTATTTCTCTCCTTCCACACATCAATATAACCAAACTAAGCTAGACATACTTATACTCGCACAGTAGATCTTTAGACCAAACCACAAGAAATTGGTAGTACAAACGAGTAATACAGCACCCAAAAGCTAAAGAAATATGATATAGGGGGTGTTTGGGAACACACTCAAAAGCAACTTATTTGCATATAACAATCGAAAACTACTTAATTAAGTTTGGGAACTCCAAAACTTTCAACTTTTAAGGAGTTATTTTTATGCTTGAATCCTAAGTCAATTTTTTTGCTTTGAACTTATAAATATTTTGGCTTTTGGAAATAACTACGCACTCTTTTATGTTTTCACACATATCCTCAACTTTTTATCTCTCCTTCATATTTGATCTAACCAAACTAACTATAAAAATAATATTTTGGCTTTTGGAAATAACTACGCACTCTTTTATGTTTTCACACATATCCTCAACTTTTTATCTCTCCTTCATATTTGATCTAACCAAACTAACTATAAAAATAAGTACTCATTTTGTCGCATAAGTTCTACTAAAATAAGTAGAAGTGCTTATAGTTTTGGTTGCTAAATGCCCCCATAACAATCTCTACCAAAATAAGCACTAAAGCATAGTAGTTATTGATTCAGGTAATTTGCCATAAGAAAGAACCTGATGCAGATCAAGGAAAACCGATAGAGGATATCAATATCCCCAAGACATCAGCATTTATAATCCACCTAGAACCAAAAAACACCAACTAGTACTGTAGTTCCAATGACACTTGCGCTAATAAGATGAGAACTTGCTAGCTTTGCCCAACACATTGATCGTTAAGGCCCTGCAAAAGTGAACGATAAGCAACCACAAATAAGAATACTTTCTTCTCTTTTAAATGATAAGAGATCCGATTTGCAATAAACGATAAGTAGCAGCCTCTATTTCAAGCAGACATTGACACTCAAACAACATATCCACATAGAATTGGCACTTGCAATGTCACTCAGATTATTTTTTATGCACTGCACAGAAAGACCAGATTTACTAAAACATGAGTGATGAAACCATTTCATTCACTTGCAGTAAAAAGAGAAACGTGATAAGCATACAAAGGGGTAAAAAATAGTATTTTTTCTAACAAAGTTCCCACCAGCAGAAATGTGCAACTGGAAAATATCGACATTCAAGGTGTCAAGCACACCTTTATATCGATTCAGAAAAACGTTATCAATAGTTGGTTGAATCACACAAGACTATTGACCTAAATGAGTATTGTCATTTGTCATCATGAAACATAATAAACACAGCTTCATGGACAATATCACAAGAAGCAACAAGATATTTATACAGAAACTATACCTTTAACATGTAACAGATCGTTCTTAGAACTCATGTTTATGCTTTCGCAAATCTTGTATCAATCCACTGGCAGCACATATGAGAAAGCTCAACTTATAAATGTTTTCTATCCCTAACTGCATATATATATATACTGCCGCATACCATATGTGTTATTGAGCTTAACTATATGACCTCAATCTCACAAAGTGATTAAGAACAAGAAAATTAGAGGCTTGGAAAATTGCTTGATAAAAAGCTTTATAATAAAGGTATTATTTGTTAACTTTGTATTTGACATACCAATGATAAAGAGCTTGCAAACAAAAATGCAGAACATGACAAGCTTACAGCAAGAACAATATGCACATACAAAATCCAAAACAAAAGGAAGCTCGACCAAACAAGCTTGAAAAATAAAACATTTCTATTGATCTTTTGGTCTTTTTTCTAGTACAATACCGCAAACTTGAGGATGAAAGAAGAAAAAGGAGCACAATATTGCCTACCTCTTTCAATGCCTTAGATAGAGACATGCAAACATCTGAATCACCAACATTGTTGGCTGCTGGTGCTGGAGCAGCAGTTTTCACCTTTTCAACTTGAATGGTTCGAGGACCCAGTATGGCATCCACAGCCCTGTATGCGATACATATTCCAGCACCCTAACAGATTATTACTCAAATTATTGTTGGATTTGGGCTGGATTTGATGAGAAATACTTGGAACCTGCTGGAAGAAGTAGAAGGTAGAGGAAGGTGATGGACCTCTCTCCACCGCCTTTGGAGGCTATTAAATAAGGGTTTCCCCCCTTCTTCCTCCCCATGGTTCTTTCCTTGTGAGTTTGTGAGGAGTTAGGGTTCATAAGCCCTCCTTTGTTTGTGTACGTGAATCCGAGGGAGAAGACAGAAAGCTGAGGAGTGAGAAATTTCTTTCTATTGTTTGTCGTATATTTGTGGTGCCGCTTAGACACGAGTTTAACGTCGTTGACATTGTATAGCTTTTTTCATTTGTATTATACGATCTCATGGGCAAACTTGCCGAACTATGTAAAATTGCTTGTGCGGTACGTGTTTTATTTATTTTTCATTTACTTTACATTGTCTTGTTTATACTTTGGATTTATTACTTTCTATTGCAACTATCAATTGTATTCCGTTTCTGTTACATTTTCATGAGATGCAACAAATTGGTATTAGATCCGATGGTTCGGCTTGGGCTTGAAAAGTTAAAAGTGCACGTTGAGGTGGAGATGGGCTTGGCGAGTGCACATTGAGGTTGAGTTTATCCCCAGCGCCAGGGTAAATTCAATAAGTCTTGCCAAGGTGGAGATTGTTAGAGATGTGTGTTGGCTCAACTTACTCCCACATCAATTAATGAGCCAAGAGAAGTGAAGTATAAATGGAATTGGATATGTCTCAAATAGCGATGATGCCTTTTGGGGTAGTTGAATAGTTGAGCATCGTTCGTAAAAACCCCACACCTGAATGCAGCGGGTGTCTAAATTTGGGACAATATCGTTGCTTAAGACATGTCATGTAATGGTGGCAGTGAGTTGTGGTGGTAGTGTTGGTGATGGGGGGTTTTTGCAGCTTTCACCCCCAAACCCAACAAGTGGTATCATTTGTTGCGCCTCGCGAAAGCATGACATTGGCTTCAAGTATTGCTCCCATTGCTCAATTATTGGTCATACTCTTAAAGCCTGTAGAAAGAAACCCAAATAGATTGGAGAACAAAACAAAGGTGAAGAGGTTGTCAAGCCCACTAATCAACTAACAAATTTCTCAAAACCAGTTCAAACGCAACAAATAAATATGAGAGTCCAGCCTACTAGGCGTATTTTTAACAGTGAAAAAAAAGGTGTTCGCACTACAAAAAATGATTGTGGTGAAATAATTAACTCTCTGTAGCAGATGGACAAGGCTAAAGCTGAAAGCACAAATAAAATATACACTTCCCATTAGGGGTGGGCATCCCATCCCGCGATCCCGATCCCAATTTCGTCCCGATTTTTTCGGGTCTTAATGGGATTGAATAATTTCATCTCGATCCCGTCCCGTCCCGATCTAGAATGGGATGGGATGGGATGAAGATTTTCAATCCCGCCAATCCCGTCCCGTACCGAGCTAATTTTTTAATATTAATTATTAATATATATATATATTTTTTTATTTTAGGATTGTGGATGCCCATACAAATTCACTGATGTATATAACATTTTTAGCATCTCAATTTTTCTCTCACACACATCTCTAGATTAATCTTTTGATGGTAAATTTGTAATACTTCTCTCTCTGATCTCTCATTCCTTTAGTTATGTTTAGGGTTACTAAAGGGAAGCCAACAAATAACAAAAGAGAGATTCAAGAAACCGAGAAAAAAAAGAAAAGAAGCAAGCTTCAAGAGCAGCACTGTGTTATTGAAGAGAGATTCAAGAAGAATAAGCACTGTGTTCTTGAATAGCAGTACTGCGTTTTTGAAGAGCAGCACAAAAGAAACAAAAGAAAATAAGCGAACTTCAAGTCCAAGAGGAGAGAAATCGAAAAACCAAAAACCCAGGCCACCACCGTGTTCTTGAACAGAGATTCAAGAAGAAGAAGAGAGATTCAATAGCAGCACGCCAGCACACGACGACGACGACACACCTCGTCCCCTCGATCCAGAGTGTTCTCGCTCATATCCAAGACGACAACTCCAACAACACAGTCGGCAGTCGCACACGGCACACGACGACGATGACACACCTCCTCCCCTCCTGCTTCCGCTTCATCCAACTTATCTAGCTCTCTGTTACACAATCCGTCGATTTTTACAGGTAAGATCCAACTTCTTTAGGTCTTTGTTTAAATAAAATTGTTTGACATGGTCCTAATTTTTTTAGGTTTTTAGCTTTCAATGAGATAGGCGTGATTTGTTTGATCAAATTTGTTTAAAGAAAATTTCACCTTGTTAGAATGCCCTTTTTGTTTGGTAGGAGCCCTTACATTGATCAAGAAGAATAACAACTAGGATTTCAGAAACCCCCAATTGGAATTTTGAACCCTAAACACAAATCCAAAGATGAAGAGATCATTGGTAAGTTCTAACTCTTCACTTACCTTCCGTTCTTAGATAGTTATATTATGTTTTGATAATTTTTGTTAAGAATGTATTCTAGTTGATTATGTTCAGACTTTTAGTTGATATGTCCAGATTAGCACGCTGATCCCGTCCCATCATCGGGATGGGGTTTTTCCCATCCCATCCCGTCCCGTCTCGATCCCGTATGAACGGGATGGGATAGGGATGGGTATATCTCGTCCCATCACGTCCCGTGCCCACCCCTACTTCCCATACAGAGAACCAAATTATATCAGTACAAAACACAAATTTGAGGCTCTTAATGACATTGAAGATGTTGAGGCTGATGTCTAGGGTAATAAAGTCATCATTAGTGGTCCAAGAACCATGACTCAGATTTAAATGAAAATGGCGGTGATGATGTTGGTTACGATGATGATGGTACAAGGTCTGAAAATAAAATAGACAATGGTAAGCAAGATGATAGCAGAGAGAAAAACAATAGTCAAGGATAAAAACAAAATTTAGTATCCACTATCCCAAACACCCAACTAGAGATGACATCAATGAAATGAGAATAATTCTATAAGTGATTCTCATCAAATCAAAGAAGATGATCTTGCCTAAACATAATCTTCAATCAAATATGCATCACATCTCCAATCAAATATTCAATATCTCTCTGTATGGCAACAATATATGGTAGCGTATTGACTCTCAATCAGAGATTCTCTATTATCCTCTAGATAACAATTGTACAATGTCAAAATGTAACTTGCTAATGTTGTATTGTTTCTCTTTCCTGTTTTAGGTTTGATTGGGAGGAAATCTCTCAATATGATTGTAATACTTTACTATATAAGCAGACATACACCACCATTGTTTTGTCTGGTGGACTTACCCATTTACAAGCTTTCTTCTTGGTATCAGAGTTGTTACCAAACTTGTTTTTTCTTCCTCCGTGGCTTCAAACAACAACCCCATTGCACAAAAATACCCATTTCCATCCATACTCAACATTGGAAACTTCATATCCATCCAATTGACCCAATCAAACTTCCTGACATGGAAAACCCAAGTAATGGGTTTGATTGAAAGCCAAGCTATGCTTGGATTTGTCATTGGGGAAATATTTATGCTTGATCCAACCATCATTTTTTTCGATGGTGACAGGAAACAAGAAACTGTTAATCCAGATTATATAGCTTTGAAAAAATATGATTGTTTGTTTCATGGTTGAATTACAGGCACAAAGTATGGAATACTATTGAGGCTACATATGCACAAGAATCTCGGGAACGAGAGTTATTTCTTCAACAACAGTTGCATTCTCACAAAAAATGTACGTTGAGTTTGGATGAATACATACGTATATTTAAAGGCTATTGTGACGATTTAGCCGCTACTGACAAATCTCTTAGGGATCACAACAAAGTTTTTGGTCTTTTACGTGGTTTGGGACAAGGATATGAATCATTTGTCACAACTATGTTGAAGCCTCCAACTCCATCTTATCGTGATATTGTTCCATTACTCCAAAGTTATGAAATGATGTGTAACTTACACAATAAAGATAGATATGGAACCAATCACAATGTGGCCTTCACTGCACAAATATCCTATGGACGAACAGGGGCGGATCTAGGATTGCAAACAAAGGGGGGCAAAAAAATTATAGATAATTTAATTTCTAAAATAAATAGATAAATATGATTAAAATAGAGTTTTAAAAGTGTTACAAGATAAACATACATACTGAGTCAATGTAGATGCGCTGTAGATTTAGGTAAAAGCTCTCTGCGGGTTTTCATGTTCTGGTAATGCTGCATAATCACCTCATCATCGATGCCATTAAATATATCTTTCTCAACATATGTAATCAAACTATCTGTCATCCACTGATCACCCATACGATTACGTAATCGATTCTTGACAATCTTCATAGCAGAAAACGTTATCTCGACACTGGTAGTTGCAACTGGTAATATTAAGGCTAAAGTAATAAGCCTATAGACCAAATGATACAAATTTTTTTTTTGTCCTTACCATCTTCTCAACAAGATTGCTAATTCCTGTCAAATTCAAGAACTCGCTATTCGACCTCACATCAATGATAAATGTCTCCAACTGATTATCAAGAGCATCAAATTGTACTTCTGAGAAATCACTTGGATAAAACTGAGCAAAACGAATCAATTTTCCCTTATCAAAATTCGAGAAGAAATCATTTGGACTCAAGCATGAAAGACATAAAAGCAATTCAGTATTCACTTCATTGAAACGATTGTTGAGCTCTGGAAGTTGCAAATCAATCACAACATTAAATAACTGAACCCGATAACGATGCATGTTTGTCACCTTTTCAACATTACGTCGTGACCGTCCCCGAGCAACATAAAATTCATCCAGGTTAGGCATTTCTCTAACATGTTTGCTACAAAATAAGGAAACTTCACCTAGCAAATTATTCCATCCATCATCTCGCATCAACTGTAAGCGTTTCTTAGCTACTATGACCAAACTCATGGCATTCACAATATCTTGATCATTTCTTTGCAATGCTTGTGACAATTCATTTGTGATTCCTAATGTATTTTTCATCAAATGAAGTCCAAATGCAATATCAAAAGATAGTAGTGAATCTAATAAAGTGCATGCTTCAACTCTTTGCTCAGCATATTTTGAGGTCTCCTTAATGCACTCAAGCACATCGATGATAGAATTGAACAACTTAATCAAGCTTATCAAAGTATTGTAATGTGAGCCCCAACGTGTATCTCCGGCTCTTTTAAGAGTTGATTGTTGATTTTGGCCACTTCCACTTGCAAGTTCACCACTTTCAAGTGCTTTTAGAGTGCTAATAGATTGTGCTTCTAAAATAATATCATGACGCTTACATGAGCCACCAACCACATTCACAACACTCGTGATCAAAGAGAATAATAAAACAATGAAATCCTCATTCTTTGCAACGACAATCCCAATAGAACTAGAACTCACATTATTTATTCTTTTAAAGTATCTATCCATCACTCGTCAGCACAAGTGCTCAAATATTTAACTACACAAATACAACAACACAATCCCAATATTCATATTAATAAATGCTATCCCAGATTCCCAAATTATCAAATTTGTAATGTAAATCAATAATTAATACATGAAAGAGAAGAAACCTTACCAAATATTAAGAACCTGAGATAATGGCCTTTTCAGCAGATGAAATTAAATACTCACTTAAGCTTTAAGGATCAAATATTCGCTTTGTCAAAGCCTAAACAAATAAACAAATTAAATTAAATTAAAAATCAAATATAAAATATTCCTATATAAAGATAACATAATAAATTAAATGCTTAAACAAATATGAAATACCTCATTAAAGCTTAAACAAATATGGTACAAAAGAAAGAAATTTACCATATATTTGAATGATTAAAATAATATTTTAAATAATTTTAAAAATAACAATCCATTTATAATTTCATTATCTCTCTCTCATTTGTCTTTTTTATCAAACCCAAGTTACCCAACCAAACCAAACCCATAGCCACACTCAACCCTATTTGTCTTTTTTATCAAACCCAAGTTACCCAACCAAACCTAACCCATAGCCACACTCAACCCTCACGCCTCATTTCATTATCTCTCTCTCATTTGTCTTTTTTTATCAAACCCAAGTTACCCAACCAAACCAAACCCATAGCCACACTCAACCCTCACGCCTCACTTCAATCTTCTTTATCTCACTCAAAGTCAAACTCTTCATTTCACTCAAACAGAAAGAAAGTTCTTCTCACTCAAACAGAAAGAAAACAAGAAAGCTCTTCATTTCATTTCACTCAAACAGAAAGAAAGCTCTTCATTTCACTCAAACAGAAAGCTCAAGTTCCTCATCTCACTCAAACTCAATCTTCTTCGTCTCAGTCAAGATTCAAGCTCAAGCTCACTCTTCTTCATCTCACTCAAACTCAATCTTCTTCGTCTCAGTCAATACTCAAGCTCAAGCTCACTCTTCTTCATCTCAGTCAAGCTCACTCTGCATCTCACTGAGAATCAGGGAGATGAAAATCAGGGAGATCGACTTCATCAGAAGAGAGATCGATCTCCATCAGAGTTCATCAGAGTTTCTGATCTAGGTTTCGATCTCAGAAGTTTCTGATCTAGAGTTCATATGGGTTTCAATCAGAGTTTAGATCAGAGTTTCTGATCTAGAGTTTAGATCAGAGTTTCTGATCTAGAGTTTCGATCTCAGAAGTTTCTGATCTAGAGCTCATATGGGTTTCTCAGAAGTTTCTGATCTAGAGTTTCTGATTTCAAAGTTTCGATCAGAGTTTAGATCAGAGTTTCGATCAAAGTTTAGATGAGAGTCTGTGATTTCAGAGTTTAGATCAGAGTTTCTGATCTCAGAGTGTCGATGTCAGAGTTTCTGATCAGAGTTCATCAGAGAAAAATCTGAGTTTCGATCTCTCAGAGTTATCTCTCTCCATCTCTCTCTCTCGAGTTTCTGATCTAGGTTTTTTTATTCATCAGAGCAATCCAAGGTAAGAAGAGATATTAAGATTAAAGTTGATTTTATTGTTCAATTGTTATGTTGATTTCATTTAGAATCTATAATAAAAAAAACTCACCTTGTTTCACAGGGATGGAGAAGAAGCTATTGTTGAGGACCGAAAGCGTGGAGGTGGAGATTAGAAGCGTCAATTGTTTTGTTTTTGTTTTTGTTTTCTTGAATTGTGATTGTAATTGTAATTAGGGATTGTAATTATGATATGTGATATGTAATTGAGATTTTTGTTTTTATAAGAGGGGCAAAATAAAATTTCTAAGGGGGGCAAGATTGAAATTTTATATTACTTTGGTAGATTTTTTTCAAAACCTAAGGAGGTCAATTGCCCCCCTTACCCAAGCTGTAGATCCGCCCCTGTGGACGAGGCTCTAATAGACAATATCAAAGAGGAAGATGTAACTTCAGTTTAAGGGGGCGTGGATTCACTCAAACAAGTCATAATGGCTATCGCAACAATCAATCAAATAATTCACAAGTTCCATGCTCCAATGCCACATTTGAGACTGCCACTACTATGCAAAAAATGAAAAAAACCACGATTTGTCAAATATGCGGCATGCCCAGTCATTCAGCTCTCAGATGTTTTTACCGTTTCAATCAGGCCTATCATGCTGATGATGTGCCTCAAGCTCTTGCTGCAATGTCTCTTTCTGATGCTCAAGACCATGCGTGGTTTCCTGACACTGGTATTTCAACCCATATGACAGTTGATTCTAGTAACCTTCATACTATTGTTTCTTATTTTGGATCGGAAAAAATTATTGTTGGTAACAGTGATGCATTAGATATAACATATGTGGGTCGTACGCATATTAAATCTGGAGACATAAATCCAGAACTTAAAAATGTTCTTTTGATTTTAGAAATTAAGAAAAATATTATCTCTATCAGTCAAATGACTACTGATTACCCATATGTTTTTAAATTTTCTCGTGATGAATTTGTGATAAGAAACAGGGTCACAGGGGCAGTGATTACTTTTGGACAGCGCTCTGGTGATCTCTATACCCTCCAATCAAATGAGAAACATGTTTATTTTTATATCCACAAGGTTTTGTATAGCTAGTGATGATACTTGGCATAAGCAATTGGGGCATCCTCAAATGTTTGTAATAAATCATCTTAAGAAGAATAAGCTAATTAGTAGCAATTCTATCAATAAATGTACTGTTTGCAACAATTGTCAAATGGGTAAATTTTGTAGGCTGCCATTTTTATCTTCAATGTAGTTATGTGAAGAACCTTTTGGAAAAATTCATTGTGATTTATGGGGATCAACTCCCATTTTTTTTTCCAAAAGTTTTAGTATTATATTATCTTCGCTGATGAACACACTCACTATACATGTTATTCCCCTTGAAATTCAAGTATGATGTCTTATAGGGGTGGATACAGTCCGGGTCGGTTCGAGATTGGGCTTATCTTGGTCCCAATACAGTGAAATGGGACCTGTACGGGTCGGAAAAACAAATATTTTTGCTGACCCGGTTGGTCCCAGAACGTTTTAAACCGGGACGATCTGGGTCGGGACCATGCCATCCTAGTTCATATATATATATATATATATATTTTTTTTTTTTGAAAACTGGTTTTTAATTATGAAAACCATAGCTTACTTCGCCACTTTTCTTCTTCACCTCCCCAAACGGAGGATACAACAATGACAAAAAGAAACCTAAGCCTTTGTCATTATCTTCGCATTTCAACGACGTCAAACCCTCGCTCAAGCAAACGCCTCTACCACCTCTTCCATCCCCAGGTCGACCTTCCTTCTGTCAATTGACCCCCCGAAAGTTGCTTCCTACGATGAAATCTACAAGAATCTCTCCGAATTTCGCCGCAGATCGACACCTTTTCTTCCCAGTGAGAACTTCTCTTCGGTGGAAAAGTCGATTTCATTCCAAGAGCCTATACAAGAGAAATATTGCTGCAATAAAATGGTGAGTCAACTTAGTAATAGGTTGTTCTTTTTCTTCTCGGTTCGAGATTGGGCTTATCTTGGTCCCGATACAGTGAAATGGGACCTGTATGGGACGAAAAAACAATTTTTTTTGCTTACCCGATTGGTCCCATAACGTTTTAAACCGGGAACATCTGGGTCGGGACCATGCCATCCTGGTTTATATATATATATATATATATATATATATATATATATATATATATATATATATATATATATTTATTTTTTTTTTTGAAAACTTGTTTTTTTATTATGAAAACCATAGCTTACTTCGCCATTTCTCTTCTTCACCTCCCCAAACAGAGGGTACGACGACGACAAGAGGAAACCTAAGCCTTTGTCATTCTCTTCGCATTTCAGCGACGTCAAACCCTCGCTCAAGCAAACGCCTCTGCCACCTCTTCCATCCTCGGGTCGGCCTTCTTTATGTCAATTGACCCCCCGAAAGTTGCTTCCTACGATGAAATCTACAAGAATTCTCTCCGAATTCCGCAGCAGATCGACCCCTTCTTTTCTCGGGGATAACTTCTCTTCAGTGGAAAAGACGATTTCATTCCAAGAGCCTATACAAGAGAAATATTGCTGCAATAAAAAAAGGTGAGTCAACTTAGTAATAGGTTGTTCTTTTTCTTCTTGTCCTTGATCTTCTCTGGCCGACCTCATATTTGCATGAATTTGAAGAAACAAAGTAAAAGATGGGGAGGAAAAGAAAATAAAATAAAGTACTTTAAACTTGGTAATGGGTGGTGGTACTAAATGTGACAGAGAGTGATGAAAATAGGGAAAGATGGTTGGGACTTATGATGGGTGTTTCCTATTGAGGGGACATAATGATTTGTTTCATTGTTTTGTGTCAAAGGAGATTTCCCTTGACCAAACTTGGAAAAAAAATAACAGAAATTCTAGGTGGCGAGGGAACGCGCGAGGGATGGGTGTAAACACCTCTCATCACGAAAGCTAATAATGCATTATTTAATAATGTATCTGGAATATATAATGCATGTTCCCCTTAGGAACAATGAACCCATGTGTCTTCGTCCCAATTTTTTGAATTGCCAAAATACCTTCCCACAAGAAAAATCAATAGGTGGGTGAACAGTGGCTAGGGGCATTTTTGTAATTTAAATTTAAGAATTTTTGTGTATCATTTTACCCTCTCAAATTTAGATTATTTACGATCAAAACCCACCCCTTTATAACATTGTTAATTATACCTACATCTCTAACTTAATTTATTCAAAGCTCTTAATCACTTGTAAACTATACATAAACCCTTGAAATTATAAATAATTATTTTGTTTAAAAATTCAATAATAATTTATAAAATAAAATAAAGTACCGAATATTCACACACGTAGAGCGCGTCGACACCCTAGTTATTTATAAATTATAATCATACCTTTTTTAGGTGGAGGCACACTTGAAGTTGAACGAGATAAAAACCATCCTACACACATAATAAATAAAGTTAGGGTAATTTAACTAAAATAGACAGCTTTAATCTCTTAAGAAGAAGAAGAAACAAATCGACATAGAAGAAAAAGAAAATTACCTCCACCCGAACTCCTTCCACCACCAGAACTCATTCCGTTACCGCAAAAGGCATGATGATAATAGAATTAAAACTATATCTAAGCAAGAATTAAATACGAAGCAAAAATTGAAATAAATCTAAAAAATAAGTAAACAAAATGAAAACTCTTTTATTCAATCAAATATCTAACAATGAACATTCCACGTCATTATTTATTTATTTATTTATTAACACCTTAACCTTCTTACCCCAAATGTCGCTAGCGAAATTCGAACCCTAGACTTGTGATACCATCCAACACAAGCCTAGCAGTTGAGCTAGTTCCCTAAATAGGCCCAATTACAATATTACTAAACTAACCCACTTACATCAATCTTCCCAAGTTGAAAAAACATTTCCTCAAGCGTGAAGTCGAAGAAGTCCACTGAATACAAACAACCCTTGGCAAAGTGCACAAGCACAGGGCAACATCGAACTTTTCCTTTGTAGTTGCTTATATCCTAAATAATCAAATTAAAAACATGACACCAAAAAAAAGTCCAATAAGAATTATAAGCTCGAAGTAGATCTATGAATATTGTGCGCAAATTTGTCCTCAAAATTAGTCATAAAATTGATCCAATTTGGAGCATAAATAATGTTCCTCAGTGTCACATTGTCCATCATGTGGTGGTGAATAATTGCTGCATTATAACAAAAAATTAGATCTTATGGTGGGACTAAATGTTTGCTGTGGTGTAAATAATCTGATTTTGATTTTGATTTTGATTTTGTGGCCCTCCAAGGCTCACTGAAGCCCCACTCCCCAACCCAAAGCGACATTTTTTTTTTCTTCAATCAAATTCACTTTTTTCTCTCCCCTCCCGCCGTTCTGGAAAGAGCGAAACTACTTTTCTTGCTCTAATTGCTTGCAGAGCGATCGATTTCTTGTCTGCGAAGACAGAAAAATCATTTGACCTTCTCATTCCCTATTTCACCTCTCTCCCTCTCTCTCGATATAAAACTCTCCTCAATTTCAAAACTAGGGTTTTTGTTTTGCTTTCTAGGGTTTCTTCTTCACTCTCTGCGTAAGTAACTCATTTCGTCGATCTGAAACCACAGTAGCCATGGCGGAAGATTCGACTTCGACTTCACAGCCTTCAGCGGCTAGTTCTTCCACCACTTCGTTAGGTCACTCGGTGATACCGATTGTAAACAAGCTGCAAGACATCTTCGCGCAGCTCGGGAGCAATATGTCGGTTGATTTGCCGCAAGTGGCGGTCGTTGGGAGCCAAAGCAGCGGAAAATCGAGTGTTCTTGAATCACTCGTTGGGAGAGATTTTCTTCCCAGAGGTTCTGATATCTGTACTCGAAGGCCACTGGTTTTGCAGCTCGTGAAGACGGAAAGGAAGGGCGATGGCGAGCCTGATGAGGAGTACGGGGAGTTCTTGCACACTTTGAACAAGAGATACTATGATTTTGGTGAAATCCGGAAGGAGATTCAGGTGAAGTGTTTTTAGTGGTGTTAGTCTTTTTCATTGCATTATGATTTTGAAGTTCTTCATTTGATTAGAGATGCAGTTTTTGAACTTCTGTTGAATCTGTAAGTATTGATATTATAATGATTGGTTGGGTTAGTGATAATTTCTGTTGATGGCAATGTGTTTTAGAAGAATGTAAGTGAAGTACTTAGTTATATGTGATAATGGTTTGTTTATTTAGATGGAACCTTGTGGCTGATCAGAGAGTAGGGTCAATATCTGAAATCCCAATAGGTCTTTTTGCAAGGTGTTCAATTGTGTTCATGGTTCTCAGAATAAGATACATAATGCTGCTATTGATTTTAGTTGAGTAATGAGTAGGATGAATTTAGTGTAGAAGAGCAAGCCATAAGTCATCAGTCATCACCTATAATTGATATAATTCTTTGACTTCTTTACTAATAAGTGTTCTCCATAGAGTGATCTAAGGCTATTATGAAATCCTTGATGGGTGTGGGGTGGGGAGTGAGGAAGAATGGGTTGATCAAAACCTTGCAATTGGGGTTTGGTGTGGACTCTCTTCCCTGGCTAGTTGGGGTTTCCTTTGGATGCCAATTGCAATGGCGTCAAGATATGGGATCTGGTTATGGAAAAATTTGGGTGTGGTTTTGGTCATTGGATGAGGATATTACTCTCAAAGAGTTGAAGACTCACCTTGGCTAGAAGTGTCTTGGAAGATGGTTGTGTTGTTTTCGGTCTCTTCCTTTTATGAAAATTTAAGCCCTCCCTTGTACTATAACCTCGCCTTTCCTTACTAACCTTAAAATCAGTTTCTTTATAAGTAGCTTGGTATGGGATGGACCTCCCAAGATGAATGTTTGAATAAAAAGTAGAATGCAAGTTGAAAGTGAGTGTGTTATGTCCAAGTGGATTCGAATTTGGGGATCATTTATGCATGGCTTTTCCCAAAAGATGTGGATTTTTAAAGTCGATTGTGTCATTCTAATTCATGCTTGGACTTATTTTGGTCTTGGAACTGTAAGGCCTTCACCAATGGGAAGTTTACTGCTTATGCCATTCTTTAGGTGCTTTAGAACAAAAGAAACTGCATCACAGTCAAGGGGACTATGTAGTTTTTAGTAGACTCAGTGGATGTTGTAGTTTGTATTGGGAATCATGCTTCTTTAAAACCAAATTTCTAGACTGTGGGGTACGAAGTTGTTTTCTAAACTGAGGTAATTTTTTTGGCCTATAGTCTCTCTCTTTGGTGTCCCCTGTATTTGTTTTTTTCAATAGATTTTACCCTCTCTCAAAAAAATTTCCCACCATGTCCTTTTTCGCTCTTCCTATGCTTATGGGTTGTAGCCATCAATGGAGAAAATTGTTAAAGATTATCATTTGTGATTATGAGTTTCCTTGTCTATCAGTATCTTGTGATGGGTAATGGCCCAAAGTAAGGAACTTACTCAAGGTGGAATTTTTTCATCCAGAAGGTTTGATTTCCAAAATTAGTCGAGAGGAATCTTTGTTTTGTTAGGGTCATATCGAACTCGTGGTGTTGACTGAGAAATTGCCTGATTTTTTCCAATGCATTCTATCATCCTCATTTAAAGTGACACCTTGATTATAAAAAGTGTTGATTGAGGGCGTTGGGACTTCCAACAAGTTGAACATCTCCCTCTTATAAAGAGCCAACCAGCCTATAGAAGAAGGTCAGAGGTGGTTTATGCTAAATAAGGTGGGAGAGGTGGTGTTAAGTGGTTCTATGTCCCATCCTTGGTCCTCATATGGTTTTGGGTTGTAGAGAAGTATTTCCAACTCTTCATATGGTTTGGGTTTGTGGGGAAGTATTTCCAACTCTTCAGTTAGCTTCTTGGAAAAGGTGGGGTACATTCCTCGGGAAGCGGATTAAGATTAGTTGCTGGTCTGAATTGTGGTATGGAACAATGGCCCTTGAGGAGAGATTTATGAGGAGCTATTATTCCTCATGGTGTTAAAAGATACCTTATGTTGTGGGTAATAATCTTCACCTTAGAAGGAACCTTGAACCTTGATGAGTGGGGAGCTTTAAGAAACCAATACGTTGTTGAAGATGATTGTTTGAAATTGTCTTGGTCCAAAGTGGGGAGTTTGAATGATTGCATCTTCATCCTGTTAATTTCGTTTGGTCCCTACTTTGACTTGGGGGAGAGATATTCCTCTCAAGGTTTCCATAATTTTGTATTCTTCTTGTTGCATGTGTGTGTATGTGGGATGGCTGGGGGTGGGGCATAAAATTCTGAGACCATTTGCTCTAGCATTGTGATTTTGCTAGGGAAATTTGGACCCAATCTTATTGGATGGCTCATTGCAGTGGGTATTTCCTATTTTCATGGTTGGTGTGTTGCAAGAGTCGAAGTGTCGTTCTCATGCTAAGGGCAAGACTCTTTGGAAACTCATTCAATATGCCATCATTTGGGTTCTATGGGCAAGAAAGGAATAACCGGGTGTTCAGGGAAGTACTCTATCCATGGGATAATGTCATCATTGATGTCCTTGATTTCGTATGGCCACATGGGTTCAAGGCATGGATGCTTCAGTAGAGTGTGATTTGTTGGTTTTGTCATCAATTGGGATAGTTCCCTTATTTCTATAACTTGTTGTTTTTGAGTGGGAAACTAAGGTTCTTGTATTTGTTCTCATTCTCAATAAATCTTGAATGTTTCCTAAAAATTCTAGCTAGGTACCTCCATCCAACCCTCCTGTTTTTTAATGTACTTATTGTATTTGCACGATCATGTGAAATGATACTTCATTCTTTTGACCTTGCATAAAATTTTGATTATTAATCGCAGGCTGAAACGGACAGGGGAGCAGGAGAAAACAAGGGTGTTTCTGACAAACAAATTCGACTAAAGATCCATTCACCAAATGTGCTCGATATTACTTTGGTAGACTTACCCGGGATAACCAAAGTTCCAGTTGGTGATCAGCCTTCTGATATTGAACACCGAATCAGAACAATGATATTATCATACATCAAGCATCAAAGTTGTTTAATTTTGGCAGTTACACCAGCAAATGCAGATTTGGCAAATTCTGATGCACTTCAAATTGCAGGGACAGTTGATCCTGATGGTACATTCTGTTCATTATATAATTTTACATGTTTTATTGTATTTCAGAGGCAGGGCATCTTAATTTGGGGTTGGTTAACATTTACTTGCGCTGTTAATCTGCGACTTGTATCTTGTCCACAGGTTATCGAACAATTGGAGTGATCACAAAGGTACCCTTTTGACCAATTAGTATTTTCAAAATTTTGATTTCTCGTGTACTTTTTATTTTATGATATTTCAGCAGTATTCCGAGCCATCATTGTTTGAATCCCTGGTGAGATGACTTTGTTTCCCATGGCTTCAGTTAGATATCATGGACAGGGGTACTGATGCTCGCAACTTTTTGCTTGGAAAAGTAGTTCCTCTTCGACTTGGTTATGTGGGTGTTGTGAATCGCAGTCAAGAGGTATTTCTCTAACTAAGAGAAGTTTTCAGGATATATTTCCATATATGGATGTATATGTCTTACAAAGACGAAACAATCTGTTATTTTCTGTGTCTTTTAATCATGTTTTAGAGGACATTTGGTTTGTATGGAAGCTAAATGGTTTAAATTTCTCCACCATTCTTGTAAGATCCTACATTTGATGATTTTTTTTTTTTTAAACTAAAGTAACTTTGTGAGAGTGTTGTCAGATACCTCATTGATTATTATTAGTCCACAAAATTGAGGTAATTCAACCTCGATAATCTCAAGATATCTCGATTTAAAAGTGTTTTTGCTGATAAAAAAATGTCAAACATCTCTTGGTTGAGAATGATTCACAAAAGTGTTTCCATTTGAGACATACAGGAACTAATGTGAGGAGTAATGGATATAGTAGTACAAAAATTCAGAATGGAAATAATTTTTTACTGACATACGAAGAGAAGACGTTCATTCTTCAAAAATGTATTTCAACACAATTCACAGTTGCTAAGGTATAATGTTATGTGACAACATTTTCAAAAGTATACCTGATGCTGCAATGGCCCTCTTTTGCTTTTGCTTGTAGTATTCTTCCCCATGGAGGGGAGGAATACTTATTCAATTATTTGCTCTGTTCAAGCAAAGAAAAAAGTGTGTTTTGATACTTCACAATCTATTTTTTTCGGACTTCAGAACTTGTTTATCTTTTCAAGGTGATCTTTTTACCTCAGTTGTACCACTTGAGATCTTATCAGTCATTGTTTTGCCAAACTAAGTTAAACCAAATTCCAATTACTTTTGGAGCAATTGCTTCTTATAAGTGTATTTGCATTTGGTTTCCATATGCAACCAATTCTAATTCTTGCACTGTTGCATGTTTTATTTATCTGTAAACAGGATATCATGTTCAACCGGAGTGTTAAGGATGCCCTTGCTTATGAGGATAATTTCTTCCGCAGCAGACCTGTATGTTTGTACAGCTTTGGCTAGGTATTTAGGTTCTTGGCTTGTGCCTTGCTAAACTCGTTTGACCGATTGTTTCTTTAGGCATATAATGGTCTTGCTGAGCGTTGTGGGATCCCTCAGCTAGCGAAGAAGCTGAACCAGGTAAGATTACAAAGTAATTTTATTAGTCTGTGTTAGTGACTGTAGAAATATTACTTGTGCCAGAAGTAGGTAGAGTGCTTTGGAATCGTCATCAAGTTGATATTTGAATACTTAAGGGTTATTTGATTCCAAAGAAAAATTTCCATGCGAAAACTGCCATAAAAGTGGCGGTGGGAGAGGAAATCGGAATAAATTTCCACCTCAAGATTGCAGATGACCATGCATGCTGAAAATTTTTCTTTCTCCCCCTCCCTCAAGAAATCATTGTCAGAATTTCGTAAAATAGATCATCACCAAATTCACGTTCTTCATTGTCTCTTTCCCTCCTCGTCCTTCGTACTTTTGGCAAAACTTTCAATCATTTGATCCAACACACACCCTTATTATTTTTAGTTTTTTTCTTGATCTTGGAATATTTCTAATGGTGGTTTGGCAGTAACTGTCATCTCGAGTCTTATTAGATAACCAGTCAATCGTCTCCTCCGAGTCTGCCACGTATCTCAATGTTTATGTTCTTTTATTTGCAGATTTTGGTTCAGCATATCAAAAAGGTTCTTCCAGGGGTGAAGGCTCATATAAGTTCTCTATTAGTTTCTGTGGCAAAGGAGCATGCTAGTTATGGGGAAATCACAGAATCAAAAGTATGTACAGTCTTTTTTCATGATGTTGACTTTACAACATTGCTTAACAACCGTGTTTTTTAGTTCTGTTGTTCGCAAATGGGTGGAAACCATGTGTTTGTTGACTTACTTCAGTTGCAGATGCGGAAACTTTTTAGTTCAGTTTCAAATTACAATAACATTTTCCATCATGTTATTTTGAAAGTTCTGATGAGTATAGTTGCTTCACCAAAAAATTTCTACGACTTAGGAACTCATTCATATTCATTACAGGCTGGTCAAGGTGCTCTGCTCTTGAACATTCTTACCAAATATTCTGAAGGTAAACATTGACATCTACTTTTTTCATTTCTGCAAAATCTACATATTTCCATATCCTCCTTTTTTCTGGCCTTGTTTATTTTTTTTTATAGATATTTAGTTCTATATGTACCCTTTCCTTTTCCCTTAATTATACTTAACATGGATTTTTAACTCTATCCATTTATTTGGTGGATCCACATCTGTGCGTGTTATATTTTTGTTCACATCACGTCTATGTCTATCCTGTTCTTTTCACTCTTTTACATGTCCTGTGAAATTGTGACCATGAGTAATTGCTTAGGGACATTTGGGAATTCAGCAGACTTGGGTGTGTCACTTCTTTTTCAAAATCTCCAAGCTATTCCAGCTTCAGATATTTCCATTGCGGTTTTGTTGATATTATGTCTGCTCTATTTCACTTTTGGTGCTCCTACTAATATTTCATATTATGTGTTGAAATCAGCTTTTTCTTCAATGGTGGAGGGGAAAAATGAAGCAATGTCAACAATTGAGCTTTCTGGTGGAGCAAGGATTCACTATATATTCCAATCAATATTTGTGAAGGAATTGGAAGTGAGTATAGGAACCCTTCAAATACCCTGTTACCTTTATTTTACGAGTAACAGTGGTCTGTCCTTTGAATATTTTTTTTGTTTTTTTTACATTTGGTTGCGGATCAGCTTAGATTTGCATGTTTTACTTTTCTTAAATATCGTCTTCTGTAACTATTTTTCCAGGATTTTGTAATTGTAATACATGCCTGAATGTGAATGAGATTCTAGGAACAGTTACCTGATCATTTCTAGCACAGCCTTTCTTTCTAATCTAATGCTAAACTTCTCGCAGGGGGTTGATCCATGTGACGACTTAACTGATGATGATATTCGTACTGCTATTCAGAATGCAACTGGTCCTAAGTCTGCTCTATTTGTACCTGAGGTTGCTTTTAGCAATTGTGTAATCTATAGAAATAATGGTAAAATTATTATTATTATTATCTTTACCATTGGACAGTAGTGATTCTTCTTACCTATTCCCCAACAGGTACCATTTGAAGTTCTTGTCCGAAGGCAGATTGCCCGTTTGTTAGATCCAAGCCTTCAATGTGCAAGGTTTATTTATGACGAATTGATAAAGGCAAGTTGTTATCTTGACGAATTTCCTTTATTATGAACCTGTTGAAGTCAAAGTATTACATTCCAATAGCAAAGTCTCCATCAAATGCTAAATTGAACCATTTCAGATGAGTCATCATTGCATGGCCAATGAGCTGCAGAGATTTCCTGTTCTTAGAAAGCGTATGGATGAAGTCATTGGAAATTTTTTGCGAGAGGGCCTTGAACCTTCAGAGACGATGATTGGACACATTATTGAAATGGAGGTATCTTGTGATACGTTATATTTCCCTGTAGAGATTATAATTCATCCCTGTCATGTCATGTTGATGATGTGTATAATCAGTTTAGTTTTGGTCAGGACCTAGATGCAGGGTGGAAATATTAGTTTTGGTGCTCGTACTAATATTTCTTATTAAACAATCTATTTTGATCCTGTTACTTTAATATTGTTTCTATTTTGTAGATGGACTATATTAACACGTCACATTCCAATTTTATTGGTGGGAGTAAGGCTGTGGAGGTTGCACTGCAGCAGGTCAAGTCTTCTAGAGGACCTGTGGCTCTAGGTAGACCAAAGGTATTATTAAGTTTGTCCTGTTTTGATGAATATAAAATTGTTGGTTTTCTTGGGGGCGTCCTTTATTCTGTTGAAATAATTTTGTATATACGAATATAGGAAGGGTTAGATTCTGAGAAAGTCCCAGCATCTGAAAAAACTCAAAAATCCCGAGCAATTCTTGCTCGGTCAGCAGCAAATGGAATTGTTCCTGATCAGGTATGTTAATCTATCTGAATTTTGTCACATTCTAAAATTTGTTATCTCTACATATTTCAACTTTAGCTGCGACTGAACTCTATATTTCAACTTTAGGGCGTTCGTTCTGTTGCTGATACTGATAGACCTGGATTGTCTGGTAAGTGTTACTTCTAATGGATAAATCACTTTCATCTTTAGGTGTAATCTTCTGAACCTGAAAAACCCTCTATATACAAGATATGGAATTTGGTGGCTCATTTTGTATCATCACATAAACCAGCAAACAAAAGTACTTTGGTGACTCCTTTTCGTCTTCTAATTTTCTCGGTCACATCGGCTTTTATAGATATACTAGTAATATACTCGTGCCGTCGACACGACCACACTGTTTCCCATAGTTTCTCACTAATTATCTCATGCATCCTCACCACTTATGTCTTGCAGTGACTCTCATGGCTTTCGTCATAGTTACAATTCTCGTATATAAACGACAACTCTTTTGGTTTTTCCTGTGACAGGCCTTCAATGTGACAACTCAATCAAATCATTGGCGTCGCACCTTCAATATTCTCCAACAAAAAGAAATAAAAGATCAAATGAAATCAAAGATAACAATTTTGGAAAAACAATTGACAAAATTACTTTGTTGTTGACTGCTATATTTGAAAGCAGCGCACCAATAATTTCTTTTTGCAAATTTACTAAGTAACCAACTACGATTATGAGTATATTCGAGGTAGGCACGTTGTATAAGCTTTTGATGGATAGAAGCCGTACTAATAATATAAACTCACAGTTGGATTGCAAATCAGAATAAACATCACAAAAAACTGATATAATAAACTCTTAGTGCAACTGTATTGAGTTTAAGCATATCTCTAACAGGGAAAAGAAAACCTAACAATTGAAACTACAATGACAACTCCACAATTGAAACTCTACAACAAGTGAAACTACAATGCTTTTTGGTAGCCACAAAAAGAACAAAAGACATCAGTAATTCTATAATAGAGAAACAATATCATTTGCTTCAAATCAGCAATTGGTGAAATCATATTATTTCCTTCAAATCAATTGATGAAATTGAATTATAAGAAAGTCCATATCAGTTAATGAATCCCCAAACCCAACTCTAGCAGAGAAATTGAGAGAAGCTGAGAGAGGATGTTTCTGGAGGATTGATGAGAGACCTTCAAATTAGTTATGTAGATCGATGAAGCCCTTGCAGAAAACCAAGCAACAGACTCCCTTCTGTGAGAGAGGCCGAGAGAGACGGTTGTTGAGGATTTGCTTCTAATCAAAACCTCAAGAGTAGCAGGGAGAGAGATCGAGCCTGAGAACATCCTTGCGTGAGAGAGAAGTCGAAAGAGGGATTGAACGTGAGAGGTGATACAGTTGAGACCTGAGAGGACAATGAAAGTGGAGATGTTTTAATCTCGACCGTTAATCTATTATGTTGAGAGCTCAATGAAATCCAAGCCATGATCTATGTTTATTTGTAAACTTATCTTGTTGGTACTTTAAATTCTATCTGATTTGCTCTGTTTGATTGGGAATACTTAGAAGATACTTATTTCAGGAAACACAACTGGTTCAACGTGGGGGATATCGTCAATTTTTGGAGGGAATGATAACCGTGCGTCTGCGAAAGACAATTCAATGAGTAGGTCGAACAATGGTCCAGTTCAAATTATGGAGCATGCAGTTTCTTCAATCTTGTTGAAGGAGGCAAGTATATAGGAATTCAATTGTGTGATATAGAGCTTCAATTTGTTCATCAAGTTTAATTAAGCTTGTATTGGATACTTAGCCTCCAACAATCTTGAAGCCCACGGATACCCATTCAGAGCAAGAGACAATTGAGATAATGGTAACAAAGTTATTGTTGAAATCATACTATGACATTGTCAGGAAGAACATTGAAGACTCAGTGCCCAAAGCAATAATGCATTTTCTGGTGAGTTGGCTGCCTCTGGCGGAAGTTGATTTCTGTTCTTTTATGTCATGAACTGATGTTTATTTCATGAAGCACCAGATTGAGCAGTGAATCTAATGACAACATGCACTCTTGGCTCTTATTTTGTTTAAAATTTCCACATGTCATACTGAGAGTGAACTATTTTGTAAAATCATTCGTTTTTCACACAAGGGTGGTTTTGAACTTCTTGTAAAAACTCTATATGATTATGAGCTATAAATCTCAAAAAAGTTCTACGGAGTGAGAATTTTGTTGATGATGGCATTCTATTTGCTAATGAGCATGAAGTTAGAGGGCAGTTAGTTTCTGACCAATTATCATTTCATTTCAGGTAAACCATACTAAACGTGAGCTCCACAATGTCTTTATAAAGAAGCTGTACAGGTGACATAAAAACACTTTCGTGCACTTTGTTTTGACTTGTTTTTAGCTGTTTATTTTCAATCTTTTGTCTATCTTCTTGTATAGCCTGTTATATCCCATTGCAGACAATAGGATTAATCGATATGCATCATATGTTCTGTTCCTTGTTTCTTTAGAATTATGTTCACCGAGCCTAGGTAATGCACTAGAGCGTGAGAGGTCCAGGGAACCCACCCATATTCCGATAAAAATTGGAATAGAACAAAATAAAAAAATTGAGATTGACAGCATCTGCACTAGTATATGTGGTGGTGGGGTGGGGTGGCAATTCAATGAAATATATTTTGATGATCTATTATCGTTTACTTTGAAACAGAGACAACCTTTTCGAAGAGATGCTTCAAGAACCTGACGAAGTGGCCACAAAGAGGAAGCGTACTCGAGAAATGCTTCGAGTTCTCCAACAGGCTTTCCGGGTGAGTTTTCTTACTGCAGAGTACCATAATGGCATAGCTGGATTGCAAGCATGCTATCTTTTCTCCAAATGCAATGACCTTGTTATACGTGTACCTAATATAATAAAAAATACATTTTGCTCTTAGTTTATAGATAACCCCATTTTAATTTTCCTGACAGACCTTGGATGAGTTACCACTTGAAGCTGAAACCGTAGAAAGGGGATACAGTTTGGGTAACGACCCAACTGGACTGCCAAAGATTCATGGTCTCCCTACATCATCGACCTACACAAGCAGTATTGATTTCAGTGGATCATACAAAACTACGCCCAAGAACTCCAGATCACGGAAGTCATCTCACTCGGGGGAACTGAACTCGCCATTCAATGTAAATGCAGACTCGAATGGAAACACCCGGCATAGTTTACTGGGATCCTATCCGGCCGTTGATTTCTGAGATTATGGTGTGTGGAACTGAGCTTTCAATATTATTTGGTCGATATAGTATTCATTTTGGTCATTCTCCAGCTTTGTAGGTCCCTAAGTCTGGGTCTTGCACCTTCAAGAGCTGGCACAGTGGAAAGAGCTATTGGCATCTGCTAATGATACATGTTCAAGTCATATATATCTTTGTTTGTCTTGCAATAGCTCCCATTGGTTTCGTCAGTTGATATTTCAAAATCGTGCTTGGATGAGAATACCAAATAGCAAATAAGGAACTGTGATGTATTCAGTTCAAGAAGCTTTGTTATTCTTCTTTTATCGGTTTTATTTCGGTGTTCGCTGGTTAATTTCTTGTAGCTTTTAGAATTTAGTTTTGTAGAGTTTGACCAGTTTATGGTCTTTTGAGGACAGTCCGAGTTTCAAGAGTTGAGAATTTTGGTTGTCATCGGTGTTTATAGATCAATGATCAATCACAGGTGACTGGTAAAGACTCCCTTAAAATTCGTTACATGTAGTGGCACAATAGTATAACAGGTCTTGGAGAAACCCACACCTAGATAATGCAGCCAATTGTTATTATTATTTTTGAAGTCATCCTGATCATTTAATAATACACACTAGTAATTATATGTGAGGATTACATTTTACCTCAATGGTAACTGTCAGTCAAGTAAGGGTGCTACGGCATTAAGAACATCTTCATTGGACAAGCTCACAAGCTAAACGAGTTTTTTGGTTTTTTAAGTTTGACACTCATTAGTTTATACTTATTAGATTTTGACTCTCGATTTTAAAACTAATTGAGTTTAACACTTGTTTTTATAAGAGAACCGTTAAGGTCCAAGTCATTGATTGGTTAAGACTAATTTTGGGACCATTTTACTCTTGCTTTGAGTTAATTGAGTCTAAATTTTGAAACCCTAAAATCCAAAATTGCTTCCACCCCCTCATTATTTAATCTTCTTCTCTGTCATCATGGGAAATCTCACCTCCAAATCCCAACCCTCATGACTGTCCTTGTTTGCTTTTTTTTTTTTTTTTTTAATCTCAACTTTAGTACATTGCTAATGAGATGCTTTGATTTGTGAGCATCGTATGAAAAATGTTAATAATTAATGAAAGATGTGTTAACAACTTACGTATTAAAAGATTGGTGTTGACAAAAGTAGGGTTACCAGCTCACAAATTTGTGCATTCAGGTAATAGGAAGAACAAGACTTTGAAGTTGGGTTGGGTTGGGTGGTAGAGTATGATTCGAAAGATTGACTTGGTAAAAGGCATATCTCTAAGAGCGAAAAATCTGGCAATGGAGGTGGGCTTACAAGCCATCACGTCCACATTCAACACTCTTAACACACAAACCAAATTTCTTTCCAACTTGTCTTCTCGACTCTCTCTTCCTCTCCATTTTGACACACAATAGAGAAAAACTCATTATTCTGATTCTACTTCTATTTCTTCTTTGTAATTAAATTCTTCGATTAATAAGTTGCAAATTGTTTTACAAACACACAAGTCGCAAGCAAGATTTTTAGTTAAATTTAACAGTACAAATTTAATTATGCACTTATCATGAGAAAAATCAAATGGTTCAAATTTAATAGAACACACATCTCTAGGTAAATCTAACAATCCAAATTTAATAGTTTACACATCTCTAGGTAAATCCAACCGTTAGATTTTGGTGAAAGATCGAACTGTTGGATTGTCCTCAAGATACGTGTTGAACCATTTAGATTTTGGTAAAAGATCTCTAGTTAAATCTAACAGTACAAATTTAATTATGCACTTATCGCGAGAAAAATCAAATGGTTCAAATTTAATAAAACACATCTCTAGGTAAATCTAACAGTCCAAATTTAATAGTACACTCAACTCAAAAAAAAATCTAATGGTCCAAATTTAATAATTCACCCATCTCGAGAAAGTGCATAATTAAATTTGTACCGTTATATTTAACTAAAGATCTTTTACCAAAATCTAAACGGCTCAACACGTATCTCGAGGACAATCCAACAGTTAGATTTACCTAGAGATGTTTGAACTCTTAAATTTGGACCGTTAGATTTTTCTTGAGATGGGTGTAATATTAAATTTAGACCGTTAGATTTACCTTGATATGTGTATTCCATTAAATTTGGACCATTAGATTTTTCTCGAGATTAGTTTAATATTAAATTTGGACCATTTTATTTTTCTCGAGATGTGTGTTGAATTGTGTAGATTTTGGTGAAAAAAAATAGTGAAAAATGTGGTTTAATTTGTAATAGGTGATATTTGGTTTAATTTGTAATAAGTTGGTGGAGAGAGAGGTTTAATTTGTAATAAGTTAGTGTAGAGAGAGAGAACCGTTAGATTGGTTTTACCTGAATCCGTCAGCTGAAATAAGTGCACATGAGCCCCCCTCAATCCGAGAGAGAGGGATAGATTCACTAGGAAATTGGATATTTGGGTTAGGGCTTTTTCGAGAATCCCAAAATTTGACAGACTTCAAAGTTTTGTTAGGGTTGGCAGTGGGGCGAGTTTTCACGGATATCCGCCCCACCCAATCCGTATGGGGCTGATTTGGATATGGCTGAATGGGTTTTCGGGTGGTTTCGGGTATCCAAACAGTATCCGTTGACTATTCGGGGCGGATACGGTTTTAGCCATATCCGCCCAGCGGATATCCGTTTGTACTGCTCAAATTACTATAATATTAATACCCTTATCCCTAAAGTAGGTATTAACTAAACCATTTAAAAAAAAAAAACTAAAACTAAAACCTAAGAAACCCTGAAATCCGCTGACCTCTTCTGACCTCTCTTCCACCTCGAGACACAAAACTCACAGAGAATCATGATTCTCTTGATCTCTTCCACCTCCAGACAAACTCACAAAGAAATGAAATTCAGAATTCAGAAATTGTATTGTAACGCAAGTCACAAAGAAGGAGACGCAGACGCACACAGACTCACAAAGAAGGAGACGCTCAGACACAAGGTTGCAAGTCACGCAATAGACTCCTTTCTTCCACCTGTTCAGAGAATCAGACTTCTCTCTTCCTGTCTTCCACCTCTTCATACGCACACAGACTCACAAAGAAGGAGCGAATGGGTTTTGTGATTCGCTGAACCACCCCAACAACACATGCACATCACCAAGGTATGGCTCCTATCTTATTCGTTTTTCTGTTAATTTCAAATTTGTTTTAAGGTTTTCTGTATTCTTCTTCTTCTTCTACTTCCAATCTTCTAATCTTCTTCTAATCCTCTTAAATCGTTTAGGGTTTTTTGTATTAAGCATAAATCAGCTGGATTTTTATGCAATTTTCAGTTTTCACCATGATTTGGGCTTGATTTTCATTTGATATGCTCGCCCTTTAGATTCTTACATGCTATACTTGGATTCGAGAGGACTAGAGGAGATTGGTTTATTCTTCATCTCAACAAATTTCAGCAAATATGTGAGTATGTTAGAGATTGGTTTATTCTTCATTTCAGCAAATTTCAGCAAATAGGTTTATTCTTCATACTTGGATTTGAATATTATAAAGGTTGGTTTTGAACAAAATTTTCTAGTTATTTGTCTACGTTTGTGTATAATTTAGTTGTTTATGTTGTCAGGAACAATTTCTTCATCAATCATCAATTCGTTGTTGAGCATTTTGATTTAGAAAGTCTCACTCTTCCTTGCCTGTGTGAGTAATTCCTTCTCTTTGAACTCAATTTTATATGTTTCTTTATGGGTTTTGTGCAGATAAAAATAGAGAAAAAATAATCTACATATAATTTCCTCTGTTTTGAACTGAACTTAGATCTTCAATCAAATGGAATCAAACTACTGACGTAATAACATTTTTCTGCAAAGTGGGTTGAGAAATGAAAAAATGGGAATTTTCTAAAACATTTGGTATAATTATTCGACAAATTGTAATTTATAAGATATCTAATCTATAACTGCAATCCCACTTAGACCCAGAAGAGAATTCAGTGATGTAGAGCTCCCTATTCTTTCTTATTGTCCAATTCTCTTATATGAAGAGGCAGAAAGAAAGAAAGCTCTGAAGATAAAAGTGCAAGTTGATGATTATATAGAGTGAATGTTTTTGCTTTGGTTGATGATATGGTATAAAAGTGCAGGTTTGATGAGAATACACACAAAGAACTGTTTTTGCTATGGTTGATGATTTGATTATTGATTATTGATTTAATGAGAATACACACAGAGAACTGTTATTGATTATTTGATTATTGATCATTGATTATTGATTTGGTTGATGATTTGATTATTGATGAACAAAAATTATGAGAGAATGAGAGAAACACACATAATTGTTTTTGCTTTGGTTTTTTTTTTTTTTTTTTTCATACATATAGTAGTAAATGAACCAACTGTTTACAATTCTTTATGAGTTTCTATATTTGAGCTTAATTATGGAAACATGTAATTTACAAGTGGTTACTTTTTAGATGTCATCCCTCCAATAAGGAAATATAGTAAATTTGATTTATTTTCTGCATTTCTTTTTTAATGAGTTCCCCTGCCTTCTACTACATCACTTCATTTTCTACTCTTATAGTCTAAGCTCCAATGTTTTTTTTTTTGCTTTCTTGATGTATAGAATATGGCAGGAGATCGTCGTTTCAAAATGAAGTTGATTGAGTATTACTTTCCCAAATTATATAATCAGGATGATGTACAACAAAAAATTCAAGAAGTTCGGAACTTGTGTTTTGAGTTGCTAAGTGAATATATGAGTTCAAGGCCTAGGGCAAGTTCTTCAGCAGATAGTCAGTCATATGTTAACCAACCACAAAAAGCAGTTGATGATGATGATCTTAGTAATTTTTTTGTGGATTCTATGCGGAACTCTGGGGATGGACCTAATAGTAATGTCAAGTCGGAGTTGGATTACTATTTGGTTGATGTTGTTTTACCTCCAGAACAGAATTTTGATATTCTGAATTGGTGGAAGACTAATGGAAGCAAATATCCGACTTTGAATCGGGTTGCTAGGGACGTTTTAGCAGTTTCAGTCTCTACAGTTGCTTCGGAGTCTGCATTTAGTACGAGTGGTAGGTTTGTTAGTCCACATTGCAACAGGCTTCATCCAAAGTCATTAGAAGCTTTGATGTGTGCGCAAAACTGGTTATGGAATGATATTAGAGGTAATAAAGTCTTGCTATTAAATGTCTTATTTATTTTATGTTTTTTTTTTGAGTAAATTAATATAACTTAACATTGTTTATCTTATGACAGATGAAACTTCTACTTCACCGTATAGGAGGTCCACCTATCAAGATGATGCAGATCCTCTTGAGGTATATAAGTATTTAAATGAGCCTATAATGAACTACTAATGATATATTAGGCCTTGCTAAAAGAAATTATTTTATGTTGTAGGAACAAAGTTGCATGTTGGTTTCATGAATGAAAAGTTGTGAATATTTTTTTATATTTGAAGGACTTGATGGAGGTAATGTAAAACAACGCCAATTTTTCTATTTGTTCTCATATAGTTATTTTTTTTTTCTTATAGAAACTAACTTGAAATTTTTTATTTATTTCAGGTTGTGAAAGTTTTTGTAAAAACAAAAAAACAAAGCGTGATGGAAGATTTTGTTGGTTGTCATCGTTTTGTTGTTGTTTTGCTTTCACAATATTTTATACTTTAACTGTTGTTGAACATATTAACTTCGTGTTTTGTTAGACTATTGTGACAACAAAATGTGTAGTACTTGTGTAAGTTGAGCCTGTAATTTTTTGAATACTTATACAGGTTATTGCTGATGCTATCTATTTATACATGTTATATAAGTTATTACTATATAGGTTTAAATTTTATTGTCAGAATGTCAGAATTGCTATTGTTGTTATGCTGTAAAAATTCTATTAGCAAATTTATTGTCAGAATGTCAGTGGATGATTGCAGATTGCTATTGCTGTTATGCTGTAAAATATGTTATTGATGTTATGCTATTGTTGTTGATGTTGTTGTTGCTTAAAATATGTTGTTGCTATTGCTGTAAAATAGCTTATTGCTGTTGATGTTATGTAAAAATTGTATTGTCAGGCGAGGTGAATCGGTTGGGGCGGGGATTCAAAACCCACCTAGAAACCTATTTTATGTGGATATCTGGGGTGGGGCGGATATCTACAAATCCGTCTGGGGCGGGGGCGATTTTAAAAAATACTAATAAATGGATATGCGGGGCGAATTTTGAGCCCCGCAATCCTCAGCGGGGCGGGGATGGATTTGCTTAAATCTGCCCCAATCCACCCCGTTGCCATCCCTAAGTTTTGTGCAAGAGATTAGCGAGAGATTGACTAGAAACATGCTTAAAGAAAAAACATTCTGCTAGTCTACTATTTTTTTATATTTATTTTGAAAATGAATTGAACTTTCCATTATAAATACCAGGGGTGGGTGCACTCGATGTGCGAAAATATTCAGTTTATTTTTATTTTATTTTTAAGAATTCAATAGGTGCAAATTAAAATTTATGGTATTTCCTAGTGGTTTTTAAGTAAAACAATCTTGAAAAAAAAAAGTGATTTATACTATTAAATTTCCTTGACTAAAAAACGGTTAAAGAACATTAATCAAAGAGCTGTTCCACTTGTCGAGGGAGTGGGCGAGAAAACAGCGAGGGAGGGAGAGAGGGAGGGAGTCGTCCATCCTCTCGGGATGTGTGCCGTCATTTTTCATGCACACATCCCGAGGGGGATGGACGACTCCCTCTCTCCCTCCCTCGCTGTTTTCCTCGCCCACTTCCTCGACATTTAGAATTTTCGTTAATCAAAAGTTGTGCATGTCAGATGCGTTACCAATTACAGTTGCAACATAGATGTGTCATGTGCAAGGCATGTGTTGAGTTGTGAAAAGTCATCTTAGGCATAGAACTCCCATACTCGTCTCTAGACAATCTAATGCTTTATCCCTCACCTTCTCTCATTTTTTTTTTCTTCTACCAGAGACATCAGAAAACAACCAACCCATTTGAGGGAAGGAAATTTGTGTTGATGTGGGAAGCAACCTGGTGGTAGAGGCAACTTCCCGCCTTAATCTCTCTATGTTCCTTATTATTGTTTTGTTGCTACTCTGTTGTCACTGTTTTTTGCTTATGTATAGAAAAATGTGTGTAATACTTTGGCAAGTGATATTTCAGTTTTATGCGAACATAAATTTCAGACAAGCACTTTTCCATGCCTTTCTATGTGATCCGTTAAATCTTTATGTTTGGGTAAATCTCAGCCGTCTCTTTTATCTCCAACTTCAAACACCATTTTGATTTGTTATATATATTTATTTAATGGGGGGAATTTAGTGGCTAAAGAAGAAATGGGTTGACTGCACGGGTGATGGTTCTAACTAAATTTGTTAAAAGGGCTTTAATGGATAAAATAAGATCGTTAATGTAACATTGAACGAAGCTATCTGCCATTGTCTGAAACCCTTGATTATTGAACCATTGTGAATCGGCACGTCTTAGCTCTCCATCATTGTCAAACTTAGGGGTGTTAATTGGTTACTGAAAATCGATCGAACTGGCCGAACCGAAAAAGCCCGAACCGAAAAAAATCGAAACCGAACCGAACCGAACCGAGTTGGTTTGGTTCGATTTCGATTTTTGTTTTTCACACATCCGAAACAACTGAACCAAACCGAACACTTCCCCTTATCTTGTTTTTAATCCCCTAACCCTCTCTCTCTCTTATTTAATCCTTCACCAACCCACTTTTATTTAAATTCTCACCCCATTCCAATGCAACCCACGTCCCCACCCTTTATCTTAACTCCCACTTTTTCCTTTTCTTAATGCCCCATTAAGAGAAAGTGTTGAAAAAACCTACCTTCTCTATTTTATTTAAGCCCCACCCACCTCTCCCCACCCACCTAACTTCTCTTTATTTATTAATGTCATTTTTCTCATTTTTAACTCACAATCTCTTTCTCTTTATCCAACCACTTGCAAGTTGAGGGGGAGAGACAGAGTTTGACTCGATCTTGTTGAAGAAAACCAAACTTTTCACTTGTCTGCTTGCTGCAAAGATGAGCAATGGCCATGGCGACAACTTTGACACTTGATTTGATAAAAAAAAAAACCTTCTTGCAGGATGAAATTACGAGACTTGTGGAATCGTTATGGAAGGTTTTGGTCTTTTTCAGATCATCACATGGGTGTGGTGGTGATAGATTAAGATGCAAACAATGTAGTTATAGTTTTTTGTATGATGTTATAGTATTGTGTATATGAGAGACATGGCAAATTTTTTTTAATCTTATGGAATTATCAAGAGAAATAGGCAAGAAAAATTGAAAGAATTATCTATAAATGAATAGTTGGAGCCTTGAAACTCTCTATGTTCATCTAGCATTTGCTTTCCCTTTCCCTTTTCTTTCTCTTTTATTTTATTTGTACTCTCTCTGTCTCTGGGTTTCCTCCTTTGCAAACCAAGCTTCATTTCGTCCTTTCCATTCTTTGTAGCTTTGACTTATTCCTTTTGTGCTAGAGTCAACTCGGTTGTATGTAGCAACTAGGGCTGGGCAAGTCCGGGTAACTGGCCCGAAAATTAAAAATCGAAAACCGACCCGATTATTTTAAGCCCCCAATTCTGAGGCCCGAGACCAGACCGAATTGGGTCGGTTAACCGAATTTCGAGCCGGTCTCGGTCCAAAGCGCAATGGTCCAAGCTCCAAACTCCAAAGCCCAAACAGTTTCTGTAAAATTGTTTTTACAAAAACTGCTACTATAAAGGTCCAAACTGTTTTTACCCCCCTGCTATAAAGGTCCAAACTGTTTTTACAAAAACTGTTTTTAGTTGAATGAACACTTGTATATCAAGAAATTAAATTAGATACAATTGTATACACAATCGTGAGATTAATTAAGATCTCCTCATAATTTTGGTTTCTCGTTTAAGACATATTTATCAAAGCCAGGGAAGTGAACGTTCAAGAAATAATCATCCCAATCAATCTTCTTTGGATCAAAATAAAACACCTCACCTTCTAATTTGTTGGCACTTGTTGCCACTCTTAACCTTTCTGTGTTGAGGTCATCAAATCTGAAAAAGAAAAAAAAAACATAAAATGTAAACATTGATATTTTTAGAAAATTTTATATAATGTAAAATAATAATAATAACTTACATTCCTTTGAAGAATATGTATGGCTCATAGAGTTTCACCAAATACATTACAAGACTAATCTTCTGATTGAGATCATTGCACACAATTTGATAAAGCCCAAATTGTTTTTACAAAAACTGCTGCTATAAAGGTCCAAACTGTTTAGAAATTTGATAAAGCCCAAACTGTTTTAAAATTTGTTAAAGCTCAAACTGTTGCTATAGCCCAAACAGTTTTCTATTTATTCATACCCGGGCCAGGCCGGTTACCCGACGGGTTTCAGAAAGGGTAACCGAGGCTCGGACCAGAAACATTGGGCCGGGCTGAGTTTTAAAACTGAAAATTTAATAATAAATAAAAAAACCGATCCGAACCAACCCAATCGGTCCGGCTGTCGGTTCGGTCCGGGTTTTCGGGCTGAAATGCCCACCCCTATTAGCAACAGAAAATAAATAAAAGAAAAAGAATAAAAACTGAAAAAAAACCAAACCGAAATCGAACCGATCGGTTTGGTTCGGGTTTGATAAATGTGAAAACCGAACCGAGAACAGAATTCTTGGTTTGGTTCGGTTTGGTTTTGGTCCAACTTTGAACCGACCAAACCGATTAACACCCCTAGTCGAACTCCTCTCCTCCACTCACACAGACACCGAAACCCTAATTTCATATCTCAAATCCATATATGCAATTATCTTAGATCTCTGCAATTCGATCACTTCGGATATCGAATGGTTTCAGAAGTCACACCTTCTCTTGGTGAGAAATAGGTGGTGTCGAGGGTTTCTACGCAGTTGGGAGTGGTGTTTGTGTTCGAAAAGTTAGGAAATTAGGGTGGTTATTTTACGTTCATATGTTGATCCCAAAAAATTAACTAATAAGATCAATACACACAATATGCTTAGGCAAGTCATGAAATGCACTTTGACTACCATCATCTACAAGGTATTATTAAACTCTTATAAAATACTTATTCATTACCTCAACAATTTGAGGAAAAAAAGAAGACAAAATACACCCACATTTCTTTTTAGTACCACCATGTTTTCCCTCGTCCGGTGAAACTCGCTGAAAATGGAGGCGGTTGGTTGAAGATGAAGGTGATTTTGGATGGTTGAAGCTTGAAGATGGATGGTATAAAAAGAATGAAACAGAAGGAGCTTGGTGGATTCCGAAGGTTGGCGAGTGTCTATAAGGATACTCACAAACCTCCAAGCAAGTTTTCGCCAGGTCTATTTTACTTTAAAAAAAAAACAGAATGAAAAATTACTTTCGTGCTAGAAAAATTGTGAGTCTTAATATAAAAACTCACCCAAGGGTTTGCGAGTGTCATTTGTGGTACTCACAAAACCTTAGTCAAGTTTCTCTGTCAACACTCACAATTTTTTTCATGTTGTGGCACAAAGTAATTTTTCATCTAGTTAAAAAAAATAGATCCGGTGAGTTTTTGAAAAAAAAAAAAAAAAAAAACTCACATGGAGGTTTGCCTCGCCTAGATATGTTTTTTAATCAACCCGAGCCAAATCATCATCTTCAACTTAAAAATCACCTCCATTTTCAATCAAACTCCTCCATCTTTAAACAACCTGTTCTATTCTCACCAAACCTCCTCTTCAAAGTTGTTGAGACACCGTAAGAACCCACAGAAGGGCCCATCTTGAAGCCTCGTCTTCAAACTTCCAAAACACTCTCAAATAACCTTCAAATTCTACAAGCTTCCAAATCATACTCTAACACTCAAAATTAAGCAAGGAGATTTATAAAATGGATGAAACGTGGACGTAAATGGTAAAAAGATGGTTGAAATTGCGTTTAACCTCGAGAGGACTCGAGATTTCCAACAAAACTAGCTGGAATACTTTTGAGGTGGCAAGGGTTCTTCCGCTTGCTCTATTGATCAATGAGGGAAAAAGATAAGATAGGAGGGAAAGAAAAAAAAATCTTTTAACAATTGTAGTGTCACATAGTAGGTCCAAAAAGACAATACTTTTGGGATGGTGGTGTCAAAAAGTGCCTGTCTTTCTATAATCTTTACAATACAATGTTGAGGAATTGGGAAAGCAAAGGAAACCAGAGCAGTTAAACCAGAGTTCCCCAAAACCCTAAAACATGCGACCAACTTCACTTGGTCTCATCTCTCAAGATGGTCTTCTCAGTCATCTTTCACAGATCAACTTCTTCTCTTGCAAAACGAACCCAAACAAATTAATTTTGTGCCATCTTCAACAAAACCCCCAATTTCTCTCAACAACTCTGTCCAACAACTTCATTTTCTTGAAGGCATTGGGAGAAGGTTTTATACAAGTATCTGGAGATTAGAGGGATCAAACCCAGTGTCACCAACTCCTAGTACACATTGATGGCCAAAAAAAGACGGAAAGAGGCACCTAGCATGGTTGAAGAATGTGAAGCAATTTGTTGAAGAGTAATTGGCTTAGATATTAGTATTTTAGATATTATTTATTTATCTATCATTAATTAGTAGAAGCTATCATATAATGATGGAAAGCCTTTGCCAAAGCAATTCTCTGTTGAGTAACAGATACTGACAATGTCTGTTTGATTGTAGAGATCAGCAGAATGGAGTTCAATTAGGAATTCAATCCCAATGCAACCATACCCTAAATTTTGTGAGGTATGAAGTAGCAATCTGTCGCTAACAATCATATTGTCCAATGTTCCAATGTAAAATGGAATGTAACATTTGAATGCATTTGTTATTTGAACAAAACAATGTGTGAATTGTGAGGTACAAGCACAATTAATTCAAGAAATCAATTTTACTCAAAATTGACATAACTGTAATCCTTTAACTAAAGGGTTGTGACCAGCTTTTCGTAATACTCCAAAAAAACTCAACAATAAACTATTGAGATGACGAGTTTCAGCTCAGCCTTGTGGCATAAATGGAACAACAGAATTTTGCTGAATACAAATCCTTGTACTAATCATTGTTCTCATTTTCAAGAGTTGAACCTTGCCATAAATAATCAACAGTACAGTTACCAAAGTTCTAAGAACAAAACACCCCATCATTCGTATAGCTTGCATCAAGCCTCAACATCCCGCACCTGGGATTTCAATGTCTAGTGTTTCCTCTGCAAATGGGTAAATAGGTGTCAGTAGTTAATAATTTAATCGCCTTACCATAAAACTTGCGACGAAAAATGTAAAATTTATAAGAATTCATGGATATGTCACAATTCTGAAAAGATCTTTGAAGTCTCAATACAACATTATGAGATAAGAAAATGCAACAGAGAAAATAGTAAAACAAACATGAAAAATTACGTTTAACTGCAAATATACTATGTCAGATGGCATTCTATGGGAAAGGTACCCATGTGGTTCAGTCTCTCATGAAATTACTAGCTTCATTGGGTATTCAAAGTTTAACTATTGTAATATGTGCACGTGTATAGGAAACAAAAATATACAAAAAAGGGGGGAAGAAATCAGTGACATAAAACCCACTAAATTCTACAAAAAAGTGTATATAAGGAAAGCTCTAGCTATCACTATTTAACACTGCACATTCTCAATTAAAAATATTAAAAAGTTATTTGAATTTCATTAATATGTGAGTTAGTTTGATGTATTTGGGGAGGTTAGTGTGCTTGTAGTAGATGCAAGTGGAGTACAACACGTACTTGAAGTTAAGCTAAAGAAGAGAATCGTGCACCTTTTTGTCTGTTCTAAGATTGCCAGTTCTGAGTTTTATGGTATTATTCTATATTTGGTAGGTTTAGTAGTTTGGCATTGGGCCACTTGATATGCACATTGTTAATCAACCCAATTCTACTTGTCCTATCTCAATTCAATAAAGCGAACCTCAGTATTGCATATATATACTGAGAGAATTTCATTTGAAAGTAAGGATTTATGAGGAAGTGAATATCAGAGAGTCAGAAACTCACAAAGGAAACCTTACAAAACATTAAAAAAAAAAAAAAAAAAAAAAAACTGTGCTGCAACATTCTATCCCACCCAAACATACACTTATTAAAAGAATTGCTCCTACCTAGTATACCTCGGATACACCACCACCAACACCCCCCCCCCCCCCCCCCCCCAACACAAAACACACACACTACCAAACCATGAATTTAATCCTTGAAGGCTTGAGCAACAAAATTTTCAATTCCCTTGAAGATCTTATTTTTTTACCCTCCAAATGGCAACAATTACGGAGTCTACCTCCACATTCCATAGTAACCAGGTTTGAAACTTTGGCAAAAGAGCACTCAAACAATAGATGGTTGATGGACGCGCGTCACCTTCAGATAGGCAACACCTATTCAAAATAACAAGACCTCTCCTGAACAATGTCATTTGTCAATTATGAGCTATGTAGTCTCTACGCTTGACCTCACTGGCTCGCCTTTCGTCTAAATGTCATATACATTAACATTGGCTTGTAACCTTTTGCCCAGGGTGCTACGCATGCAGGACAGGCTCCTCACCTAGCACCTGGGACTACATAGGTAATCAGAATGTATCATCCACAATGCTCCACATAAAAATTAGGCCATGCTGACACTTCCTTAGGCCACTACAAATTCGAGCTGAAAATAAAAAGGTTCCACTCAGTCCCATGCGTTGCTGCTACAATCTCGTAGGTGCCCATAACAAAGCTTCTCTTGCCACAACCACTCATCATCTGCACTGGACATCATGTGAGCATGCAGCAGCTTGAGGCTCTCTATTTCCCAGTCATTCAAACCCCTCCTAAAGGCCGAATCCCACGTTGTCCCTTCATCAGAAACGCTACAAACTGATCGTAATCCCTTGTTTGCAAGAAATCCATCCATCTGCCCAGAATTGAGAATTCTGCTCAATTTCCAGCACCTACTTTGATAAAACTTTTTTATTGAGGGGGACAAAGGATTCATTCATTCATTCATTATTAAAGCTGCAAAACGTACAATCCTTGCAACCCCTGCAATCCTTCAACAACTTCTAAGGAGTGGACGTAAAACCCCAATAGAATCATAAACTAAAAGAACCACCCTTTAGCCCACGAGGTTCCTCAAGCCCATAACAGCCGTTTAATGGAAATACAAATCAGCTCCAGGTCCTCATTTACCCTTGACAATCGCAAGTTCAGTTCTTTTTAGATTGTGACTAGTGTGGTATCCATTGCTCCTATATCAATTTCCTTTTCACAGTTAATGGTTTGATCATCCATTGTTTGAATGAACCAAGTCGCAAAAGACCAATCTGTGGGACAGCCTGACCCACACTCTTGTGTCATTGCTTTCCGTCTATCAGGGAAGGACGTGCTAAAGGTCATGCAACTCGCATAGGACACATTTCTTTACAATCAGGAGTCCCCTTCTGGCAAGGTTATCAGTGGACCACTGGCACAATGATCCAAGCCATGAAGTTGATACTTGGTGGGATATGCTTCTTCCATACATCAATTACAATGTTATCCACTGGCGCAATGGTTCATGCTACACCTGCTTGACCACTTAAGAAGTCATAACTACTACTAGAGAATTTCTTGGACTCACTCTCGTATACTCACTCATCAGTACCTGACTGCAAAAACAACTGATAGCAATTGTTTGTTCCGCAACAGCAGCAATATCTATAGCTCCCAGTCCCTTACTCCTCTTCTTGGATCCCAGCTCCATGCCATTTCCCATTCTCAAATCTTGAGAACTCAAACACCGTGTCTGACTTCTTTCTGATCATGTTGAAAATGTCTTGATACAATATTTGAAGTCATTTCTCAGGAATCCACACATCCTCCCAGAAATCTACTTTATCCGCACTTTTTTTAATCAATAAAACAGGCAGAAATAGCCAGAGAAAATACACCAGCTAGTGACTGAGAAGGTCGCAAGGAGGCCAAACACCTCAATTACAAAAAAAAAAAAAAAAATGTTACCCCAATTTAAAATGCAAACATGAAAAGGTTGGGCAGGCAACACCCCAGTTCCAAACTAGAGACTTGATAGACCTGGTCAATTGAGGAATGTCTCTAGATACCCCTTTAAGATCCTCCTGTTTCTCTCTTCAAAATAATCCATATTTCCAAATAGTTCAGATACTAGCAAATAGGATCCTGTCCATAACCACACCCCCTTAACAAAGAGAACAATTCTACCCCAAGCTTTAGCCCATTGGAAAAGATTGCCAGCTATATGTGGATAGCATCAAGCTTTCCCACGGATAGAGGACAGGCAAAGAAAAGGTGTTAAATGGATTTTGTGTGTTCGTCTGACTGAGGGAGCATTTATTGATAATCAGTAAACCTCTAATGGCCAAGTTATACAATGTGGGGTTTGACGAGAGTACTTTATCCCCAATCTTAAACCTCAAACTTGATATGAGATTGAAATTTCAGTATAAGGTTCATAATCGCTCGGTACTGAACTCATCTGAACGTAAACGAGACTGAGAATGCCGGACTTGTATTTTTAGGTAAACAATTGTCTCCATAATGCACCTTTGAAGCCAAATTTTCACCACCACTTTGAGATCAGGGCTTTGATATTCTTCGACTTCTAATAAACAAAATACCATTTTCTTTTGGCCTACACACTAAGACTCAACTTATCGAGTAGTATTTCCTTGACGAAGTCGAAGTACCCCATAGTAAGTCTCTTCAGACCTTTAAAATTTCATTAGCAATGACACGGGACTTGTGGTGGTCGCCATCAAGCATACGGGGATGCTTGAGAGTGATTTTTATAAGGTCATTGTCCCCACTTTTGATAAGTATTCGCACTTCCACACTGCTAGTCGACTTCTTATCCTCTAAACCACTTTGATCCCATTTCTCGTGATCTTTATACTTATGGCCTAATGGCAGCCCCAAGTATCTGCACTGCATATTTTTGAACCTCAGCCAATTGGAACAATGTGGATTTTGAGAATTTTACCCAGAGTCTAGAGACACCCTCAAATTATTGCAACATTCAATGGAGTCATCAAGAAATAGTCAACTTTGGTAGACATTTGTTCGACAAAGTTTGCTTTTAGATTCATAATGGGCTTTCAGACGACACACTATGAGTAACAAAGCCAAAAGGCCCCAATTACAACAAGCTAGAAACACAGCCAAAAGGCCCCAATTACAAG